>BSBK01000214.1:2852500-3212500 GCA_027943335.1 Chamaecyparis obtusa
TATATATATATATATATATATATATATATATATATATATATATATATATATATATATATATATATATATATACACTAATGGATATTATGATGAAATCTGGTATTTCTCTTCTCTAGTGTTAATGGGTAGTGTTCCTGCAGCCATGTGACAATGATCTGTTAAAATAGGAAAACTTATTATAAATCTTTACCTTGGATTTGTGTTGTGGATGGATTTTTGTATGCTAACCTTTTGCAGCGGAAGAATAAGTTAGCAAGGAGTAAGGACTCAATGATGAAGTGGTTCCTTCAAGGTGAATAACTATTTCCATAATGTATCATGGCTCCACTACTTCCATAACCTTGCGGTTGATAACACAGACTGAGTCAATCCAGTTACCGATGTTCCTACATTCTTGAGGCACTAAATATGGTTTATCCTCTTGCATAAATGATGTTGTCATTTCTATAACTAAGTTGTTATGCTATGTAATGAAGGACCTAGTTTTTAGGTGTTTTTTTTTTCTTAGTTGCTTTTAAATAAGTTGGAACTTATGACTCCGGAGCTAGTTAGATGTTTTGAGAAGTTCATATTGTAATCCAGCAACAAAGTGAATACACTTTGATATTCTATATTGTACTTGTGTCTTGTTAAATGAATATATGATAGTTCCAAATTTTAACATCTAAGTTTAAATCTATTCACACTTCCGTGGGGGCCCACGTGGGAGGTGAATTCCCTGTTCATGTTCAAGTAGGACTTAGTTAAGTTTCCTTGAAGTTGTTAAGCACTGTTGCTCTTATAGCCATTGGTAGCAGAACCATCGGCTATCTCCTACAGCATAGAATTACTTTCGAAGCATTCTTAGTTACTACTGAGTATTTCCTTTAAGTTTAAGTTGTGAGTTAAGCTATAGTTTCAGTTCTTAGTATAAATTTTCTACAACAATACTTTTACTTTAGTAGTGATGACTTTTGAAGGGAACTAAATGCATAGACCTTACAGCCACCATCTCAAGCTCACGTTCCTGGATTGATACATTTAAGTCCAGCATGATATTCCAAGTAGACATGTGGTAATTTTAAGCAATGAATCATTATGAAAGGATGTCCAATCCTTGAATTTACTATAGTATTATTTTGACCAACCATTTTTGGCACCATTGTCAGGGATGGTGTCAATTTAGTTTAACCCAGAAGTCATTAAGTTTAGTTTGCATTATGCATTATTTGTATGCATAGACATAGGGATCATCTTGGAAGATTCCTTCCTAATATTATCCAAGTAGAACCATTTGAGGTTTTTAATCAAGAATCTGAAGAATCCCACGCTGAGAACATACAAGAAGAAGAACCATTTGAGAATGTATTTGTGGATGCCTATGAACAATTGCCTTCACCAAAAACCTCAGAGGAATCATACCATTTGAATGACCTATTTGTTGAACCTGAACTTCAACCAGTAATGGCCCAGCCTACCTTCCCTTTTCCTATTCCTAATCATCAAGTTAACCAAAACCTAAAGCATATACCTATTGTTGAAATTCCAAAATTCTATGGCCTTATCATAGAAGATCTTGAGATGTTTCTCTTTGAGTTCGATATACTTTGTAGGAGTTATGACTACTCAACTAATGCCCATAAGCTAAAGTTGTTTCCCTCTACCTTGAAGGAAGCTTCTTTACGATGGTTCATGAGCCTGGGTTCCAATGTTGTACAAGATTGGCCTGGGATGAGCAATCTGTTTCTTTCAAAGTACAAGGAGTATAGCAGAGGAAGAGACCTAAAAGGAGATGACATTTTTAAAATGTCCTAGAGAGATGATGAATGTTGGATACAATTATCTGAAGGACATTGTTGGATTAGCTATGTGTTGTCTTTGATGTCACACAAATGTCATATCAATTATCATTCTCAGTGTCTACCGAGTTCAGTTGGTTAGCTAAGCAGTTCTTAGTGTCTACCGAGCTCAGTCGGTCAGCTACGTGGTTTTTAGTGTCTACCAAGATCTCTTGGGTGTCTAAAGGAAATATGACAGGGTAACAGTGTTAACCGAGCCTCCTCAGTTATTGAAGGAAAAGTAGTGGTTACCGAGCTCTCTCAGTCTCTGAAAGATGTTGTAGAATTCGATGTGGTTACCGAGTTCACCCAGTCACTGAAGGAAATTTTTTCAGGATTAATGTTTACCGAGCATGGTCGGCCTTTCAAAGGATTTTGTTATTACAGTTTGTTTATCAAAGCTGACTGTTATAATAATTATTTGTGCTGACTTGACAATCTAAATGTTAATTAGAATGGCATATATATAGAAGGTCAAGTGGTGAATAGAATAAATACAGCATGCAAAAATCATTTTGAAGAAAGGTATGTGCGAATTTTGAAGGATGATTAGATATCCTTGAGGAGTAGCAAAGATTTATTTGATCAGTAAGGATCTAGTGAAGCAGAACAAAGATCTATATTCAACAATTCAGTTGCAAGTCATTTCATTGTTACTCTCTTACAATTCTAGCAGTGATATCAAAATCTCTTAACCGAGTTGGTTTAACAACCATTTTGTAAATCCTCTAACAAGGTGACAATTCTATTGAATTATTTCAAGACCTCTTACAACGCCACTCCTAGCAGGGTGATTAAATCCTCTAACAAGGTCACACCTAACAGTGTGTTTTGTAACCTTTTACCGGGTTGGCTTCTAACCGGGCATCACTTCAGAAGAGTGAAAAATAGTAACTAGTTACATTGGTGGTTTTTTCCATATTGTGTTTCCACGGTAAATCTGGTGTCTCTTGTGTTCATGTTATTTTCTTTATTCATGTAAGTTAATCAGTGATGAATGCTTAAGAACAATTTAATTATTACACACTTCAAGGATCAAGTTTCAGCATTTCTTTGTATATTTACCGAGTGGCACAGTAAATAATTTGTTAAGATATTTAAGGGATCAGTGGTAATATTTTTGTGGTTAACTGATTCACCCCCCCCCTCTCAGTTACTGCATCTATATTTCCAACAATTGGTATCAAAGATTTTGGTGCTTGCAGGAAGGGTTTCAAGGACCTAAGCTAAAGATCAGGATGTCTTACAAAAGAGAAATTCCAAGGCTTAACAGAAATAACTTTTCAGCATGGCAAGGTCTCATGAGACTACATCTGGCTTCCATTGGTGATTCAGGATGCAAATATATTGATCAAGAATATACAATTCCTACTGGCACATTAACTATTGAAGACATTGCAGAGAAGAAGAACCATAACACTATGATGATAGACATTGCATCAGCTCTTAGCTAGGAAGAATTTGATGAAATCAAAGACTGCACAACTACTCATGAAATGTGGAACAAGCTGAAGAAAATCTATGGTGGTGATGACAATGTGAAGAGAGCCAAAGCAGAGAGCCTAAGAGGACAGTTTGATCAGATGAAAATGAGAGAAGAAGAAAACATTGCAAAATATGTTGAAAGGATCAAGACAAGTGTTAGTGCAATCAGAGCTTCTGGAGGAAAAATTGATGATGAAACTGTTATAAGTAAGGTTCTTAGAACATTAGTTTCTATTTATGCAATAAGAGTTTCTGCTATTCAAGAAAGAAGATGTGAAGAAAATCACAATATAACTTTGGATGCCTTAGTTGGAAGATTGACAGCCTTTGAACTGGATAACTATGACAACTATGTTCCAACTTCTAAAAATATTGAATCAGCTTTTGAGGCCAAACTTTCACTCAAGAAAGGGAAGAAAATCTAATCAGAAAGTGAAGAAGAATTAGAGGAAAGTTCTGATAGCGACCTTGAAGTTATTGAAGCATTACTTGCAAAGAAATATTCAAGAGGTGGAGGAAAATACAAAGGTAAAACTCCCTTAATCTATTTTTCATGTGAAGAAATTGGTCATATTGCAGCTAGATGTCCAAACAAGCAAAGAAAAGATGAGAAGAAAAGTTACAAGTACAATGGCAAGAAGAATTTCAAATCATTCAAGGATAAAGGTAAGAAAACATATTTTTTAGCTAAAGATTCAGATGATAGTCAAGAAGAAATTGTTTTCATTGTTGTAAAAGATGAATCTGATAATGATGAAGATGAGATGGCACTTATCTCTCATATAAGTAAAAATGATACATGGATTATAGATAGTGGATGTTCACATCATATGACTGGTGACAGGACTAAGTTTGAACACTTTGAAAACTTTGATGGTGGTAATGTAAGGTTTGGAAACAATGAACCTTGTTGTATAAAAGGAAAGGGATGAATTTCATTAACCAAAGAACTTATATGTGATAATGCATATTGGGTTGAAGGACTAAAGCATAATCTTCTAAGTGTAGCACAGCTAATTAACATTGGATTCAAAGTTGAATTCATGAATGGCAAAGCAAGACTGCTGGATGACAAAGGAAAACTGATAGGATCAGGCAAACAAACCAAAGGTAACCTATTTTATCTTGATCTTGGTGATTACTCATGTTTTATTGCTCAAATTGAAGAAAGTTGGTTATGGCACAAAAGGTTATGTCATGTAAATTTTGACAACATGATGAAAATAAGTAAATTCAAGAAAGTAAGAGGTATTCCTACTTTGAAGAAACTTGATGTTGGTCTATGCAAGAATTGTCAAATTGGTAAAATGGGAAAGTCTAGTTTTAAAAGTAAAAACTATCAGTCTGAAGAAATTTTGGAAATTGTGCATACTAATTTATGTGGACCTATTGGAATTGAGAGCTATACCGGAGAAAAAAAATTTATTCTCTTTGTTGATGATTACTCTAGAATGATGACTGTTATGTATTTAAGAGAAAAATCAGAAGCATTTGAGAAGTTCAAATGGTATTTAGCCAGAGTAGAAAAGGAAACAGGAAAAAGAATAAAATGCTTGAGATCAGATAGAGGTGGTGAATTCATCTCCCATGAATTCAATAATTTTTGCATTGAAAGAGGAATCAAAAGAGAGGTATCAGCCCCGAGAACTCCTGAGCAGAATGGAATAGCTGAAAGAAGGAACAAATCTATCATGGACTATGCAAGGACTCTAATGATTGAAAAGAACATTGCTATGAAATACTGGAAGGAAGCTATCAGCACTGCAGTTCATACCTTGAACTAAGTATAGCTGAGAAAAGATACATTCAAGACTTCGTATGAGCTATGGTATGGCTACAAACCAAATGTAAGTTACCTAAAAGTATTTGGTAGTAAATGTTATATCTTAAAAGAATCTACAAAAAGAAAACTTGATGTAAAAAGTGATGAAGGAATATTTTTGGGATATTCTTGCAAAAGTAAGGCATATAGATGTCTAAATTTGTCTACTCACAAAATCATAGAAAGTGCACATGTGAGAATTGATGAGTTTGCAGAAAAGACTGAAGAAGAAAGAAAAAAGGAACCAGAGGATTACAAAAAATTTGTTTACATCGAACCTAATACACTGCCAGACACATCTGTCAATAAGGAAACTACATCTACCGAGCCCGGTACAGTAACCGAGTCATAAGAAGAAGTTCAGACCGAGTCACAAAGTACCGAGTCTCAGTTTGAAGCTACCGAGCAAGTATCTACCGAGCCCGAGCAACCTAAACCTAAAGATGAAGAAGATGACAATGTAACTCATTCAAGAAGCAAGGAACTTGTATTGGCCAAGTATGTCAGAAAGCATCATAAACCAGATCAGATTATTGGAAACAAATCAGATGGTACTATGACAAGAAGTAAACTAATAGGTACATGTTTATTTTCTGATTTTGAACCTAAAAATGTCAAAGATGCATTGAATAATGAAAGTTGGATTGAGGCTATGAATGAAGAAATAGAGCAAATAGAGAAAAATAAGACATGGACTCTTGTACCTAGGCCTAAAGATAAAAATGTAATTGGGACAAAATGGGTATTCGGAAATAAGTTGAATGAAGATGGTCAAGTATCAAGAAACAAAGCAAGATTGGTATGTAAAGGATATTCTCAAGAAGAAGGAATAGATTATGGAGAGACTTTTTCTATTGTTGCAAGATTAGAAGGTGTGAGGACTTTACTTTCATATGCAGCACATAAAGGATTTAAAGTATATCAGATGGATATAAAATTTGTATTTCTCAATGGTATTCTTGAGGAAGAAGTCTACATTGAGCAACCTGAAGGTTTTATTGATCCAGACAAAAGGGATATGGTCTAAAAATTACACAAAGTATTGTATGGTCTGAAACAAGCTCCTAGAGAATGGTATGAAAGATTACATAACTATCTTACTCAGATTGATTTCAAAAGAGCTAATGACAACAGTAATTTATAAATCAAAGAAGGATTAGATAACAAAATTATTTTGGCAGAAATATTTGTGGATGATACTGTGTTTACAGGAAATGATGATCAGTGCAAAGAATATTTAGAGCATATGAACAAAGAATTTGAAATGTCTATGTTTGGTCAGACAAAAAATTTGGTTGGACTTTAGATTCAGTAGAACAAAAATTGTATCTACATTACTCAGTCTAAATATATCAGGGAAATACTTAAGAAATTTGGTATGGAAGATTCAAAACCAGTTGGTACACCCATGTGTACTGGACTGAAGCTTACCAAAGATGATGATTCAAAAGAAGTAGATCAGACCTTATACAGATCAATGATTGGAAAATTATAGTATGTAGTACACACAAGGCCTGATATTGCCTTAGCAGTTGGTATAGTGGCAAGATTCTTGGCTAAACCTAGAGAAAATCACATGATGGCAATCAAAAGAATCTTGAGGTATTTAAGGGGAACTGAAGATTATAGCTTGTGGTATAAATTTGGAGGTAATCTAGATTTAAAAGTGTTTATTGATGCTGATTGGGCAGGAAACATTGATGACAGAAAAAGTACAAGTGGTGGAGCATTCTTTCTTGGCAAGAGGTTAGTATCTTGGACTAGTAAAAAGCAAAATTGCACATCCCAACGCACAATAGAAGCAGAATATGTTGTTGTAGCAGTAAACTACTCTAATATTGTATGGTTTAAATAGCTTTTGGAAGGCATGAAGGTTGAGATCAAAGAACCAGTTGTTATGTTCTATGATAATACAAGTGTAATAAATATTTCAAAGAATCCAGTAATGCATTCCAAAACCAAACACATTGCAATAAAATATCACTTTGTCAGAGAATTGGTGCAGGACAAGGAAATCAGATTGGAATATATTCATACAAAAGAACAAATTATAGATATCTTCACCAAGCCACTACCTAAGGATGCATTCTTGTATCTAAGAGGTAAGTTAGGGTTCACTCCCCTGTCTGAGGTTCACTAAATAAAGTTTTAGTGATGCATCGACCAGAACATGTTGAAGATCAATCAGTTGATGCAGCATAGTTAGGGAATCATTGCATATGAATCAGTACATAAGGTATATTGATATTTACTGAAACTGTGTAAGTTGTCTTTGGCATGTGTTGTCAAAGAGGGAGAGTTTGTTGTCATTTCAAGAAATTTCTAAGAAGAATAATCTGAGAAGTTAAGAGGGGGAGTTCTCAGTCAGAAAGAAGTTTGAAGATGATGAGAATCAGAATGAAGCTAAGGATATGTTTCTTACTCTAGGTTTTTCTGTGAAATTTCATTGTGCTATGACATGTGTTGCCATCAATGCCAAAGAGGGAGATTGTTGGATACAATTGTCTGAAGGACATTGTTGGATTAGCTATGTTTTGTCTTTGATGTCACACAAATGTCATATCAATTATCATTCTTAGTGTCTACTAAGTTCAGTTGGTCAGCTAAATGGTTCTCAGTGTCTACCGAGCTCAGTTGGTCAGCTAGGTGGTTTTTAGTGTCTACCGAGATCTCTCAGGTGTCTAAAGGAAATATGACAAGGTAACAGTGTTAACCAAGCCTCCTCGGTTATCAAAGGAAAAGTAGTGGTTACCGAGCTCTCTCAGTCTCCAAAGGATGTTGCAGAATTTGCTATGGTTACCGAGTTCACTTGGTCACCGAAGGAAATCTTTTCAAGATTAATGTTTACCGAGCATGGTCAGCCTTTCAAAAGATTTTGTTATTACAGTTTGTTTATCTAAGCCGACTGTTATAATAATTATTTGTGCCGACTTGACAATCTAAATGTTAGTTAGAATGGCATATATATAGAAGGTCAAGTGGTGAATACAATATATACAGCATGCAGAAATCATTTTGAAGAAAGGTATGTGCAAATTTTGAAGGATGGTTAGATATCCTTGAGGAGCAGCAAAGATTTATTTGATCAATAAGGATCTAGTGAAGCAGAACAAAGATCTATATTCAGCAATTTAGTTGCAGGTCATTTCATTGTTACTCTCTTACAATTCTAGCAGTGATATCAAAATCTCTTAACCGAGTTGGTTTAACAACCATTTTGTAAATCCTCTAACAAGGTGATAGTTCTATTGAATTGTTTCAAGACCTCTTACAAGGCCACTCCTAGCAGGGTGATTAAATCCTCTAACAAGGTCACACCTAACAGTTTGTTTTGTAACCTTTTATCGGGTTGGCTTCTAACCGGGCATCACTTCAGAAGAGTGAAAAATAGTAACTAGTTACATTGGTGGTTTTTCCCATATTGGGTTTCCATGGTAAATCTGGTGTCTCTTGTGTTCATGTTATTTTTTTTATTCATGTAAGTTAATCAGTGATGAATGCTTAAGAACAGTTTAATTATTACACACTTCAAGGATCAAGTTTTAGCATTTCTCTGTATATTTACCGAGTGGCACAGTAAATAATTTTTTAAGATATTTAAGGGATTAGTGGTAATATTTTTGTGGTTAATTAATTCACCCCCCCTCTCAGTTACTGCATCTATATTTCCAATAGATGAAACCTTGGAGGATTATGTCTCCAAGTTCATGTTCAACCTAAAACGCAATACACAGCATAACTTGAATCTAGAATCCCAGAAACATCTTTTTCTAAAAGGTGTGGGTGATGGAAGTATTGAGGCCCTCAAACTCATGGCAGGAGGTGATATTACTCAGAAAACTTGGGCTTAAATAAAGGATATTTGTGTGAACTATTCCAGAGCTATAGTCAAGAAGGGAAGAGGATTGAGAGACTTACCTCATAAGTCCAATGGTGGTTCAGGAGTATCAAAGATGGAGCTATCTAATTTTTTGTCTGACTTTAAGCAAGATATCATCAATGATGTTGCAACATAGCTAGATACCATGCAGCGAGAAGAAAGAAAGATGTAGTTAATGCTATGCTAGCAGAATATTATCCACACTGTAGGGAGAAGAAAAAGAATTTTTGGTGCAAATCTGTTGCAAGCCTGGAGTCACAACCTATGCCCACTGAGTTTAAGGCCATCGATGAAAATGGAGAGGTACTCTATGTTTCCTAGAGGCAACCATGGGTTCAGAGACTAGCTATTCCACAAAATCCTCTTCAAAATTTTAATAGTAATAATGCATGGCAAAATCAACAGCATAGTGGTTTTAGTGGGTATAATAGTTGGCAGCAGCCTCAGCAAGGTTGGCAACAACCTCAGCATAGCTGGAAACAGCCTTGTCAAGACTGGCAGTAGCCTCAGCAAGGTTGGCACCAACCTTAGAAAGGCTGGCAGTTGCCTCATCAAGGTTGGCAACAACCTCAGCAAACCTAGCAACAACCTCAGCAAGGGTGGCAACAACCACATAATTGGATGAACCAATCAAGCCAACAAGCTTTGATGCCACCACCTCAGCAGTAAGCTCTAATGCCTCCTCCTACAGCCAACACTACTTCCCCTAAACAAAATCAACTGCCTACTCAGCCTACCCCTAATCCCAATAGTACCAAGCTCGCAACACAACAGCAGAGCTATGCTATTTCCTTGAATAATATTCAATTAAGATCAAGCACAACCCTTTGTCCTCCATAGCAGCCTATCATCACTGAGGTTGAGGATACCTCAGTAGAGCCAACTAAAGTACCAGTCAAACCTACCTCTCCTGTAGCTCAGGAGCCCCGATTTCCTCATCGATTGGAGGAACAAGCTAAGCCAGTGGAGAGCCAAGTAGTATTGGATTTTCTTACCCAACTAAAGAAAATGACAATCAAAATACCACTACTAGATGCCATCAAGGAAGTGCCTACTTATACTAAAGCCATCAAGGAAGCCTGTATCAAACAGCTTAGGAGGAAGAAAAAGGATCCTAAAACCATACATGTTCTAGGATAGTTATTTGACCTAATGTTGAAGAAATTGACAGTTCCAAAGTATTATGATCCTGGTAGCCCTGTGGTTACAGTCACTATTCAAGGAATACAAGTTCAAAATACTTTAGTTGACTTAGGTGCATCCATAAATGTCATGACCAAGGAAGTAATGTCTCAGTTGCATATCATTGGTCTTAGGGAAACCCCAACCATCCTTCAACTTGCTGATAGTTCCATAATTACACCTGATGGGATGGTAGAGGATGTCATAGTCACCTTGAATTCTTAGGAGTATCTGGTTGACTTTTTTTTCTCTCTCCAAAGGCTAACATGGGAGGGTATCCAATAATTCTAGGAAGGCCATGGTTGGCTACTGCAGATGCCTACATAGCATGTCAGTCAAGAAAAATGACTATATCCAATGGAGTCAACATTAAAAATCTGACTCTATATTCCCCAGCTTAACCTCTATTGCAAGATGACTAGATAATCTGGCCAGACTTGGGTGATAGTGAACCTGACGTAAACTCAATCCGCTAGTTAATGATGATATCTAGGGAGCCATTTGTAGCTTCTAGGGGAGAAGATGAGATAATTTCCTCCATTATCATGAATGAATATGGAGTGCACTCCCAAATGTGTTCCCAAGCAGACTGTGTTCTGGAAACTTTGTTACCACCTCCAAATGCTCCACAGTATTCAGAAACTTCACAATTCCTTCATACATTATTGCCTCATGAGATGGAGTCTTTTCCAGTTGCTCAGTTGTCTATGGCAGAAAAGGTCATTAAGCTAGAAGTTAGTCCAGGATGGGAATTAAATATGAATAGTGTGTTATCACTCTCTCAACAAAAAGTTGTCCTGCAGCTTCTACAAGAACATCAACAAGCTTTTTCTTGGGATTATACTAATATGAAAGGCCTAGATCCTAAACTCTACACCCACAAAATCTATACCAATCTTGAATTTAGACCTGTCCACCAACCTCAAAGAAGGGTTAATCCCGCTTTAAGGGATATAGTTAAGAATGAGTTGCAGAAGTTGTTAAATGTTGGCTTCATTTATCCCATTTCTGATAGTCAGTGGGTCTCCCCTCTCATTATAGTACCCAAGAAAGGAGGAAAGTGGAGAGTTTGTGTCAACTACTGAGAGCTTAACTCAACCATTAAAAAGGACCACTTCCCATTGTCGTTCATAGATCAAGTCCTTGATAACCTAGCTGGTAAGAAATACTTCTCTTTTCTAGATGGATTCAGTGGTTATAATCAGATACAGATAGCACCTGAGGACCAAGAGAAGACAACATTCACATGCCCATGGGGAACATTTTCCTATTTAGTGTTACCTTTTGAGTTGTGCAATGCTTCTACCACTTTCTAGTGAACTGTGATAAGTATATTCTCTAATATCTCTGCTGATTGCATGGAGATTTACATGGATGACTTTACCACATATGGGCATACTTTTGATGAGGCTAAGGAAAACTTGGAAAAATTCCTTCAAAGATGTCATGATTACAACCTTTCTCTCAACAGTGTGAAATGCTTCATGGTGATGGAAGAAGGGGTTGTCTTAGGGCATTTCATATCTTCCAAAGGTATTCAAGTGGACCTTGCCAAGATTAAAGTGATTAGTACATTGCCTACTCCAGAAAAACAAAAAGATGTGTAGAGTTTTCTTAGACATGCCAGGTATTATAGAAGGTTCATAAAGGATTCCAGTCAGCTTGCAACACCCCTATATAACTTGCTCAAGAAGGATGTTGAATTTTCTTGGGACTCTAAGTGTGCAGAGTCTTTCCTGCAACTTAAGGAAGTTCTCACCATAGCACCAGTGTTGAGAGGACCTAACTGGGGCTTGCCTTTTCACATTCATACTGACACATCATATTATGCTATTGGTGTTGTCCTTGGTCAGAAGGTGGACTCTGTCGAGCATGTTATTTACTTTATTAGTAAAAATTTGCAAGGTGTTGAGTTTAATTACACTGTCACTAAAAAAGAACTGCTTGCAGTCATCTATGCCCTGAATAAATTCAGACACTACATTACTAGATATGAGATCTATGTGCATACTAATCATTCTGCTATTAAGTATCTCATGAACAAGCCTGCAATCTCTAGATGACTAGCTCGCTGGTTGCTCCTTATGCAGGAATTTGACATCACCATAGTCGACAAACCTGGTAAGGCCAATGTGGTAGCTGATTTTCTTTCTAGGTTGCATGTCCCTGATGATCCTACAGCCATTCATGACATTTTTCCTGATGAGCACCTCTTTCTACTATTTTCACACAATCCCTGGTATGTTGATATTGCCAATTATCTCACCACTGGTAAGACACCCTCTCATTTCTCTGCTAAAGAAAGAAGACTGTTGACTGAAAAGAGCTTTAATTATTCATGGATTTTTGGATTCATGTTTTATACTAGTCCTGATTAAGTAACTAGAAGATGCATAAGAGAGGATGAAACATATGATGTCCTCAGAGCATGTCATGATGAACCTTATGGTGGAAATTTTGCTACCAAGAGAATAGCATTGAAGATCTTGACTACAGGCTATTACTGGCCCAGTTTACACAAAGATGTTTCTCAGAACACCAAGAAGTGTGACAAATACCAATGCATGGGATAGCCTACTAAGATAGATGAAAGGCCCCTGAAACCACAGGCAATTGTTGTACCCTTTGATAAATGGGGGATTGACTTCATCGGTCCTATTGAGCCAACTTCACAAGGTAAGTCATATATCCTTGTATGCACTGACTATGTTACAAAGTGGGTAGAGGCTAAACCTATGAAGCACCCAAGGGATAGAAATGTTGCAAAACTTCTTTATGAGTTCATATTCACAAGATTTGGGGTACCTAGGGAGCTTCAATCTGATCAAGGTCCTCAGTTTACTTCCAATTTGATAGCTGCCCTGATGGAAGAATATAACATAAGGCATGGTAAATCCTCACCTTATCATCCCCAAGAAAATGGGCAAGTAGAAGTTACCAATTGGGATTTGGAATCTATTCTCACCAAAATTGTAGCCATCGATAAAAAAGATTGGGCCACACGACTTCTTGAAGCTCTTTGGGTTTACCGAACTACTTGGAAAACTACAATCGGCTTCACCCACTTTGAACTTGTATATGGTTGGTCTACAGTTATGCCTATATAATTTGAACATAAGACACTAAGGATATCTCTTGATCTTGGTATGGATCTCACTGCAGCACAACAAAAATAGACACTAAGCTTGAATTGTCTTGATGAATGGTGTAAATTTACCCTACACAACATAGAATTGATACAACACTAGCGCAAGAAATGGAATGACAAGTATGTTAAGGATAAAATATTTTTTGTTGGTGACTAGGCACTCCTCTATGACTCCCGGTATCAGCATAATCTAGGCAAATTCCAAACCAGGTGGTTAGGACCATATGAGATTGTAGCAGTATTTCCAAATGGCGTGGTCCAACTTTCCATAGTTGATCCAGTTCAGTTCAAATTATTTGTCAATGGTCATAGGTTGAATTTATATCACAAACCATAGAGTAAGGAAGAGTTCCTACAATAATTTTCATCCTCTACTGTTGATAAACTTCCTGCAGCCTCTCGTAATGAGCTTTCTGCTTATTTGCCTTCTTCACTCTAAATGTTCTCATCACTTTCATAATAAATGCTTTCTTAGTGAAAGTTACTTCTCCATAATAAAATTCCATTTCATTTCATGTCTTTCACCCACCCATTTCATTTATTCTTCATTCATGGATAACAACATCTGCCACCTCAGCAACCATTCAAGTTCGTACACTTTCCAAGTTATGTCGCTTTAATTTGTTTTTCCAATTATTTTTTCATATGCCTTGTCACCTGTGCAAATGTGGGACCACTTGCCTAATTTAGATGGGGGGGGAGTTATATCATTTTTTTTGTCATTATGTTCATGAAATCTGTATGTTTATTCTTTTATGATGTCGCACTTGCATTTCTTGTCATGATTTGACACTTTTTAAAGAACTTTGTGTTGCGTTGTTATTTCACACATATCAAGTGAAGGTGGTGAGTACATGTTAAGTAAAAAGTTTGTGAATGAGTAATTATGAGTAGTTAAGAGATGTTATTGATTTGCATTCATATTACTTATGAGCTCATTTTACGAACTACACTGCTAGAACTTTCTATGTTTGAAACCTTCCTGTAACTTGTCTTTTCAAGCCTCCTTGTCTAAATTTATTCTTGACTATTCTAATCTCCTACAACTCTATTTTGGGTATTTCAACAACCTAAAAATGGGAGGTGACCTCATTCATAGGGAGCCCACTATGCATAATATCCTGCTAGAGGACCAAACTTACAGACCATATTTTTAGGCAAGAGGTTGGCTGGATTATATCCAAAAGCTAACCAGTTGGGATGATGAAGTCACGTTGTATTTTCTAAGCTCATTAAAAGATGGTGTGGCTACAATAAAGGGGTTGAGAATATCACTTTTGTAGGCAATTTTGGTAGAAGTTATGGGGTTGTCACAGGAAGGGGAGGAATTTGTAGAAAATCTTGATCCGGCCACATCCAGGGCTCATTTCACCCTGCATTCAGACCCACCTCTTGAGGTTGACCAAAAATAAGGTACATTCAGACTGTCTCTTCCAGAGCCATTTAGGAAATGTGCGGTTCATGTCATTAGATATTTTACTTGTGAAGGACAACATTCATACCTACATTCTATCCATTTTAAATTTTTTATTTGTTTGAGGCATGACAATAGGCCAATCAATGTTCCCAGTTTCATGTTTAGCATCTTGTCAAAGCAGGTCACTCTAGTTCAGGAGGGTAAACGTAATTTTGTCTCACATCATTGTTTGGTCAAATTGATAGTTGAGAAAGATTTAAGGGAGCAGTCAAAAATTTCCTAGGATGAATTTCTACTGCAAGGGTTTAAAGAATCAACCCCAAAACCTATTGGGCGAAGAGTGGGGTAGAGAATTCAAACTGATAGAGGGGTTAGGAAAATTATTATTGAGCTTGGACAAGGTTCTTCATCCAAGAAGAAATATAGGATTAGGACTCCTAATTCCCCTCATTCCTCTACTTCAAGGTTAGTTCATGAAGAGGAAGAGGAGACTTCTACAGGAAAGGCTGAAGCTGCTCCTTTGATGAAGAGGGTTTCTTAGAAAGATAGGAATAAGAAAAATAATCCTAGTACTAGTAAACAGACTATGAAATCTTCTCCTGTAGCCACAAGAACTTCTAGAAAAAGGAAATTTTTTGAAAAGAAGGAAGAAACTCCGTTAAGGAGAAGTAATAGGAGGAAGTCAAATGTGGCTGCAGAGATTCCAATTGAAGAGTCAAATGTAGAATAAGAAGCTTCTGGACAAAAGGAAGAAGAGTTTAGAAACATTCAGCAAGAAGCTGAAATACAACCTGAAATTTTTGAGAAAGAAGAACATGGGACTGAGATTATGCATCAAGAGACATTTAAAGGGTTTCCTAATATTGAAACAAAATAGGTTCCTGATAAGCCAACAAATGCAAAAGTCATTATAATTGGTGATGACTCCATCTCAGAAGAGAAAACTTATGTATTTCAAAGAAGAGGTTCAACCTCCAGGAATCCTCAGAAAAATGACTCAGATAGTGATGACTCAGAGAGTTATATAATGGAAGAAGATGAACCAAGATTTTCTCCTACAACAGAGAGGAATCCATATGAAGAAAACCTTGATATTGATGCAGACCTTGTTAATAAGGTAGTAGAGAAAATTCTAAATGAGGGTTTAGATACATTGGCCTCTATTGCACATTAGTGCTCTAATATTGAAAGAACCATGGTGGTTTGGATAGATCCTAAGGAAGGGATAAAATCAAAAGAAGGTAAGCTCCCTATTCTCTCTTTAGCAGATAAATCTTTTGACAATTCTATGTTGGGTCAGTCCAGTTCTGTGTCCCTATTATCAATTATTTCTTAGTTGTCTAATCAATTAAATTTGAAAAGGGAACAATGGAGGCAGCAAAGGAAAGATTTAAATAAAGTTATAGACCAACATTTTCAAGAGGCTATTGAGCAGGAGGAAAAAGTGGAACAGTTGCAGGAAAAACTTACCAAAGTTACATCCCTTATCCCTGAATTAATGGGTTGTAGGTCTCCATAACCAGTTTATGGCTTGTTCCTCAAAGAACAATTTTTGAACTATCAAATGACCTGCATCATGCAAGATAGATCTCCCTCATTGCTAGAGCCTACTTAGTTTTCTAAAGCTTTCAATAATTCTCCTACAGCCATTCAAAATCTACTTTTTGAACTCTTCCTCCACAACCTAGCAGTCCTAGATGACCAATTTTGGAACCCCTTACTATATGTTGGGGACATCCAGCTTAGGGCCCTTATGTCCTGGGTACAGAATGAGATTAGTTGGGATACTCAAGCCAAGTTGTATAGGGATTGAGAACAAGAAATTCCCCTATATCTGAGACCTGAAGCCAAATATACTAAAACTTGCTATTATGATTGGTTAAGAATTGCCACCTCTGAATCAGGCAGAAAGCTCATCTATCCACTTAGAAAAGCAACATTTGATGCATATGAATAGCTAGTGAATTCTAAATTGCCTGAAGCTAGAAATGCTATGAAATGGTGCTGGATCAATTTATCTAGGGAGCTATGAAATAAGGAACCACATTCACCCCTAAAATTTGACATGGCTAATCGGCGAGCACCTTGGTATATTTCACTGGGGAGAGAGCGAGAGAGTTTCTAGATCGCACTAACTTTTCAGCCTCCATTGCTGATGTCTCCTCTCCTAGCCAACTCAGAAAATTTAGACAGCTATGATATGAAGGGAGAGAAGGAAAAGTGGAAAAGACATAGAGAGACAAAGTGATTCTGTTGGAGCCTTGCCAATGGAGGTTCTAGATAGAAGACAGTTGTTGATTATAGGCTGACAGCCAGGTTGAAGAATTTTATGTTTACTATGAGACCAGCAAATAGCTAAGCTAGGGGGAATGATGAGTCTATTTTATGGGTTGTTTTGTTTATGATTTTCTAAGTCTAGACATAAATATCTTATGGTTTTCATAAACATTATGTAGACTTTTATGTTCCTATGCTTTAGCCATGTGTATATCTGATACTTTTGACACTTAAGGAAAATACTAAATATATATATATATATATATATATATATATAGACTAATGGATATTATGATGAAATCTGGTATTTCTCTTCTCTAGTGTTAATGGGTAGTGTTCATGCAGCCATGTGACAAGAATGCGTTAAAATAGGAAAAATTATTATAAATATTTTCCTTGGATTTGTGTTGCAAATTTTTGTATGCTAACCTTTTGTAGGGGAAGAATAAGTCAGCAAGGAGTAAGGACTCAATTATGAAGTGGTTCCTTCAAGGTGAATAACTATTTCTAGAATTTATCATGGCTCCACTACTTCCATAACCTTGTGGTTGATAACACAAACCGGGTCAATCTAGTTACCGGTGTTCCTATATTCTTGAGGCACTAAATATGGTTTATCCTCTTGCATAAATGATGCTGTCATTTCTATAACTGAAGTTGATATGCTATGTAATGAAGGACCTAGTTTTTAGGTGTTCTATTTTTCTCAGTTGCTTTTAAATAAGCTGGAACTTATGATTCTGGATCTAGTTAGATGTTTTGAGAAGTTCATATTGTAATCCAACAACAAAGTGAATAAACTTTGATATTCTATATTGTACTTGTGTTTTGTTAAATGAATATATGATAGTTCCATATTTTAACATCTAAGTTTTAAATCTATTCACACTTTCATGGGGGCCCACGCAGGAGGTGAATTCCATGTTCATGTTCAAGTAGGACTTAGTTAAGTTTCCTTGAATTTGTTAAGCACTGTTGCTCTTGCCACCATTGGTAGTAGAACCATCGGCTATCTCCTGCATCATAGAATTACTTTCGAAGCATTATTAGTTTACTGCTGAGTATTTCCTTTAAGTTTAAGTTGTGAGTTAAGTTGTAGTTTTAGTTCTTAGTATAAATTTCCTGCAACAATACTTTTACTTTAGTAGTGATGACTTTTGAAGGGAACTAAAGCATAGACCTTACAACCACCATCTCAAGCTCACGTTCCCAGATTGATACATTTAATGAAGTCCAGCATGATATTCCAAGTAGACATGTGGTAATTTTAAGCAATGAATCACTGTGAAAGGATTTCCAATCCTTGAAGTTACTAGAGTATTATTCTGACCAACCAGATGGATCAATACCTGGATTTTTCACAAGAGAAACTCTTTCTTTGATGTTTGGAAAGAACTGAGGTATTACTTCTTCCTCACGAGGTAGGGTGTTTGCTAAAACTTTTAATGGTTCTCGGGACTGTAATAGTTTGACAACTTGATCCTCTCCTTGCTCCATATTCATTTCAGAATTCTTCATTCAAAGAGAAGAATAGGAATTTTCAAGAATTGATGGGAAAACATAGAGCTAGAATAAAGGATTGTCCCTAATTGTGGTATCTTCATGAAATCTAGTAGGTAGATACAATGCATTAATCTTACCCCAAGAAATCTTATTTAGTAGATTTTTAAATTGTTTATCTATGTCATTTTCTAGTGTTCCATTTTATTTAAACATGATTTTTTCACTTTGACATGCAAGAGGAGTACCTCCTTGGAAATCATTAATGTCATAAGTGAGTACAGTGTTAACTGAGTTAGAAGTCACCGACACATCACGGTATTGACTGAGTAAAAGAAATAAATGGAGCATATGATTTCCAAATAAAGATGATGAGCAAGATGAATATGGATGATTTTGAGGTTAAAGATAAAGTTTGTTATGATGATCAAATGGCTGACAAAATTCAAGAATGATTAGATGGAGGAGAATGAAACATGTTACAGACACAAGTTCTGAGGAAGGTTGAAGCATAAAAATCAACGGTGAAGATTAAGAGGCAAAATCTATGGCTAAGCAAAAAATGGTTTATTATGTCTACAAGAGGAGATAAGTGATTCATAATTATTTCTGGAATGTGCATGAGAAGATTGCATTCATGTGAAGCTGATCAAACAAGTTGAAGACAAAACTGAGAAAATCTGTAGACAACACCAAGCATCCGAGAAAGAAATTTGACCGAGCATAATAGAGTTAGAGGATACAAAGAAATTGAATTGATTATATTGGCCAGAGGTATTTTTAGGTTAGCATAGATCTGAAAATCTATAAAGAAATTTTTATTTGAATTAGATCATTTACTGTTGCATTCTAACCATTGCTACAAATAAATCTCTTAACCGAGTGGAACTTAACAATCTTTATATTTCATTATGACATTCAATGAATGTTGATTGTTTTCATGTTGACCCCATATTGAATGTCTGGTCAGAGATAACTGTCAATGATAAATCCTCTAACCAAGTCACACCTTACAGTGCATTATTGTAACCTTTAACAGGGTTGGCTCTTAATCGAGCTCACTTCAGAAGAGTGAAATTATTTTGGGCTACCGGTCTCAGGTGGTTTTTCCCTAACAATATTTCCACGTTAAAAATCAAAGTGTTATATGTGCATGGATGTGATGAATTGTTATTTTACTTTACACATTACAATTAATGGTTTGATCGGTATATACACTAGTTAATTTAATATTATTTGGTTAATGAACAGAAAGGCACAGATAAAGTTTTACTGAGTTGTTTAATTTATTTGAAAGATTTATTTTATACATCAGGGAGTGTTTGGGACTATAGGATAACTGGACTTAACCAATTCACCCCACTCTCAGTTATCTAAAAATTTGTATTAGAGAAAGAGTGCTTGAAAGTGGAAAGTTTGAAGGACTTAAGTAAAAGATCACAAGATGTATAAGAGAGGTGCCAAAGTTGAACAGAGACAACTTCTCACCATGGAAAAGTAGGATGAGGTTATATCTATTTGGAATTGGTGATTCTGCAACATACTATTTGGAAAATGAGTTTATCAGATGAAAGAAAGACATGAACACAATGCTTTGATGATTGAGATTGCTTCTTCTTTTTCAGATGTTGAATTTGAAGATATCAAGACATGTACAACTTCAAAATAGATGTGGGATAAGCTTGCACTAGTTCATGGAGGAGATGTGAATGTGCTAAGGGCTAAAGCTGAAATCCTTAGAGATAAGTTTGATGACATGAAGATGAAAGAAGGTGAGAATAGAACTCAGTAAAACAACCAAATCAAGGAGGTTGTGAATGCTATCCGAGGAGTAGGTGGAGCTATTGATGAAGACACTGTGGTAAGTAAAGTTCTCAGAACTTTGTTACTTGCCTATGCTAGTAGAGTCTCTATAATTTATGAAATGAGAGAAGCCCCTAGTAATAACATTTCACTTGATAGTCTAATCGGTAGATTGAATAGATTTGAGCTTAATAACTATGACAATAGTATTGTAACTACAGTAGAATCTGCATTTATGTCATCTCTGAAAATTGGAAAGCCAAGAAATAGACATAAGATAAGAAATGAAAGTGAAAGTGAACCTGAAGAGGATGAACTTGATGAACTTGAAGCACTAATGGCTAGAAGACTACAAAAGGGAAAATGAAGATATAGAGGTAAACTACCCTTGGTATGTTTTAAATGGAAAGAGATTGGTCAAATTGCTGCAAGATGTCCTGATAGGAAAGAAGATGAGAAAAAAAAGGAGAGATCTAATGAAGGAATAATGATAGAATAGATTACCAATATCATAGAGGTAACTGATAGTATGGTAATAGAGACAACTGATACTACAGGGATAAAGGCAAGAAGGCATGTAACCTTTTTACAGATGAAGATGAGGACACTGAGATAGATAATGATGAAGACATAGAAGTGGTATTTGTGGCATTGAAAGAAGACTCCGAAGTTGAAGAAAGGTATGTTGAAATAACACTTATTTCTAAAGTTAGCAAGAATGATACTTGGATTATTGATAGTGGCTACACACATCATATGACTGGTGATTAAGATAAATTTGAATACCTTGAACACTATAATCGTGGATCTTTGAAAATTGGATGATACACCTTGTCAAGTAAAAGGAAAAGGATCTATATTGTTGAATAATAAGATCAGGTGTGAGAATGCATATTGGGTGAAAGGACTTAAATATAATCTATTGATTGTAGCACATCTAAATAACATAGTTCATTGAGTTGCATTTGAGAAGAGAAAGGTGAAAATCTATGATGAAGCTAGAAAATTGATCGATACTGGTGAACAATCAAAATGTAACTTATTCTATCTTGACAATGTTGAAACTTCTTGTTTATTAGCTAAAAATGAAGATGTATGGTTCTGACACAAGAGGTTATGTCATGTGAACTTTGACAACATGGTTAACATCGGTAAGAAAAGGAGAGTTAGAGTTTTACTAAGTATATCCAAACTTGACCATGTAATGTGCAAACAGTGTCAAATGGGTAAGATGTCAAACTCTAGTTTCAAGAGAAAACATTACTCATCTAATACTATTTTGGAGTTAGTTCATACTGACTTGTGTAGTCCAATGAGAACTCAAAGTTATTATGGAGACATATATTTTATCTTGTTTGTTGATGATTTCTCTAGGATGATGACTGTCATGTTTTTAAAACAAAAATATGAAGCTTTTAAAATGTTTAAATGGTATAAAGAAAAAGTGGAAATAGAAAGTGGCAAGGAACTAAAATGCTTGAGATGAGATAGAGGTGGTGAATTTATTTCTGATGAGTTCACTAATTTTTGTAATGAGCATGGAATTAAGAAACAAGTATCTGCACTGAGGACACCCCAGCAGAATGGAATAGCTAAAAGGAGGAATAGATCATTTATGGATTGTACTAGAACACTGATGATTAAAAAAGATGTTACACAAATGTACTGGAGAGAAGCTGTTAGTACTGTTGTTTACACATTGAACTGAGTTCAACTGAAGAAAGAATCAAACAAGACACCTTATGAATTATGGTATGGTTACACACCTAATATGAGTTATTTCAGAATATTTAGTAGTAGATGTTACATTCTGAAAGATTATAGAAATGGAAAATTTGATTCAAAAGGCAATGAAGGGATATTTCTAGGATATTATACTAAAAGAAAGGCTTACAAATGTTTGAACAAGGCTACTAACAAAATGATTGAAAGTGCAAATGTGAGAGTTGATGAGTTTGTAGAAAAGAATGATGAAGAAAGTAAAAAGGAACATGAAGAATATGGCAGATTTATTTACATTGAAGAACTTGAAACTCTACCCAAGAAATAGTCTTGCATTACCGAGAAACATAATAATGTTATTGAGCAATAGTCTTTACAGACCAAGAATCAACAAACTGTTCCGATGAAAATATTGATCATGCACTAGGTGGAGAACACATTGAAGAATGGAGATTTGAACATGTACTTGAAAAGTATGTAAGAAGACATCATCCACAAGATCAGGTAACTGGAGATAAAAGAGAAGGCATGATGATACAAAGTAAGTTGAGGAACA
Source organism: Chamaecyparis obtusa (assembly GCA_027943335.1). Taxonomy (NCBI): domain Eukaryota; kingdom Viridiplantae; phylum Streptophyta; class Pinopsida; order Cupressales; family Cupressaceae; genus Chamaecyparis; species Chamaecyparis obtusa. The sequence continues at coordinate 2,875,110 of BSBK01000214.1, forward strand.
ACACATGTTTAGTTTGTAAATTTGAAACTAAAACAATTAGAGATGCATTGGAAAATGATGAATGGATCAAGGCAATGAATGAAGAAATTGAGCAAATATAGAAAAATAAAACATGGATATTGGTACCGAGATCGAAAGACAAAAATGTGATTGGAACCAAATGGATATTCAGAAACAAATTGAATGAGAATCCAGAGATGTCACAAGGAACAAAGTAAGATTGGTTTGCAAAGGTTATGCACAAGAAGAAGGTCGAATTGAATATGGAGAAACTTTCGCACCTATTTCTAGACTTGAAGAAGTAAGAATATTGCTTGCATATGCTTCTTACAAAGGATTTAAGGTATATCAGATGGATGTTAAATTTGCATTTCTAAATGGGGTACTTGAGGAAGAGGTATACATTAAGCGACCTGAAGGTTTTATTGATCCTAATCAAAGGAACATGGTATGTAAGTTTCACAAAGCATTATATGGACTGAAACAAGCACTAAGAGCATGTTATGAAAGACTAAATTCTTATCTCATAAGTATTGGATTTGTTAGAAGAAGTGACAACAACAAAAAAATTTTGAAATGTGAAACTAATGATAAGATTCTTATTGTTGAAATATTTGTTGATGATATCATATTTGGAAGACATGATAACTTATGCATTTCTTTTGTTGATGAAATGAGGAAAGAATTTGAAATGTCAATGTTTGGTGAGATCAATGTTTTTCTTGGATTACAAATATTACAATAAAAGGAAGGCATATACATCACATAATCAAAGTACATCAAAGAAGCATTGAAGACATTTGGTATGGAAGATTCAAAACCAATCGGCACACCTATGGTAACCAAATGCAAACTAACAAAGGATGACAAGTCAACCGAGGTAAATCAAACCTTGTATAGATCTATGATTGGAAAATTGATGTATGTTGTGCATAGTAGACCAGATATTGCACATTCGGTTGGAATTGTAGCTAGATTTTTTGCTAATCCTAAAGAATCACACATGACTGTTGTCAAAAGAATTTTGAGATAATTGAAGAACACCAAAAATTATGGTTTATGGTATAAGAAAGAAGGCAATTTTGAACTAAAATTTTACACAGATGTTGATTGGGATGGAAACATTGATGATAGAAAAAGAACTAACAAGGATGCATTTCTCAGTCCACTACAGAAGCAGAATATGGTGTTGTTGCTGCTAAGTGTTCAAATATTGCATGGATAAAGAAAGTATTGGAAGGTATGAATGAGGAGATCCCTGATCTAGTAATAATCTATTGTGATAACAAAAGTGCAATTAATATTTCTAAGAATCTAGTGATGCATGCAAAGACAAAGCATATATAGATATTAAGTATCACTACTTGAGGGATAAAGTTTAAGAAAAGAAAGTCAGATTGGAATATGTGAAATCACATGAGTAACTATCTAATATATTCACTAAACCTTTACCAAATGACACATTTGAATACTTGAGAAGTAGACTAGGGGTCCATCCCCTATCTAACAATCACTAAGGTGATATGAGTTTTCATCAACCTGTACTTTATTATAAGATCCAATGATGTTGATGCATGATGTTCACACTTTAGGATTCCTAAGGTTGTGAAAGCTAGAAGACAAGTTGAAACTTCATATTAGTACATGCAAGGTACTAGAATATGAATTGAACAACAAAGATATTGATTTGGATACTAAAGAGATAATTATTTTATTTTTGGAATTATTTTTAAAGGGAGAGAGATTCAATGAAATATTTAGATATTCAAGAAAGATCTAAAAGGAGAGAGGTTACAAGATATCTATCTACAGGGAGAGATGATTGCATGGAATAATTGAGAGATATCATTTAGAAATGAAGCTAACTGAAAGGGAGAGACACTAATGTTGTGTAGTGATTAAACATATTAAATGCATAAGCTAGGGAGATCTTCCAAGTCATAGCATACATATAGAGTTGTAGACAGATGTTTGGTATTCTATGGCATATTTCATATCGTGTTGCCATCAATGCCAAAGGGAGAGATTGATAGACTGCAACTGATTGAATATCTTAAGGAAGAATTTGACAACTAGTTGAATACTTCAAAGAAAAATATTTATGATCACCAAGATACAAAGGTATATGTGAGACATTAGATCAGTTATTGTATTGTCAACTAGTTTTGACTGCACTTATCATGATAGTTACAAACATCTGAAGAAGGAAATAATGGTACAAGAATGAAATATTAACATAAAGATGAGATGAATGAGAAATATATTGATATGTTATTCATTGGGTAACTTATTGATGAGTCTATGACATTATGTTAGTGATTTGATTGTATTACATAATTCTATTATGGATTGAAGATCAAGAATGTATAAGTTTATGTGGTCGGTAAATGAAGAACTTAGTATACACTGAGTTGAAAATAGTTTACACCAAGCAAGTGTAGTGTATACTGATTACATTGTTAAATGAGTTAGAATTCACTAAAACATCATGGTATTGACCAAGTAAAAGAAATAAATGGAACATATGATTTCCGACTAAAGATGATGAGTTCGATGAATATGGATGATTCTGAGGTTAAAGATAAAGTTTGTTATGATGATCAAAAAATTGAAAAAATTCAAGGATGATCAGATGAAGGAGAATGAAACATGTTATAGACACAAGTTCTAAGCAAGGTTGAAGTGACAAAATCGACGATGAAGATTAAGAGGCAAAATCTATGGCTAAGAAGAAAATGGTTTATTATGTCTATAAAAAGAGACAAGTGATTCATAATTATTTTTGGAATGCACATGAGAAGATTACATTCAGGTGAAGCTAGTCAAATAGGTTCAAGATAGAACTGATCAAATTTGAAAACAACACCGAGCGTCAAAGAAAGGAATTAACCAAGTAGAACAGAGTTGGAGGATACAAAGAAATTGAATTGAGTATATTGGCTAGAGGTATTTTGAGCTTAGAATAGATCTGAAAATCTGCAAAGAAAGTTGTATTTGAGTCAGATCATTTATTGTTAGATTCTAACCATTGCTACAAATAAATCTCTTAACCGAGTGGTACTTAATAGTTTTTATATTTTATTATGACATTCAATGAATGTTGATTGTTTTCATGTTGACCCCATAGTGAATGTTTGGTCATGAAGAACTATTAGTGATAAATCCTCTAACTAGGTCACACCTTATAGTGTATTATTGTAACCTTTGACAGGGTTGGCTCTTAACCGAGCTCACTTCAGATGATTGAAATTATTTTAGGTTACCGATCTAAGGTGGTTTTTCCCTAACAGGGTTTCCACGTTAAAAATTAAAGTGTTATATGTGTATGGATGTGATGAATTGTTTTTTTACTTTACACATTACAATTACTAGTTTGATCAGTATATACACTAGTTAATTACTGGTATGTTGTTAATGAAGAAAAAGGCATGGATAAAGTTTTACCGAGTTGTTTAATTGATTTGAAAGATTTTTTTAATACATCAGGGAGTGTTTGGGACTATAGGATATATGGACTTAACTAATTCACCCCCGCCCCTCTCAGTTATCTAACATAAAGGTGGCATTTGTTCTTCATCTAAGACTTCTACTCCAACACTTTTCCCTTTTTGTTTTTAAGAAAATCCTCCTAGACTACGTACAGAACCATCACCACATGTTCTTCTTGGAGCTTTATTTTTATTTGGGTGTTCACCATCTCCTCCATTAACTCCTTCTGACTATACAAATTTTTGTGCAATAGTAATTATATTAACTGTAGGGTTGAAAGAAGTTGAAGAAGTTTTTTATTGCATTAGTTGGGTAGCTTTAGTATTATCCCTAGAAGTATCACTTTGTTTCTTGGCTCACCATTCTCATCTTCTCCTTAAAATCATAATAGTCTTGGTTCATTGGTCTCACTTAAACTCCAATCAATGTTGATCATTGGTGACTTTTGTATCTTTGAGTGGTAAGATTGGTCTCATCATCAACAACACTTGTTACATCCTATCCAAGCTTGTATAAATGGATTTTATTGAGACTAAGTCTCATCTAAATTCTTATTCTAACTTTGTAGTCATCTAAATAGTTTTCCCATAAGTCTTTGAGATGTGGGATATGGTGGGAAAAAAGATCTTAGATGGAAATGATTGTTTATGTAATCTTGACTATCAAAGGGGAACAACATTTCATACATTGACCAAGTATACTTAAAAAAATGTCTTTCCAAATTCAAGACATTTGACTGTCATTCAGATGAATAGAATCCCAATTCAATTAGGAATGTTCCATGCCAACCTTCTTCTTTTCATAAAAAAATTTATTCACTTCAAATTTCTATCTACAAACTTTAGTCAAAAATAAACTTGTTCTCTAGGAACCTTGGAGATTTAAAAATAAACTTTTCCTCTAGGAAACTTTTAAAGTTGCCTTGAGGTTCCATTTTTTAGAATAGCCAGTGTATTTAAATTTTAAAGTGTTCCAAAAGATTAACATCAAACTTCTTCCCCCTTTCCCTCTACATAAAATGAAGAGTTGACTTCTAAAACTCTGGAGGCTGCTCAGTGAAATTGCATAAGGTCCCCCATTCACTAATCTTCCCATAAGTTGTATATCTATATCTAGGAGTAATTTTTGATATCAATAGTTCTTTTTCTGGCATGCCCAATGGGACCATCCAAATATATTTCTTGAGGTTTGAGTGGGTTTATGAGCCACATACCAATTACTAGATCCCAAACTGCATCCACACCTCATTTTTTGGTTGTTGAACTTATCAACCTTAAGCCTACCTTCTTATGTCATTTCTCCCTATCGAATTTGAGACTTCTTGCAAAATCACTGAAATATACACCAGTTTGATATTAGTTGTTAGGGTTTAGGAAGATATGAACAATAAAAAATATTAAGATAATGCAGAAAATAAGAGAAGACATAAATACAATAACAAAAATATTTAACATGGTTCATCCACTAGAGAAACAGTTGTCCACTTATTTGATTATCTAGTGAAGAGAAAATTGTAGTCTAATCTTTCACTACTACATTTGGGGCCAAATTTCAATGGCCATTTGTCGGATTTGCAACACTCATTTGTCAAAATTTTGACACGTGAGTCCATCACCATTTTTGTGTAGAAGATTGCGATAGAAGACCTACCTATCGATTTACCAACACCATCTCATGTCAGAAAGTTGCAAATGACAACAGCTTCAAAATGGCATTTCCTGCGGTTCATCCATCAGAATTTCGATAACAATACCTATCAGAAATATACAATCTCTATCGGAACTGACTGTCGAACCATATTATTTCTGATGGTATAACTGTTGGAATACTGATAGTTAGCATCATATTCTGACAGATCTAACTGTCGGTGATATGGCCTCACTGTCGAAAGTTATGTCGAATATTTTCTCTTTACTGTCGCATGAAATGTATAGCATTACTGTCGCATGAAATGTCATAAATTATTTTTTTCTAACATTTTGTCTATCGAATGCATAGCGCTTCTATTGGAATTAATTATGAATTGTCAAAAAATAGATGGATAGGCACATTAAAGTTAACACAGCTCAAGAGACCATCATAGGTTGTCCCTTTCTTCGGTCTATATTATTGATAGAATGTTTTACCTTTCATTAGCTCATCAAATCCGGGGATTTGAAAGAATTTAATAGAATATTTTCATGACAACGTATATTATTTAAGTTGACGTTGCACAAATTTATCTACTTCACGCACTTGTAGACTATGAGGACAGCGACAAAGAAGCATTGCCATTGGAGGAGATGCTTCTTTATCGCCGTCTTCATAGTATACAAGTGCACGAAGTAGATAAATTCATGCAATGCCAACTTAAATAATATACGTTGTCATGAAAATATTCTATTAAATTTTTTCAAATCCCTAGATTTGATGAGCTAATGAAAGGTAAAACATTATATCAATAATATAGACCAAAGAAAGAGACAACCTATGATGGTCTCTTGAGCTGTGTTATCTTTAGTCCTAGCTACTTGTTGATTGTCAAGAATAATCACCACCTTGCATTTATGTACACTGCAGAAATTGATCATAGTCTCACAAAAACATTTTACACTTGTACATCTCATCAATACTGGAGGCCTAAAGTAATTTTATACGATCACTAGCACATTTCATGCATGGATGAGAAAACACTATCCAAAGTTTCTAGATAACCATTTTTGAGAAGAGGAATGAGTAGAGGCCAAAGAAGGGATAATTGTGAAGGTTTTATAGATGTAGGTTACTGAATCATCATCTCTGCACTAGTACTCAATCTGGCCTCCACTCCATATACATCTTCTCAAAATCTAAAAACTCTCCATCATTGATTCTTGTCATTTTTTCAGCATCTTCGTGGACTGAGACCTTAAATTATTGAGCTTCTCTTTGTTTCGAGAATAGTTTAACATTCTCTACTTAACAAGGCCAACCATGTGAAGGTGGAAGCTCACCTAGCCCCTCCTAGGAGCCTCTTATGACCCTTTACAACATTTTAAGACCTCTAAGATATATTCTTAGGGATCGTAAATGATCGTAAAGGGTCATAAGGGGTCCTGGGACACAACAGCTAAGAAACATAAATGTAGGCATCATGGTCATAATTTTTTGGAGACACAACATAATTGAGTGGTTTTCTGAGATGATGCAAAGTAGTGGTTGCTTTGCATCATCTGGGAATAGCACTCAATTATGTTGTGTCTCCAAAAAATTGTGACCATGATGCCTACATTTATGTTTCTCAGCTGTTGTGATATGTACATCACAGTCTATCATTGTTGCAACAACATAGCCTATATTCCACAACAAAAAGGAAGACATCTTTTTAGTCTGGGTCTCAATCCTACCCCAATTGTTGAAGGATCTAGGGCCAGGCTCGAAAGATGTCTTCCCATTCTATCTACAACATTATGTCCATCCATGATCTCAGGAACATCATCATCTTTCTACTCTTCATTTGCCAAAATATATCACTTCTTCAAGCTTGCAGAGTAATCTTATTAATAAAAGAACTCTTGCTAACATTAGGGTACCCACAGATCAAAATAGTTGATGTTATTGGTGCTTGTGCTCAAGGATATCGATTCACTATTTTGAAACAGCCAAATCATTTTTATTTCGATTGTAGAGAAAAGGAGTGGGAGAAAACAAGCAAGTGAAAGCTGATCAAGAGTGAGAGAAGGCATTGCATTTTATTTGATCATAAATGCTCTCTGAAATGACCAATCATGTTTTCTATTCAATTCCTTTTGGTGTTTTTTTTTCCCATATTCAGTAGATAAAAATCATGGCGGCAGCCACTTAGCCATCTTTTTGATGTTCCAGGTATTTTACAAAGATATAGGTATGTGGATTTATCATTCAATTGCTTGCAATTATTGGTCAAATGCAAATATTTTGTCACGTTGCAAGGGAAAGATATCAGTTTGGTGTTTTTGGTTTATGTTAAAAGTTGATTTGGTAAAATCCTCAAAAAACACACTACATGTTCTAAAATATAAAGAAGTTGAATGTTAAATGTGTTAGGATTAACAAGGTAGAAATAACAATTATGTGCAAATATAACTAATATCAGAAAATAATAAACCACATAGAATAGAACACAAGACACACAGATTTAACGTGGTTCACCCAATCCCTGGGCTACGTCTACCAACAACAAGTCCAATATTATTATTATCGAGTGATTACAACCTGATTACAATCTATAATCCCTTACAACCCAATTCTGTTGCAAGTACTAAAATCATACATAATGAAAATCCCTAACCCTAAGCCATATTATACAATATTTTCCTGCTTTAGGGTTAGAATGAGTTATAAGTAGTCGGCCCAAATAACTGAAAAGTAGTTGGCCTCAAAAAAAATTTCCTCGGGGGCTGCACCCCCGAACCCCTGCTCTTGGGGGCTGCCACCCCCAAACCCCCGCTTAGGGCCCGGCCCGGCCCCGAACCCCGACGAGGTCGGGAGGAAAAGTGTACAGTACTTTCTTGGATAGTACTTTCTTGATTAGTCACCACAAGCTAACAATCTCCCACTTGGTGACTGATCAGTATCCACACTATACTAAAAAATCTCCCACTTGGAGACTGATCCTGTAGCAATACCGCTACCCACAGGAGGCTCCCACTGGATTGAACCACCTTGGACTCAGCTGTTCCTTTATTTTGTTCAGTCTAGAAGGCCAACTGAAGCTGAATATGAGTTCAACTTCTCCCTTGTTACTATCTTTGTAAACATATCTACTGGATTATCATCGGTATGAATCTTTTCCAGCCTTAATTTTCCATCATCCAAAACTGATCAAATGAAATGGTACCGCAACTGTATGTGTTTTGTCTTTGAGTGCAAACCATAATTCTTTGCAAGATGAATGGCACTTTGGCTATCTTTATGTAGAAAATTATCCTTTTGTGGATGTCCCAATTCTTCCATGAAGAATTGAAGCCATATCATCTCCTTGGCTACCTTTGTAGCAGCAACATACTCTACCTCTGTAGTGGATAAAGCAACCACCTTTTGTAGTCGATAAATCCAACTCACTGCTGTCCCACCAACAGTAAATATATAACCTGTAGTACTCCGCCTACTATCTATATCTCCTACCAAATCTGAGTCAACATAGCCTTGCACAGTAGTAGTAGAACCCCCAAAGTGTAAACACTTACTGGATGTGCCTCTCAAATATCTGAGAATCCATTTGACTGCATTCCAATGCTCAATACCAGGGTTACTCATATAATGGCTAACGACTCCCACTGCGTGTACAATATCTGGCCTAGTACATACCATAGCATACACTAAGCTCCCTACAGCTAAAGCATAAGGTACCTTAGACATTTTAGTCTTTTCTTCTGGTGTCTTCGGACACATATCCTTAGTCAATTTCAAATGACCAGGCAAAGGTGTGCTGACAGCTTTGGCATTTTCCATAGAGAAACATTGCAACACCTTCTTAATATAATCAGCCTAAGATAGAGACAATTTCCTATTTTTCCTATCTCTACAAATTTTCATACCAAGGATTTGTTTTGCTGCCCCCAAATCCTTCATAGCAAAAGATTTTTCTAACTGTTGTTTCAACCCCTTAATGTGATCCATGTTAGACCCAGCTACAAGCATATCATCAACATATAAACATAAAATAATGTAGCTATCATCATCCAACCTCTTAAAATAAACACAATGGTTAGAATGACACCGACTATATCCATGCCCATTCATAAAAGTGTCAAATTTAATATACCATTGCCGAGGTGCTTGCTTCAAGCCATATAAACTTTTCTGCAATCTACACACCAAATTCTCCTTACCCTTGACCTCAAATCCTTGTGGCTGAACCATATATATTTCTTCATCCAAATCACCATGAAGAAAGGCTATTTTAACATCAAGCTGCTCTAAATGCAAATCTTCAATAGCCACAATACTTAAAACAGTACGAATAGAAGTCATTTTAACAACTGGAGAAAATATCTCATCAAAATCAATACCATGTTTCTGTGCAAATCCTTTTACGACTAATCTGGCTTTAAATCTTTTTGTACCTCCATCCTCTTCTTTTATCCTGTAAACCCATTTATTCTGTAAAGCCCTTTTACCTGCAAGTAACTTACATAAATCCCATGTCTGATTTTTCAGCAAAGAGTTCATTTCATCTGTCATTGTAGACTCCCACTGAAGCTTTGTATCCACCTACACAGCTTCATTATAACATTCAGGTTCACCAGCATCTGTTAACAAAATAGAATACAAAGATGGAGAAAATCTTTCTGGAGGTCTACTTAGCCTTGTTGACCATCTAACACTCACTGGGGTGTGTGGTATTTGTTGTTGCTATTGTTGGGGAGCATAAGGAACTACTGGAACATGAACTTGTGGAGTATCATCCAGTACTACATAGTCATTTTCTTTCTTCTCATGCTGCAGCAACAGATCTTTGTACAATACTTTCTCATTGAATATGACATCCCTGCTTCTTACAATTTTATGATTTTCAAAATCCCAAAGCCTATAACCAAATTCATCAATGCCATACCCAACAAATACACATTTCTTTGACTTAGCTTCCAGCTTGGTTCTATTTTCAAAATCTATAAGTGCAAAAGCTTCACAACCAAAGGTTTTGAGAAAAGAATAACTCACCTTCTTACCACTCCATGCTTCCTCTGGAATACCACAGTCCAAAGGAGTAGAGGGGCCTCTATTGATTAAATAAATAGTAGTGTTCACTACCTCTGCCCACATATTTTTTGGTAGCCTAGCATGCAACCTCATACTCCTTGCACGCTCCATTATTGTCCTGTTCATGCGTTCAGCCACTCCATTTTCTTGTGGAGTCCTTGGTTCAATTTTTTGCCTACGAATACCATTAGAGGAACAATATTCTTCAAATTCTATGCTGCAATACTCACCACCATTATCAGATCTGAGACATTTTAACTTTTTACCAGTCTCATTCTCAACCAAGCATTTCCATTTCTTAAAAGTTTGAAATACATCAGATTTCTATCTAAGGAAATAAATCCATACTTTTCTTGTTGCATCATCTATAAATGTAATATAATACAGAGAGCCACCAAGGGAAGATACCTGAGCTGGTCCCCATGCATCTGTATGCACAAGCTCTAATCTCTCATTTTTCTTTTCCTTCCCACTCTTCACAAAACTAACTCTCTTCTATTTTCCATAAACACAACTTTCACAAAAATCCATATTGACACATTTCAGACCAGGTAAAACTTTCTTTGAATGAAGTAATTTCATACCTTTTTCACTCATGTGCCCGAGTCTGTTGTGCCATAGTGTTGTGTCATAATCTACAACAACAGTTTGATGTTCTTCCTACTCAACTGCAGCCACTATTCCTAAACATTCATTATCTTCTGAAACAATTAAAGTAGAAGGAACAGTATGACCTATACAAAGATATAAGGTGCCTACTTTCACACCTTTTTCTACTACTACGGAACCTTTTGAAATCTTCTAATTTTTATCATTAAAAGTAACTGTGCAACCCTCATCACCCAGTTGCCCTGTTGAAATTAAATTCCTACTCAGCCTTGGAACATGTCTTACCTTTTGTAGTAGCCAATCATTCCCATTCTGCAACTTAATCTTAATTTTTCCCTTTCCAACAATTTGACAGGGTTCATTATCTCCCAAATAAACTAGCCCAAAATCCCCTTGGACATAATCAACAAAATAACTTCTATGGGGTGTAGCATGAAATGAAGCACCAGAATCTAAAACCCATGAATCATCAATACTTTCTAAGGACAAGAGAAAAGCATCCTCTTTGGATTTGTTACTTACCACATTTGCCTCCTTGTTTCCATCATTTTTGTCTCCTTGATCTTTCTTTTGAGACCAACAATCTTTCTTCTTATGACCTGGTTTTCCACAGTACCAGCAATCATTTGGCCCTTTAGATTCGGACCTCTTTCCCTTTGATTTTCCTCTTGATTTCCCATGATTTCCAGAGTTGTTTCCTCTATCTCTTGTTCTGCCTCTGCTTTCTGTGTTCAATACACTACCCGATGTGGATGCCCCTGAGCTTTTCCTATGAATTTCCTCACTCAATATAACACCAATAACATCATCATACTTTAGGGTATTAGAACCAAAAATAGAATTACTAACAGCCATTACCAAGCCATTCCAGCTTTCTGGCAAAGAACACAAAATCAAGAGAGCCCTAACCTCTTCATCAAAAGTAATTTTAACTAAGGTTAATTGACTTGTAACTGTATTAAACTCATTCAAATGATCAGTAACTGATCCACCTTCTACCATTTTCATATTAAATAAACGCTTCATAAGAAATACCTTGTTTGAAGCTGAAAGCTTTTCATACAACTTCGCTAGGGTTTCCATCAGATCTTTAGCTGTCTTTGCTTCAGTAATATTGAATGCCACTGATTGTGCCAGGCATAGATGAATACTCCCCAGTGCCTTCCTATCCAAAATATCCCAATCCTCCTGAGACATTGATTGCTCTTTCTTGGCTACTCCCTCTAATGGCTACCATAGATCCTTCTGATAGAGATAATCCTCCATTTGCATCTTCCATAACTAGAAGTTCTGCCCATTAAACTTATCAACCTTTAGCCTACCCTCGTCTACCATTTCTCCCACTTAATCAAGAGACTCTCCCACTAACTTGTGAGACCTTCTTTAGAGAATAGATGAAAGAACGAATGAAATAACCTCGCTCTGATACCACTTGTTAGGATTAACAAGGCAGAAATAACAATTATGTGCAAATATAACTAATATTAGAAAATAATAAACCACATAGAATAGAACACAAGACACACAGATTTAACGTGGTTCACCCAATCCTTGGGCTACGTCCACCAACAGCAAGTCCAATATTATTATTATCCAGTGATTACAACCTGATTACAATCTATAATCCCTTACAGCCCAATTCTACCGCAAGTACTAAAATCATACATAATGAAAATCCCTAACCCTAAGCCATATTATATAATATTTTCCCACTTTAGGGTTAGAATGAGTTATAAGTAGTCAGCCCAAATAACCGAAAAGTAGTCGGCCTCAAAAAAAATTTCCTCGGGGGCTGCGCCCCCGAACCCCTGCTCTTGGGGGCTGCAACCCCCAAACCCCCACTCGGGGCCAATCGGGAGGAAAAGTGTACAGTACTTTCCTGGATAGTACTTTCCTGATTAGTCACCACAAGCTAACAAAATGTAAGATATATATCTCATCCATAGTAATCATAAGAAAGGACATGAAACTTATAAGGAGATTTACCAAACCAAAAATATAAGCGAATAGGAAACATGGATTGGTACCTTATGAATTGGTTTTTGAGGTGCACAATCTTCATCAATCTCCTCAGAAGAAGACCCCTCCTCACGAAAAATGCATTTAACACAAAAAAAAAATCTACAAAACTAAACCAATGGCATGTTTAGAACAAAGAAATAGATTGATAATAATATGCTAAAAATTCTATAATGTTTAATACACACAAAAGGACCAATCCCAAAAATTCTTAAACATACTTTATCTGATATGATAATAACATGCTAATTAAACTGATAAAGGTGTTATCTTCATTTAATCTACCAATTACTAATTACATAAAAAAAAAATTTACAAAACTGAACCAATGGCATGTTCTTCGTATGTGATTTCTTCATCTTTTGAGCCTTTGGCATCATATTCGACTGCAAATTTCAAATGCATTGCATTTTATTTGATCATGAATGCTCTTTGAAATGACTACATTCTACTAGTGTCATGCCCTAGCTCGTGCTTTATCTCCATTATTTTATGTTATTAGTGCTTGTGCTCAAGGATACTGATTCACTATTTTCAAATGTTTGGATCGTTTTGGTCGTGATTGTTCCTCTAGTACACAGTCAGGAAATGTAACTGTCTAATGATTATATGTAATGTTGAATGGATTAAATGCTTTATTCTTGGTAGAAATGAATGGAAGGAATAGTGTTGGTGTTAGGTTTCATTTATTATTGAATTCAATAGTTTCCAAGATGTGTTGAGGAGTTTGCTCCTTGTTTAATGTTAACTGTTCCTGCACAATCCACTCATACAACAGTGAAATGCTATGTGATTGACAATTTCATACAACTGGTCCTTTGGCATGTATTAAATATAATCCAGTCACTTATTGAATGCTTTGGAGACTACTAGTTTGACTGTCCATGTGTTACCAGTGACTGAGATTCATTAAAGGATACAAAACCCTTCATTTTGGGGTTATTATGTGTGGATTCAAATGTACGTTTGATTTGGTTGATGTTTAGAAGAGATCAATAAAGTGTTTAAAGATAATCTTACATGTTTGGAGATGTTTGAGAGGCTCTTATAATGACTATACCCTCACAAACAGCGGCATAGACTAGTTTTACTAAGTTTCCTTTCTCTATTTTGAGGTTTCATTTCTCTGTCGTAGGGGTACAGTCAGAGGGTTCATTGACAAAATGATCTTTTGAATGGTTACTATGAATATGAATGATTTGATATAGTATATTGCTCATTTTACTTGAAGTTTGGAATATCTTGTGCAAGGGTGAAAGTAGTTTTGGTCATTTTGGTCATGACTGTTCCTCTACATAGTCAGAAAATGTAACTGTCTAATGATTATATGTAATGTTGAATGGATAAAATGCTTTATTCTTGGTAGAAGTGAATGGAGTTTCCAAGATGTGTTGAGGATTTTTCTCCTTGTTTAATGTTAACTATTCATGCACAATCCACTCATACAATAGTGAAGTTACAAAATTGAACCGATGGCATGTTTACAACAAAGAAATAGAATGATAATAATATGCTGAAAATTCTATATATTCTGTTTAATACACGCCAAAGGACCAGTCCCAACAATTCTTAAACATACTAGTTATCTGATATGATCAATTGTTAATAAAGTTCTAATTTTGTAGACTGCTAGCATGAAGGAAGATTTGACCTAGCCAAATTTTCCTTTTACCACACAAAAAAAATGTGTGATAACTATGTCTACTCCAACCTTAATTGTTTAAGAATTCATCATATCAGATAAAGTATGTTTAAGAATTGTTGGGAGTTCTATTAGACCTTTGTTGTAAACATGTCATTGGTTTTCAAATGTTTGGATTCACATTTGTTGATATTACTAGCATATATGTTTAATGACACCATTGTATATGTTAGAATAACTGAGAGGGGGGTGAATCAGTTATCTAGTGTCCCAATTCAAAATGTATAATTCAAAACAATTTCTACAATTTATGCTCATCGGTAAGCAATAATAACTCTTACTATCTGTGCTTTTACTGATTACAAGTCTAATACTTATAACTGTTTACCGATCAAATCTAATATGTAACATGCAAAGTATGATAGCAAACAAATATCACAATTAACACATAACACAAGATATTTAACATGGAAACCCTGTAAAGGGAAAAACCACCTGGGACTAGCAACCCAAAATTGTTCACTCTTCTGAAGTGAGGTCGGTTAAGACCCAACCTTATTAAAGGTTACAAACATACTATCAGGTGTGACCTTGTTAGAGGATTTTAGACTAGAATTTATCATCCAACCAGCATTCACTATGGGGTTGATAGGATAACAATGTTCATTCTATGAATGATACATCATAAGACTTTCAGAGTCCACTCGGTTAAGAGATTTAGATTGTATACAATGGTTAAATATGTAACAGTAAAATGACCTGCCTTAATACAACTTCAATTGCAAATTATAGATCAATATTTAGTCCATTCAAATCCTTCTGATCAATAATTCACTTCAAATTCAATACTATATCAACTTACTTTCCGTCGATAACTGCTCTTTGTAGCTAGGTAATTTCTCTGCAACTCGGTTCTTACTAACCAGTATGATCAGAATGCATGAAACCTTATTCATGCGATAATCCTGTAGCTTCTTCTTCTTCCAGCTCTTTTCATGAATAAATTATGTTCTCTTATATAGATGACTAAATCATTTTCTTCTCCACCATCAGATTTTGCCGCTTAATCACATTCATAGATTTTTCCACTTAAACTTTCTTGGTACTTGTGTCAATAACACATTTCAATTTGCTTCATTAGATCTTCTTTGAATTTTGTCAGCCGTTGATCTATGTAACAAACATTAACTGTTACCTCAATGTTATACTCTTGCCAGCTCATCAATCTTATTAGCTAAACTAATCATTTAATTCATTCTATTCTACTCGGTTAACAAAGCAATGTGTCAGTAAATACTGCTTGATTACTACTGCGGTTGGTATACACTACACTCCATCGATGTATACTAGAAATGCTTCATTTACCGACAACACTACTTTGTGTCTTTCAGCTCTATACTTCATTATAGATGAATGCAACATAATGAAGTCAATATCATCAAGTCATAGACTCACCAACAAGTTACTCAATATGTTCCTTATCCTCATCTGTCATGTACATCTTTCCTCATGTAGATTTCTCTGTTCTTCATCTCTTTTCATTTTTCTTCAAATGTCTCGGTGTAGTAACTTACAAGATAAGTGTTGTCAAACTGGTTGACATCAATGACAACATAATATTGATTTAATCATATTACATATCTAATCAACAACTTCTCAGTGATCTTGCAATCACAAATCCTTCAATCAGATTCCAAATCAGTTGTAGTCCAATAGTATATTGCTGTCACTAAAATGACCGCATTCTACTGGTGTCGTGCCCTAGCCCATGCTTTAACTCCATTATTTGATGTTATTGGTGCTTGTGCTCAAGGATATCCATTTTTTTGAAATGTTGACTATGGTTATCAAATGGACAGTCTGTGAGCTTCTAGCTAGGCATCATTTGTATTGATAGCTTAGGGCATCAAATGTATTGTATCATTGATAGTTGATACTTTGTTAAAAGGAAGTAGGACAAAGAATGATTCTGATTTAGTTTCTCTATTTTGATCTCTAAGTGGCTTACAACCCTAGAGAAGTATATGAAAATTTACAAATGCAGTTGCAGGATACATAGCAGCTGATAATTCACAAGAAATCCATGCATCCAATTTGAATAGCAATTAATTTACAAAGAAATAAGGTCCTCCAATGGCCTAATCATTTGGACCTTGACTATCCCTCAACCAGTGACCTTTCAAAACTGGGTTATCATACAATTAGTGAATGATCCTTCATTCTCCTGGTCTTCCCTACATCCAAACATATTTGAAATACACAATACAATGATAACAAGTCTTTCACAATCCCCCTTCCCTCAAGGGACACTATCAACCATCCCTTCCACATAGCATTTCACTATTGTATGAGTGGATTGTGCAGGAACAGTTAACATTAAACAAGGAGAAAACTCTTCAACACATCTTTGTTGTAAACATGCCACTGGTTCAGTTTTGTAAATTTGTTTTTTGTGTTAAATGCATTTAAATGGAACATTAAGCATAGTAATAATATGCTTAATCTATTAGTAATTGCAGATTAAATGCCCATAACACCTTTATCAGTTTAGCATGTTATTATAAGATACTAAAGAAGACCTACTATTTGTCAGAGAAATCTTCACTGTCCCCCACAATGAAGACAATGAAGATTGACCTCCTACCCCACAACAAAGAACATTGTAATAAGAATAAGATATAATATAGTGTTAGAATAAATTTTGAACAAAGACATGTAATGCTTAATTTAATGATCTAAAAAGTTGCAAATATAGGAATTAAAAAAGAAGATAGTGCCAAGAAACATTTTCACAAATATGAAATGTGAGGAAAAGTAATAACATTAACAATGCCAAGATTCACAACATTAAATTTCACCTATAGATGAGTTTCTATAGTGGGTTTCCCAGCATCAAAAATATGTTGAGTTGCATTTGAGCTGTAACTAAGAGTATCATGTGGAACAGACCCTAAACTTTGAAAGCGTTCTCCAACCTGGCAATTCAAAATTCAATCTAGGCAAGCATCAGTAAGTGAAATAAATTATAGACATCAACATCAACATCATCATAATCATTAGAACTAAACTTTAAAGACATATTTTGGATAGTACTATGTTTCTTGAAAGTTTTTGTGATGCTTCTAAACTTTAAAGACATATTTTATGGCTTAATGATTAAATAGATTAGTGTTTTGTTTTCTGATGGAATGTTGTTGATCATTCATGGTCTTGAAGAAACTTTTGATTGTTTTGATTCTCAAGTCTTGACGTTGTTTCTCAATGTGATATAGACTGACCACAAGATGGTTCAGTTGGTCCTCTCTTTCTGTTTAATCATTTGTCTTCTTCATGGTGTAAGTGTTCATTAATATTCATTAATGGCGGGTAGTGATTCCTTGGTAATAAAGGCATTGGTAGCATTCATAATCGTATAGCTCTTTACCTGATCTAGTCACATCATCAACATTGAGGTCAATTTGTCTGGCCTTGGCCTCAACCTCAACCTGCTCATTAACAACGGCCTCTACACTCTCTACAACTGCAATACAAATTGTTACATTAATCCAAACACCAATTGCAACTAAATTTGTATTACTAAACCAATCAATTTAAGATGTTTACTTGTATTACTGTGATACATGTCCTCATTGTCATCAACACACACAAGTTGTGTACAGCAAGAATCGGCAGGCTCCAAAGTTTCTAGATAACCATTTTTGAGAAGAAAAAGTGGAGGCCAAATAAGGGATAATTGTGAAGGTTTTCTAAATGTAGGTTACTGAATCATCATCTCTTGTTGATATATTTCAGATTCTACTCTGGAATGAACAAACTATAGAGATCTAACACAGCTAAACATAGAATAAAGTAAACAAGAAGGGATAGAAGATACCTAGATATCAACCAAGTATACTCCAGTCTATATGCCTCCAACTGTACTAACAAAGGTGCTGAGAAGAACCTGATTAGTACCTTAGTGTTAGTGTATTTAGGAAGAGTCTAGTCCTAACAGAGGCTTTCGGCCCTAATCAACTCACAGTTAACATTGCCAATAATTGTTGGTTGTATGGATCAGATCATAATCTGATCTTTATTCATGCTCAGACTTGTTTTTATCTATTAGCCGAAGCTTCTTATCTTTCACACCAATATATGTTGATCTAAGTTTGCTTAAGGTAGAGAATCAAGATTTTGGGGGAGGGAAGCACGTTATGTTTTTGGTGCTTCTCTCCCTAGAATCCAACACCATATATATATGAATTGAATTATCTTCAAGAGGGCCGACCTGGTCTTATTAAATATATTTAATGTTAAAGCCAAGAGGCTGACCTTGGGCCCTTAACTAATTCAACCAACACATATATATAAATGAAATAATAATCTCCTTATTATTATAAATCGCACAAGGGTATTTATTTGATCAATTTGATCTTGGCCGAAAGGCTATAATTATTAACACTCTGCACTAATCTTGGCCGAAAGGCTATAATTATTAACACTCTGCACTGGTACTCAATCTGGCCTCCACTCCATATACATCTTCTCAAAATCTAAAAAATCTCCATCGTTGATTCCTGTCATTTTTCAGCATCTCGATGGAATGAGACCTTAAATTTTTTAGCTTCTCTTTGTTTCGAGAATAGTTAAACATTCTCTACTTAACAGGGCTAACCATGTGAAGGTGGAAGCTCATCTGGCCCCTCCTAGGAGCCTCTTATGACCCTTTATGACATTTTAAGACCTCTAAGATGTATTCTTAGGGATCGTAAATGGTCATAAAGGGTCATAAGGGGTCCTAGGACACAATAGCTGAGAAACATAATTGTAGGCATCGTGGTCACAATTTTTTGGAGACAACGTAATTGAGTTGTATACCTAGACGGTGGAGAGCAACTCCTACACCTCTGATTCCAAGTTGACTACATCTATTGCTCATGAATACAAGGTCCTCCAACAGATGTATTCAACTTGGAATTGGGGGTGCAGAAGTTGCTCTACACCGCTTGGGTACATAACTCAATTACATTGTCTCCAAAAGATTGTGACTATGATGCATACAATTATGTTTCTCAGCTATTGTGAAATCTACATTTATGTTTCCTAGTTGTCATGTTTATGTGCATATTTTTTATGTATTTTGGATAGTAAGTCTAATTTAATTTTTCCATGGACTAAGACCTTAAATCATGTAATGAGGACACTTAGAACACTAGTATATGCAAATTTCATTATTTAATAATAAAAATCTATTAAAATGTTTATACCTTCTCCCATTTGCTGGTGTAATTCCTCTTTGAGTATCCCCTTTCTACTTTGCATCCAAAATAAACTCATTCCAATCCCTCACTAGAATAAAGGGAGGATGCTCAAACTTCAGCAAGACTTCATACACGCAACATTCGTCGATTATGTTCAATGCATTATTTACCTTTGTAAATCAACGTTGCGTACAAATCTATGAACAGTGCGTGTTATGAAGTCATGCTCAAGCTTGAAAATGATAGTCAATCCTGATGCAAGAGCATCCTAGGTGTAAGAGCAATCTTGCATCACCCAAAAATATTTTTATTTTTGTATTCAATAAGGGCTATCTTGTGTAGAGCCGCTATTTATGGAAACTTGCTATTTTTAGTAAGTTGGTCTTATGATCTCAGAATGTTCTAATTTTACATGTGGAGGTTCATCTCAGTCATATCAGCCTACCAGCAAAGTTTCATGGCTAGATCAAGTCTAGTTTTGAAGATATTGAAGATTTTCAGTATTGGCAGCAGGGTACAGAAACTTTGAACTTAGTTTTGAAGGCATTAGAGGCCCCGGATGAGGTTGAAAATTTGGGTGATGGGTGCTTTGCATGGGTCAAGCTTGTAGAGTGCTTTGTGGCATTTCCAGAATGGGGTTATAATAGCCAATCAGGTCAACGGGCGATGACTTATGGTCTTCAAAAGTTGGGTCACCTAAAATGGCGAAAAATAATTTTTTTTCAAAATTTTTGTTTGGGTTTCAAAAATCATTTTAAGCCAGCTTTGATGTAATAAATTGTAAAATAAAATAATTCTAAGTTTGGTCGGCCCTAATGGCTAAATTTCTAGAACCTTCTCAGGCAGTGGAAATTGCCTATATAAAGAAGGCCCGTAGTGTTGTCTAGGGCAGTTCTGGGTAGTAGATCTGGGTATTGATTCGAGGCTTTGTCCTACATAATATTGTAAGGAAATTCCCATGTGGCTTTGCATATTGTAATTTTCAAAGTTTATAATTCCACATTTGTGGAGATAATAAGAAGCCAATTTTCTATTCTTGCATATTATTGTTGTTGTTTCTCTATTTTTGTTATGTGTTTGTGGTATTAAGGGGAGCACCCTTCATCAAGTGGTATCAGAGCAGGAGTTCTTGAGTGTGTAAATAGATCACCGACTATGAGGTAGTTTACACCAGGACCGTGATTAGGGTTTCAGCATGCATCACAAAAATGCCTCCACGAAGAGAACATGGCGGAAGAGCTAGTGTTGTGACACCTAAGGTTAGAGAGCTGCAGAGACAAGTACGAGCATTGCAAGAAGAGATTCACAGAGGAATGAATCTTAATGTCAGAGATGAAAGCGAGGATGAAGCCGAAGAAGAATATCAAGAAGAAGAAGCTGAAATTGTGAACCAGGAGGAAGAAAGATTTTTTCAGTCGATTTCCAAGATTGGGAAAAGACCTAAGATTGAGGTTCCTACATTTTCTAGAAATCTTAACCCAGAGGAATTGATCGACTGGATCAATGAATGTGAGGAATATTTTGAGTATGAAGATGTTGAGGATCCTGATAGATTCAAATTTGCGAAGGCCAGACTGAAAGGTCATGTGAAGATATGGTGGCAAGAAATTCAATCAGAGCAAAATAGAAGAGGGAAAGATAAAATCACAAGATGGCATCGGATGGTGGATAAATTGAAGCAACAGTTCATTCCTATTGATTATGAGCTTGACCTACTAAAGAAAATGCAAAGTTTGAAGTAAGCAAGAAGATCTGTTCAGGAGTATACAAAGGAGTTCTATCGACTCCTCATCAGAATAGGCCATGCAGAAGCTGATAAGGAGAAAGTTGTCTGATACCTTAATGGGTTAAGGCCAAGCATTCAAGAGGAGTTGAATCTAGTTCAAATGAACAGTATTGAGGAGGCATACCAGTTTGCCCTAAAAGTAGAGGAAAAGTTGAATAAGAAGTTTGAGAGCAGACAAAATGGAAGAGGTCATGGTGGAAGATCTTCTGGATGGTCATATGGTGGCCGAAATGAAGATCTAAAAAAGAAGGATGAGGCCAGTAGCAGCCAGAATCAGAGAGGAAACAATTCCAATAATTTCCAAGATCAGAATAATAGAGATCAAAGAGGAAGAGGAAGAGGACAAGGATATGGAAGAGGAGGCTTCCGTGGAACATGTTTTCACTATGGAGAAGAAGGTCATAGAGCATTTGAATGTCCTCAGCACCAAGGCAAAACAGATAGGAGAAATGAAGGCCAGGCCAGAGTTACACATGTAGATGAAGATGCTAGATCATCAAATTCTGAAGATGCTGAAAGAGGAGAAACGTTAATTAATAGAAGAGTCTTGCTGAGTGGTGAGAATGAACCTAAACAAAGGAGGAACGTATTTCGCACTAGATGCAAGTGTGAGGGTAAATGTTGTGATGTGATTATTGATAGTGGAAGCATTGACAATTTGGTGTCAGAAGAGATGGTGACAAAGTTGAAGCTCAAGAGACAGAAACACCCACATCCATATCGGATTGCCTAGGTGCAGGATGACCACAAGGTCATGGTCAGTGAACAGTGCCTGGTAAAGTTCAAGATCGGTGGGTACCAAGATGAGGTACTATGTGATATCATCCCTATGGATGCATGTCATATGTTGTTGGGTAGACCGTGGCAGTTTGATAGATGTGATGTACACGATGGTCGTGCGAATACCTATTCCCTGACAAAGGATGGAGTGCAACATAAGCTAAAGCCATTGAAGGAGACCGAAGAAAGGGTATGTGGTAATGCAAGAATAACATTTGTTGATGGAAGAAAATTCCTAGATGGTATGAGGCATGAGCATGTGTGTTTTTCTTTAATTCCAAAAGCTAGTAAAGAAGAAGTAGAGGATGTACCTATAGAGGTTGCAGATTTGTTGAACGAGTTTCAGGATATTGTATCTGATAATGTACCTGATGGATTACCACCCATAAGGAAGATCAATCATCAGATGGATTTGATTCCAGGAGCCAGTTTGCCAAACAAGGCAGCACACAGAATGACACCAACAGAAAGTGAAGAGTTGAACAGACAAGTACATGAGTTGTTACAGAAGGGATTGATTCGAGAGAGCCTGAGTCCATGTGTTGTACCAGCAGTATTAGCACCAAAGAAGAATGGAGAATGGAGGATGTGTATAGATTATAGAGAAATAAATAAGATCACAATCAAGTATAGGTTTCCATTGCCATGAATGGATGATATTATGGACTGTTTGAGTGGAGCTGTGTATTTCTCAAAGATAGATCTGAAGAGTGGATATCATCAGATTCGGATCAAAGAAGGAGATGAATGGAAGACTGCCTTCAAGACAAAGGAAGGACTATATGAGTGGTTAGTCATGCCTTTTGGGCTAACCAATGCATCGAGCACTTTCACGCGGCTCATGAACGAGGTTCTGAAAGAATTTCTAGGTAAATTTGTCATTTTTTACCTAGATGATATTTTGATTTTTAGCAAGACATTGGAGGAACATATGATGCATATTCATATGGTATTTGAGAAGTTGAGAGATGAGAAATTGTTGATTAATTTGAAGAAGTGCAGTTTTGTGAAGAAAGAGTTAGTGTATTTGAGATTTGTAGTTTCAACAAAAGGTCTAAAAATGGACCCAGAGAAGGTACAAGCTATCCTTGAATGGTCTACTCCAAGGAGTGCTACTGAGGTAAGATCTTTTCATGGTCTAGCTATTTTTTACAGAAAGTTTATCAAAAAATTTAGCGGTATTTGTGGTCCCTTGACTAAGACAATGAGAGGGGATAGAAAAGAGTTTAAGTGGACTAATGGGGCAGAAAAGAGTTTTCAATTGTTGAAATAAAAAGTTACAGAACAACATGTTTTAGCAATTCCAGATTTTAATAAGGTGTTTCAAGTAGATTGTGATGCTAGTGGTACTACAATAGGAGTTGTTATGAGCCAAGAAGGTAAACCTGTTGCGTATTTCAATGAGAAGTTAAATGATGCCAAGAGGAAGTATTCTGTTTATGATCAAGAATTTTATGCTATAGTTCAGGCATTAAAGAAGTGGAGACATTATCTGCTTCCTAAAGAGTTTGTTTTGTATACTGATCATCAAGCTTTCCAATATTTGAATAGTCAAGAAAAGTTGAATCAGAGGCATTTGAAATGGGTTGAGTTTTTGCAGAGTTATACATTTGTTTTGAAACACAGGAGTGGAAAATCTAATAGGGTTGTGGATGCTCTTAGCAGAAGTCAACTATTACTGACAGAGATGCAGATTGAAGTGGTTGGGTTCAAGGAACTCAAGAATTTGTATCCAGAGGAACCTGATTTTGGTGGAGCTTGGAAAGCTTGTAAAGAGCCTGTTACTCTAGATAGGATGAAATGGTTGGATTTCATCATCCAGGATGATATGCTATGTAGTGTAATACTCCAAAAATGGGCTATAAGTTCATTAATCTCCTACATCTTCAATTCGAATGAAATCGACATCAAAGTCCTAATCTAAGGCACATCTAAACATCATCGAATCATAATTGATTATCTTAAATTCTGCATCGAGGAATATTCCTAGTAATATTCCTACTCATCATAATTATCTTTAATTTTATAATTATTTGGCAATAAATCACATTTATCCTAAAGTTTGATTAATTGAATATTTTCATATTTAATTAATTAGATTTAATATCTTGCCACTTAATTGTTTAATTAAATTTAATTCTATCTATTATTAATTATATTATTTAATTTTGACAATAAATCTAATATCATATGAATAATTGATTAAATTCTTATTTAATTAATTAAAGCAAGTTGTCATTATTTAACAATATAATTTTTAATAAAAGTTTGGTAAAATAATTGATTAACCCATAAATTAATTATTTTATTTTTAAAAGCAGTTAACTTGGAAATAAATCACTTTATTATTAAATTAATTCATAAATAAAACATGTACAATCACAAAAGCAAACAACTATCAATTATCAATTAAAGCTAAACTCTATTTTGAGTTAAAGCTTAGCTTTTGCATGTTTTTGTGAGTTAATTATCTTTTATTTAAAAATAACTCAAAAATTAACCTGAGTTATTTAGTGATTTATGGCTTTTTTTCCCATGCACCTCCATAGCCTTGGATTTCTATAAAAATAAGGCTCAACTCTTCATAATTCATCTCTCAGTCATCTCTCAAATTTGCATCCAAGCATCTCATATTTTTGGCACAATCACGCTGGAGAATTGGAGGCTGAGGAATCAACTTGCGAATTCAAAGCTTTGTGAGATCAATTTCAATTGCATAGTTTTTATATCTTAGCATAGAATTTCATAGTTTTCATATCATTGTTAGAATCTTCATTGTTAGATCATTTAGCATTCATTTTATATCAGTTTTCAATAGCATTCATAGCATATCAGTTTATCATTCTTATTGCATAGAAAATATCAAAAATATAGATTAATTGCATTCAATTTCATATCCATCTTTTGCATTCAAATCCTTCATTTAGGTGTCGTCTAGGTCACTGATTTCGATTACAATCTGAGAACATCAATCTGGCACCTACTAGAAGGCAGTAAATCACTTGGTTAGATAGTTTTCAATTTTGCATGATTTTGATTATAGCTAACCTCTAATGTTTTACTGAGTGTTGTGTCTACAGATCAAGTACAATTTTCACACACACATTTCTATACTCTTTTCACACACACATTTCTTGACAAACTTGAGAAAGAAAAGGAACCTCTATACTCTTTTCCATTTGATAAAGACTTGTAAATGTCACCATGCCCCCAGAAAAAAATTGAGCAATATGATACCTCTTCCACAAAGAGTGACACATCTAGCTTTGGAGACTATGATGACTATGATGACAGAAAATGTAATGATACCTATGACACCTCTGTTCCTAAGAGTCCTCCTCATCGTTCATTCCTGCTTACTACAAATGGGTCGTCACATTAGATAGATCATGATGGTGATCCATATGCTTCTGATTTTGAAAGAGACTTTGATGGCTTTTGTGGACAATACCTTGATGATGATCCATCTACTACTGCTGAGGACTATAAAATACATCGTGCTAGCTTGAAACATCAATACTATAAGGATCTCTCCTCTAAGAACTCTCCAGCTGAAAATAAAGATTACACTCTCAAGAAAGATCATGTTAATGCTGAACCTTTGTCTGGTGATGGTTCCCTTCCATCCCCTACTTCCTCCAATACCCGTACATTTTTTAAAGCTTCCGAGTCTTTCAAATCTTTCACAGAACTTTCATCCGACACAAGCCTTGATACTTTTCATGCGGTTCCCTATAGTTATCCTCCAGGGCTACCTCTTAAAGAAACTCAAGCTAACCTTCACTTGGCTGCAAAGACTTTCAATAATGATAAACCTAAAGAGCCTAAGCCTTCATATGCTATAATCCCTACTTCAGCTAGTCCTCCACCATCTCTTCCAAAGTCATCCATACAATCCCAACATGCTTCCTTGTCCTTAGAAGTGGCTCCATGTCAAGAGGACTCTAAAAATGATGAAGAAAAGAACATAAAGAAAGATCAAGATCAAGAACCCTCCATGTCATCCACTCCTTTTCACGATGTCTCTTATCCACCTCAGGGTTCTTTTGATCCTGTACCCCCTTTTTCATGCATTCCACCATGTCTTAAGTCTTCGCCTAAGCAAGATCAAGCTACTACTTACACTATTGAGCTTATTGATAATCAAAATGACCTTACTACTCTTTCACTTTCCAAAGATGATACTTCCATTAAGGTTGGTAAAAATGGTGTTATTACTTCCAATGTTACCTATTGAAAATCAAGAAAAAAATTATGAGCTTATGCCATCCAAAGATCCTTGTCAAGATCAAAGTCTTCCATCTTCTTATTCTACCACTCCATGTTTGCTTCCACTTTCTACTCTTCCTAAGTCTTTGCAAGCTTTGAACAATCCTATCAAAGAAGGTGCTCATATTCAAGATGTCCATGATTCTATTGAAAATTTTAATGCTCACTCTAAAGATGTTGATATCCTTGGTTGTCATATAGATGCTGATGAACTTATTGATTATCATTTTGCATCTTCCACTTCCATCCTTGGACCTCTTCCACCACTACTAAGGGCTTCATGACTTCCTTTCATCTTGGGTCCTTATGTCCCTTCACTTTCCCCTCCTAACTCTCCTGATTTGCCATCCATCTTGGGTCCTTACATACCTCCATCTCCCATATTTCCTCAAGATCAACATAGATGCATACCCTTGAATCCTTTTCATCCACCCACCCATCTAAACCAGTCATATCCTCCCTCTTCCATAAATCCCAAGTTTTTTGGAAGTAACTTGAATGTTCAATACAAGAAAAAGAAGCAATGCAAGAATCCATCAAAAAAAGAAGATCACCATGTCTCCTCTAATCGACACGGAGGCATAAAGTCAAAAGAGATATCTAAGAAAAAAACTACAAGACAAGTATGGGTTCCAAAATCCATCACTAAAGATATTCTCTCTAGATCATCAAAAGGAAATAAAAAGCCTACGGCTATATGGATTCCAAAGTCTCTCTTGAAAGAGTCTAGTGTTGAACAAAAAGTGAAATTGACATTCAAGCTTCCAAAGGCTTCCACTACATCTACTTCCAAAAATATTCCTCCATTTCATGCGCCCAAACCTCAACCTCTGCTATCCATTCACCATATCCCTTCACGTATTCCTTCATTCACATTTCCTCCACCCTCTCGCCACCCTTCAAGGTGTGTGTTTACGTTGATCTTGCCTTCCTTTCCATCTACCCTTTCACAATCCTTCCATTCATTAACCTTCTACCTTCTATCCTTTTTCCTCATTTGCCTATTCCTCCTATCTTCCAACCTCACTCACTTTACATAAAACCCTATCCTCCATTTTTCTCTTCCATATTCCTTTCCCTATCAGCATCTTTGAGCATATCATTTTGAATCATTGGCATATCATGGTTTATCCTTTCAAGGAGCATTATCTAAAAAGCTTGCCTTCTTCTTAAAAAAAAAAGAAAAAAATGAAAATGTGCCATGGTGAAAACTTGGAAATAGGCACCTTGGTAGCAAAAGTAAAGAGAAATAAATTCATCCTATGGTGAAACCACTCTCTTGTGGCACCTTGGATAAGTACCATGATGAAAACCTAGCAATTAGGCATTATGCATAGTTCTTCTACATATTTCATCCATTCTGTCTTCTCTCTTTGATCTTGATAATGTTGATCTATACATGAACATTTGACTATTTTGTGAGCTATCTTACAATGATCTTGCTTTCATTCCTTCCATGTTTAGCCTTCATATCCATCTTCTTCCATTCATTTTCGCCTATCGCTATCCTTTTCCCCTTTGGTCTTGATCTAATAAAAAAAGAAAGAAAGAGTAAAACACTATGCTATGAAGCCTCTTGACATGTCTACTCTTTTGGACTGCATCCTTTCCTGCTCTTGCATCACAATTTTGTGACTTATCCTATGCTAGCCTTTCATTACTTGTCTAAATGCGCTTTACATGACAATTTTTCCCTAACTTGGGTATTCTTGAGGAGTTTGCCCTTGAGGATTTCTTCCCTTCATTATCCTTTATTCTCTTGTCTTCCATCTCTTCCACTAGCTTGCCAATCCCTCTTGTTCTCCACCTTGCTAGACATTGGGACTGCACGATATGATCTTGCTTGGGAGTTTGCAATAGAAAAATATGCTATCAAGTATACCCAGTATTAGAACCAGTATCAGAACAATTATCAGAATCATTATCAGAATCAGTATTAGAATCAGTATCAGAACAATTATCATAATCAGTATCAGAATTAGTATCAAAACTAGTATCAGAACAATTATCAGAATCAGTATCAGAACCAGTATCAGCACAAGTATCAGAAAAAGCATCTCATGATTAATCCAGCTCTATGGGCCTACAGAACAAGTATCAGAACACCTACAAGGGCTACACCTTTTTCTTTAGTTTATGGGTCTGAAGCAGTACTACCTATTGAGGTCAAAATCCCATCACTAAGAATTAGAATGCATGGTCTTGTCACTGATGAAGACTACAGAGTGTCTAGGTTACAAGAACTTGAATTACTAGATGAGCGCAGGCACGCAGCGTATGATCATCTCAGAGTATAACAGAAGAGAATGTCTAGAGGCTACAATAAGAAAGTCAGACACAGAGAATTTCAGGTTGGTGATCTAGTCTTGAGAGAAAATCCTAAAAATCAATCCCATCGAGAATGCAAGGGGAAGTTTGAACCCAACTAGTTGGGTCCCTTTGTAATCACTACTACTTTTAGCTTTGGTGCCTATCAACTCTCAACGACTAAAGGAGAACAGCTCTGAGAACCAATCAACGTTCTCCATCTGAAGAAATTCTATGCCTAAGGCATTCAGTGCTTGGTAAATGTCCTGAAAAAATCTTAAAAATTAGAAAAAAAACCTGAAAAAATGAACATCTTGGTGAAAACCTAACAACAGGTGCCTTGATGATTCACAAAAAAATCAAAAAATATCTAAAAATTTTAAAAAATTGAAAAAATGAAAAATACAAAAAAATGAAAAAGAAGAAAAAGTGCCTTGGTGAAAACTTGGAAACAAGCGCCTTGGTAGCAAAAATAGAATCTCTACCAAGATGGTGAAAACCTGGCAAATAGGCACCACTTGTTCAAAATGCTCCATCTATCAGTGCAATCTTGGTCTTTCCCAGCTTTCAGTCTTGCTTTAGTTTGTACATATCTCCCGGTTTGTTTTTGCATTTCTAATTTTCAATAAGTCAGTCTGTACACCAATCAACTCAAGCGTCTGTATCCTATCAATGTTTAACACTTGGGGGCAATCAATGTCATATCCTATGGCCTCCAATGTACCTTAGACATATCCTATCCACTCAGAGTCCTTTGAAGCTTCATGTGAGTCAGTCTGTCTGTCTTGTCTCCAGAAAGGATTTTGCATCTACAACGCAATCAAACATCAAAACTCAACTGAAAACAATCTATACTTTTTACATGCTTTTATCTCCTTGTATGCTTACTGATTCACATTGAGATTTTTGCATATTGTGTCCCTTCGAGCTCTTCGATGATGTCCTTTACAGGATTTAGAGGGTGATGATTGGGGGCATAATCTTTTTTTTGTCTTCTGCTTATATGTGAAAATCTAACAACTTTGGAAATTCTGGATTGAAATGGTGTCTGACTGTAAGAACCTCTATCTCGAATTGGATGGCCATGCATACCTCGACCATTGATACCCAGAAAATTCAAGGAAGTTTGATCTAACTATTATCTTTTTGAGTAAGTTCTTTCTCCTACTGTGAAACGCGATCTTGCCTAAGGATGTGAACGATAAAGGGTCACTACGGGTAATTCACATTGGATTTAGAATTATCTCTTGACTATTTGATGTGTTTGCAATGCAAGGCATACTCAGGTCATCACGATGTTTATGTTTTGATGCTTGTACAAATTGCTATATCAAAATGGACATGATATTTAGGTCATCCTGGCGTTTGTGCCTTGATGCTTATATCTAATCTGACATTCTAAAAATAAAGTCAATATTCATATATCCATGGTTGTTGTCCAGTGGGTGTTGTATTGATTCTTGCGCATACAAATTGATATTCATATGTCTATGGTTTCATGGCTTGTGGGCATTGTATTGATTTATCCGGTTACCTAAAAGTTCAATGATGATAACAAATCGACACATGATTAGTGACTAGGTCCTAGGTATTAGGTTGCATTTCATTTTGCATGTCTCTTTACATTTTGCATGTTTGCATGATCTCACAATGACTAAACGAACTTCAAAGCTTAAATGATTCTTCAATCGCATCTTCAAATCTAACAAGAGCTGAACCTAACTCGAAGGTCTCTTCATAGAATCGTAAGCAATGATCCTCCTAGGTTGACCATCCTTTTGACATAAGACTGAGTACTTGTCTTCATCAACCTGCAAAACATATCATGTATATCGTTGCATTTACGTATCATATCATAAACATTTATTGCATTACATTTATATTCATTGCATAAATATACATATTTCCATAATCATTACATCTGCATAACATTCATACATATGAAAGAAATCATTGCATTGCATTGATCCATACATACATTCTACACTACTCATAGCATTAACATCACATGATATCATCATACATAACAAAAATGACAAGTACACATGATGTCACAACCAAAAATATCAATCTCAGATATATATCAAAAAATCTCAAATAGCCAGGGGTGCACTACTGGCACAGGGTACAAACGAATGAGCTCCGTAAAGCTATCAGACACAATAATGTATCAGTAAGAAAGTAACAGAAGATCAAGAGAAATCAACTGTCAGCATGCTCCTCTGCATCTGGTGGAGGAGGAGGTGGTGCACCTAGTATCGCCTCCACTCTCGGTGCCCTAGTTCCCTCTGATGCTGCCATGTACTGAGAATAGGTGGGTACTCTCTGTGCAGCAGGGACTACTACATAGTAAGCAGATACATAATATGAGGCCCTCGCAGTCTGATGAATCACCTCTGCCTGTAATCTCTGCATCTCTGCATGCTACTCTATACACTACCTATCTACCTCTCAATGCCTCTCCTCTAATCTGGCCTACTCTATCTTCAGGTCCCGGACCTGGACTGTAAGCCGTCTGATAATCTCGGCCGAAGTAAGAGGAACTGCAGGCTCTGCATCACCTGCTGGCATATCTGTGTCTTGTTCTGGCTGATCTGTATGTGATGGAATGCTAACCCTATGTGCCTTGCGGCATCTAACCTCAGCACCCAAATTAAAACTGTCATCCACACCTGTACCACCTGGAAACTGCTCAGCTCCTAGAACATCATCTGCAGATCCTACTCTGCCCAGTGTACCACTCTCACCTTTGCTCCATCTCTATGTCCTGAAAGATGTACCTACTGTAGATGAAGAAGGATGTGGAGGCCTCGCATGTCCTGGTGCTCTCTATGAAGGAGCCATGGTTCTCTGTCTCAGAGAGTAGGGTGTACCACCTGTGGTCTCGGTCCTGCTCTCATAGGAGCCCCTGTAACATCCATAGCCTCCTCCATGGAGGGTATCAGCTCTGTCAGATCAGAAAATCAGTGAATCTGATGATCAACAAGCCATGCCACATATGCATCTGCCACACCTGCATCAACCACATGTGGAAGGTAGTCCCAATCCCTACCAATAATCCGGCTATACTCATTTGAACCCAATGCATATGTCAGCCGAGTGGACCATCCTAGCCCAAGCTCCCGTACTATCCGAGCATATGTTGTATACTCCTATGGAGCATCCTGAATGTGTCCATACTGACGCTAGACTCTCGTAATCAAAAATCTCTCCAAAATGGTGGAAGTCCGCCCTATCAATATCTGACTCTGGAAAAAGAAGGAGAACTACTCCCTCGCAGTAGGCCAGGCCTCTATCTGCAAATATGGCCTCCATATGAAAAATGTCATGTCATCCAAGCATCGGTGGAAATACTTAGTGTGACCCATGCGAACCTGAGTAACGTAACTAGCATACGTATATATGATCGGCTCCTGTGGCTGTCACTGACTCTGAAACACTGGTCTCAAAATTGGGATATGCTCCCAAGCCCATATCTGCAGTACCAACGCTCCTGAAGAAAATGTCTTGTAGTCCTGATACATGATCTCATGCATCTCAGAATACAAGTCAGCCAGCAGACACTGACCCCAAGCAAGCTCGATAGGAGTAGCCATCAACAATGCTACCATCGGTGACCATCCCATCAAAAAGCCATTCTGCTGACGGCCAGGCATAATCAACTCTCCAATCATCCCCGCAATGATACACTCTAGACGATGTGTCTGCCCATATCTCTGCACAAGTGTCTCCTAGGATATAGACCCAGTTAATTGGGTCTCATCACCGAACAGTCGTCTGAAAGCATGCAGACCAATGGATCCTCCGCTGACATACTCGGGACGCCATGGAGCATGAAAAGGAATGCGAAGAATCCTATACACATCCTCAGGGGTCACAGTGATCTCCCCAGTCAGAAGGTGAAAAGTCTGGGTCTCAGAATGAAACCTCTCAATCAGTGCAGTCAATAAACCATGATTTACCCTAATATCGAGTAAATGAATCAGGTGCTCAAAACCACAGGCAGCCAGATGAACCCTCATCGGGTCTGGCAAGGTGATACACAGTCTCTGTGTCACTGGGTAAGAATGTCAAACATGTACATCGGGATATGTGACCTAAATCATAAAGAAACAAGGTGTTTTATCAGAAATTAAGTTCAAAATTAGGCCAAAAGTATCAGAATGACACAGTTTTGAAGTTTCAGAAGGTGGGGCAAAATGTCCGCAATCAGGCAAAAGGATCACAAAAGTTTGATTTTTGACCTAAAAGTGAGTTTTTAACACTCTATTTTTCAAACGACAGTCCAGACTGGCATCAAATGTCGTACGACATTCCACAATAGACCAAATGACAATTCATATCATACGACACTACGCCCGAATTCATACGAGTTTCGAGAGACTCGACAAAATGTCGTACGACACAAGGGTCCCTCTCATACGACACTTGGGCATGGTTGAAACGACAAAGTAACTTCAAATGAAATGTCGTACGAGTCTGCGCTGGGACTCATATGAGTTTATACACATGCGACATTCAAAAGCTAAAAACGCGTATGGAAAAATTTTTAAATGCTATAAATCATCAAAAACATGCATTTTCAGGGGGGAACAGAGGTCCACCTACTGGATGTCCATACTGCCGAGCTCTGTCATGTCTCCGGCTGCGCTCAAAATGGTGTGAACTCACAGGTACCTTCAGTTCTCGCTAGTCTACCATTTTTCTCGTTCAGAGGGCTCCACAAATCTCTAAAGTCAAAGGGTTGAAATGAATTGAAAATGACCCTTCTGACCTTTATATAGCTTTCGACCTAATTTTTTAAAGTGCTCCATTTTTCATAAAAATTGCACCCCTGGCTAATTTCGACGTTCTGAATCCATTTTTGGGATCAAAATTGAAATCTGAGATCATTTATTATGTCAAAATCGTGATTTAAAATTTTTGGAACCAGGATGATCTACTGCTTGCATAATCGACCTTCAATCATCACAGAAATCTACTATTCAACTTAACTGATTAGCTTACATCAAACTATCAAATTTTCAACTTGGTCAACCATGGTCAAACTCATGGTCAAACCTAGTCAAATTCGGTCTCTAGGACCTCCAAGTGATGCAGAATGCGTTCACCAGACATGTTTAACCACTTCTCTAATCCATTAACATGCTTCTAAACTCTCAACGCTGACTTTTCTTGTCAGATTTCAATTTTAATCCTGAAGGGGGCATGGTATTGCACATCATTCAAAGTCTGTAAATCAAATTCTATCGATCAATTCTATCAATATCTTTCATCAGTAAACAAGATAACAATCACGTCTAGTTACTGATTCATAAAAAAAAGTCCTCATCGCTCGGGGAAAATCTATCATCACTTGGGGCATATCAGATTCATCAAGATCCATATCAATCTGGTATTCTCCTAATCTTGTAAACTGTATCAATTTTTGCAACCATCAGATCATAGTGTTCTTTCCTTGGTTCTTTGGCAACTAAAGGGTTTGGATGTGATACCTACTAGTTCTACTAAGACAATCGAGTCTAGAACGGTTCACTCACTTCTTATCAATCCTAAGGTTCAGAATCAGGCATTTTGACACTTTTTCGCAATCATAGGTTCATTTGCTGCTACAGTGAACATTATCTTTGGTCATTCAGGACCTATTATCTCCATATCAAATCAATATCAATCAGCTTTTGTCTCATATCAAATCAATATCAATCAGCTTCTATCTCATATCAATTATCAATTTCAAACATCAGTTTCATATCTTTATCAAACACAGACTATCTTTGAGCCACTGCGCTTCGCACAGTAATTCAAAGAGGGGCAAAATGTAATACCCCAAAAATGGGCTATAAGTTCATTAATCTCCTACATCTTCAATTCGAACGAAATCGACATCAAAGTCCTAATCTAAGGCACATCTAAACATCATCGAATCATAATTGATTATCTTAAATTCTGCATCGGGGAATATTCT
Source organism: Chamaecyparis obtusa (assembly GCA_027943335.1). NCBI lineage: Eukaryota > Viridiplantae > Streptophyta > Pinopsida > Cupressales > Cupressaceae > Chamaecyparis > Chamaecyparis obtusa. Next base: position 2,909,918 of record BSBK01000214.1, read on the forward strand.
TAGTAATATTCCTAATCATCATAATTATCTTTAATTTTATAATTATTTGGCAATAAATCACATTTATCCTAAAGTTTGATTAATTGAATATTTTCATATTTAATTAATTAGATTTAATATCTTGCACTTAATTGTTTAATTAAATTTAATTCTATCTATTATTAATTATATTATTTAATTTTGACAATAAATCTAATATCATATGAATAATTGATTAAATTCTTATTTAATTAATTAAAGCAAGTTGTCATTATTTAATAATATAATTTTTAATAAAAGTTTGGTAAAATAATTGATTAACCCATAAATTAATTATTTTATTTTTAAAAGCAGTTAACTTGGAAATAAATCACTTTATTATTAAATTAATTCATAAATAAAACATGTACAATCACAAAAGAAAACAACTATCAATTATCAATTAAAGCTAAACTCTATTTTGAGTTAAAGCTTAGCTTTTGCATATTTTTGTGAGTTAATTATCCTTTATTTAAAAATAACTCAAAAATCAACCTGAGTTATTTGAGTGATTTATGGTTTTTTTTCCCATGCACCTCCAAAGCCTTGGATTTCTATAAAAACAAGACTCAACTCTTCATAATTCATCTCTCAATCATCTCTCAAATTTGCATCCAAGCATCTCATATTTTTGGCACAATCACGCTGGAGAATTGGAGGCTGAGGAATCAACTTGCGAATTCAAAGCTTTGTGAGATCAATTTCAATTGCATAGTTTTTATATCTTAGCATAGAATTTCATAGTTTTCATATCATTGTTAGAATCTTCATTGTTAGATCATTTAGCATTCATTTCATATCAGTTTTCAATAGCATTCATAGTATATCAGTTTATCATTCTTATTGCATAGAAAATATCAAAAATATAGATTAATTGCATTGAATTTCATATCCATCTTTTGCATTCAAATCCTTCATTTAGGTGTCGTCTAAGTCACTGATCTCGATTACAATCTGAGAACATCAATCTCGCACCTACTAGAAGCCAATAAATCACTTGGTTAGATAGTTTTTAATTTTGCACTATTTTGATTATAGCTAACCTCTAATATTTTACTGAGTGTTGTGTCTACAGATCAGGTACAATTTTCACACACACATGTAGAGGGAGTCAGTTGTGCATTCCAAGAAGTTTTATAAGGGAGAATCTCATCAAAGAGAAGCATAGTGGAGGATTGGCTAGACATTTTGGTCGTGATAAAACCTTTGCTTTGGTTGGTGAGAATTATTATTGGCCACAATTGCAGCAAGATGTGAAGAAGTTTGTACAGAGTTGTAGAGTATGTCAGATGGTGAAAGGAGTGAAGCAGAATACAGGGTTGTATCAGCCGTTACCTTTACCAGAAAAGCCTTGGCAGGATATCAGTATGGACTTTGTTCTTGGTTTATCGAGGACACAGCGGGGACATGATTTAATTTTTGTAGTAGTTGACAAATTTTCAAAGATGGCACATTTCATTCCTTGCAAGAAGACTAATGATGCTATTCATGTAGCAGAATTATTTTTCAGAGAAGTGGTGAGACTATATGGTTTGCCAAAGACCATAGTTTCAGATAGAGACACTAAATTTGTTGGATATTTCTGGCGTACGTTGTGGAAGAAGTTGAAGATAGATTTGAAGTTCAGTTCATCACATCATCCACAGACTGATGGACAGACAGAGGTGTTGAATAGAAGTTTGGGAAATCTACTGAGATGTTTGGTTGGAGATAAGCCAACAGGATGGGATTTGATTTTACCACAGGTAGAATTTGCATACAATAATTATGTCAATAGGAGCACTGGTAAATCACCATTCCAGATTGTATATGGAAGTAGTCCAATAAATGCATCTGAATTGAGAAAGATAGATAAAGGAAAAATAAGTAGTGCTGAAGCTGAGGATTTTGCAAAACACTTGAAGAACATCCATGAGGAGGTGAGGAAGCATATTACCAAGCTGAATGCGCAGTATAAGGCTAAGGCAGATGAGAAAAGGAGGCATAAAGAATTTCAGGTTGAAGATGAAGTCATGGTTCATTTGTGGAAGGAGTGATTTCTGGTTGGTACATATAACAAGTTGAAAATGAAGAAGTTTGGGCCATGTAAGATACTGAAGAAGCATGATTCAAGAAATGCATATGAGGTAGAATTGCCTACTGAGCTGAATATTTCACCAGTGTTTAACATTTCAGATTTGATAGAGTATCATGAAGGAGGTGTTGAAGATGAGGTTGCAACAACATAGTGGAGTATTCTAGCAACCAGTTCAGATATCAAGGAGATTGAAGACATACTGGACAGTTGTGTTGGCATAAGCACAGAGAACAGGACATATGAAGAGTATTTGGTCAAATGGAAATGACGACCTGTTGAAGATTCATCATGGCTAACAAAGGAGGAGGTTAACCATCTTGGTTTTCCTCTGCACACCTAAGTCGTGACAGGGTCACTTTTCAAATTACCTCGGGTGTCTGATGCAGGAGCATCCTGGGTGTAAGAGCAATCTTGCATCACCCAAAAATATTTCTATTTTTGTATTCAATAAGGGCTATCTTGTGTAGAGCCGCTATTTATGGAAACTTGCTATTTTTAGTAAGTTGGTCTTACTATCTCAGAATGTTCTAATTTTACATGTGGAGGTTCATCTCAGTCATATCAGCCTGCCAGCAAAGTTTCATGGCTAGATCAGGTCTAGTTTTGAAGATATTGAAAATTTTCGGTATTGGCAGCAGGGTACAGAAACTTTGAACTTAGTTTTGAAGGCATTAGAGGCCCCGGATGAGGTTGAAAATTTGAGTAATGGGCACTTTGCATGGGTCAAGCTTGTAGAGTGCTTTGTGGTGTTTCCAGAATGGGGTTATAATAGCCAATCGGGTCAACAGGCGATGACTTATGGTCTTCGGAAGTTGGGTCACCTAAAATGGCAGAAAATAATTTTTCTTCAAAATTTCTGTTTGGGTTTCAAAACTAATTTTGAGCCGACTTTGATGTAATAAATTGTAAAATAAAATAATTCTAAGTTTGGTCGGCCCTAAGGGCTAAATTTCTAGAACCTTCTCGGGTGGTGGAAATTGCCTATATAAAGAAGGCCTATAGTGTTGTCTAGGGCAGTTCTGGGTAGTAGATCTGGGTATTAATTCGAGGCTTTGTCCTACAGAATATTGTAAGGGAATGTCCATGTGGCTTTGCATATTGTAATTCTGAAAGTTTGTAATTCCACATTTGTGGAAATAATAAGAAGCCAATTTTCATATTATTGTTGTTGTTTCTCTATTTCTGTTATGTGTTTGTGGTATTAAGGGGAGCACCCTTCATCAAATCCATAGTCAAGGTCAAGGAAAAAATGGAACAACTAAGAAAACACTATACGTTAAATCATGTGATTGATAGCAAATTGGGGCTCATCTAAGCCATAAACATGAAGAATTATTCTAAAAAAAGATGTAAACCATATATATGCGAACTTGAGGCAAAGGGAAGTTACCTCATATCCATATTAAAATATTAGTTACAATATGAAAATACTAAACTAACTAATTCCTGAGTTCATCTCTGCATATGGTCACAACAAAGATATGCGATTACAGTACAGAGAAGGCATCGTAAAAATATAATTTCAGAATTTGCCCTAGCCTGATACATTTTGCACTCAAATCCTTCATCGCGGATAAGTGGAGATGGGCAGATAGATGCAGATGAGTTGTCATCGACCCAGCTAAAGTATCTACAACCATTATTTCCTTGTGATGCCCAGTCTACATTAGTTCTTATATTATAATGAATAGTATTTACATTAGAAACATTAAATATATACACATCAGCAACCTTTTTGCTATTTGGGCAGCACCAAAATTGTCATCCAGGGTTGTTTAGTGTCCGTGAAGTCTTCAACACACACTGCCCACCACCACATCAATAGTTTGGCACATTAACAAGAGTCATCGAGCCTATATATAAATAATGCACTGCACCATCATTACTACATTTATTATTTTTATATGAAATACACCAAGGAGTACCATCAGAAATATTAACCATTTACAATAATGAAAAGTAAACCTAAATCAAATAGCTCATTTTTTTATTAGCATGTGTAGTCTCTGTGTATATGAAAATGAAAGAAATATGAAGCTGAAATAAAATAGTGAGCAAAATAGTATTCAATCCACATAGACTGAATGAAATATACCATCAAAAGAAGGTGACAAAATCTTGTCATGAAGCACAGACATAGGAAATAAAAAAGGGACAAAAAATAAGAAATAAGAAAAATCATTACGACTATAGAAAAATCATTTATACCACAATCAAAAAAAGAAACACTCTTTGTCAACAACTTTCAAAATCATTAGGACTATAGAAAAATAATTAAGACTATACAAAATCAAATTTTAGAAATTGACGGTTCTGATGCTTTGCCATTACAACAATTGAGCATTCATCATTTGGTATTGTGTATTCCATTTAAGTATGTCAACAATGTTCAAAATCCTATCACCAAGCACAGACAAGAAATAAGAAAAATCATTAGGACTATAGAAAAATCAAGTTCTATAAATGGATGGTTCTGATATTGCTTTTCTATTACAACAATTGAGCATTCATCATTTGGTACTTCTTGGTGTATTCCATTTAAGTTTTTCGGTTGTCATGTTTATGTGCATGTTCTTTATGTGTTTGGCTTCTCTCCCTCACAAGGGATGCATCGATAGGTAATTGATTTGAAAGCATAATGATTTGACAATCTTTTTTCAGGATAGGCATAATCATCTCGCCAACCTTAATTAGCAACATTTGTGATATATGTCAAGTACTTATAATTAGTATGCCCAAAAAATAGAGACTTAGTAGTAAAAGCATGTCCTTTGGTTTACTAGTTTACTTATAATCAGTATGTCCTTTGGTTTACTAGTTTAATCTAGTTTAAGAATGGTTTGTTTCATGTTTGAATGTACCATTGAATGAAGCTTGGTTATATTAAGTACAATCTTAAGACTCGTGACTCTTCAAATTCTCTTGTTTCCTTTAGACCTCCAAACATGTGTACTTTGAGTAGCCCTCCAACAAATGGACTTGTGATGATTTTCACAATAGTACATGTGTAGGACTACTAAAAGTACTGCTTAGGCAAATCTAAATATTCATCACCTGTGCATATAAGAGTTGATCATAGAAGGTATATGCTGTTGGGTAAGCTCCCAATAGCGCTCAGGTAAATATGCATGTTCATCACCTGTGCTTATGAAGTCGCTCTAATGGAAGATATAATCACTAAATTCTGCATACTCCTTATTTTGTTCTACATTGATATTGTCAGACATGGTCTTTCTTGAATGGAATGACTCGTTACTTGTACATTGACTAGAATGTTGGTGGAAGAAGGATGATTTGTTTGCAACCATTTTTTCAAGTCTAATTTTCTCAACACAAAGGGACATTTATCATAGCCATAGAAACATGATATTTTAAAATGAAATACACCAAGGAGTACCATTAGAAATATTGACTATTTACAATCATGAATAGTTAACCTTAATCAAATAGCTCATTTTTTTATCAACATGTGTACTCTCTGTGTATATGAAAAATGAATGAAATATCAAGCTGAAATAAAACAATGAACAAAAATTCAAATTCAAGGCCTAATTTATCAAGAGCAACAAACATTAGGATGAAAGAAAAATCATTAAGAGTATAGAAAAATCATTAGGACTATAGAAAAATCATTAAGACTAGAAAATCAAGTTCTAGAAAAATCATTAAGAGTACTATAGAAAAATCATTAGGACTATAGAAAAATCATTAAGACTACAAAATCAAGTTCTAGAAAAATCATTTAGACTATAAAATCAAATTCTAGAAATGGATGGTTCTGATGCTTTTCCATTACAACAATTGAGCATTCATCATTTGGTACTTCTTGGTGTATTCCATTTAAGTTTTTGAGCTGCCATGTTTATGTGCATGTTCTTTATGTGTTTGGCTTCTCTCCCTCGCAAGGGATATGTCGATAGGTAATTGATTTGAAAGCATAATGATTTGACTGTTCCAAGTAATATTTTTAATCCTTTGAAGTTTCTCATGATCCTAATGTAAGTTGATTGGATTAAGCAATTTGGGGATCCAATAGGACTTTAGGGGAGTTCAATAAATATTTTGGAAGACTTAGAGGAACTATTAGCATGACTGTTCCTTCATCTACAACAAGTTAGACTGAATTTGCTAAGTTTTTCCTTTGTTTTGAAGTGTATTTTGTAATCTATTTCCTTTCCATGGACCCAAAGACCTAGGACCCATGGAAAAAGGATACTAACAATGTATTATACAACTCTAATGTTTTTGACTTGCAGAGATTTGAGAAAGTAAAGAGAACACTGGCTATGTTTAATGTTAATTGTTCTTGCACAATCCACTCATACAACAGTGAAATGCTATGTGATTGACAATTTCATACAACTGGTCCTTTGGCATGTATTAAACAAAATAAAATTTTTAGCATATTATTATCATTCTATTTCTTTGTTGTAAACATGTCATTGGTTTGGTTTTAATCTACTGGTGTCATGCCCTAGCCCATGCTTTATCTCCATTATTTGATGTTATTCACTGTTTTGAAATGTTGACTGTGGTTATCAAATGGAAAAAATAGAAAAAAAAAATTGTACACGAATTTTTTTTTACAAAAATGAACCAATGGCATGTTTACAACAAAGAAATAGAATTATAATAATATGCTGAAAATTCTATTTTGTTTAATACATGCCAAAAGACCAGTTGTATGAAATTGTCAATCACATAGCATTTCACTATTGTATGAGTGGATTGTGCAGGAACAGTTAACGTTAAACAAGGAGCAAACTCCTCAACACATCTTGGAAACCATTGAATTCAATAATAAATGAAACCCAACACCAACACTATTCCTTCCATTCACTTCTACCAAGAATTCTAGCACAAGCACAAGCTATTCCAAACTTCAAGTAAAATGAGAAATATGCTATATCAAATCATTCATATTCATAGTAACCATTCAAAGGATCATTTTGTCAATGAACCCTCTGACTGTACCCCTGCGGCAGAGAAAGGAAACCTCAAAATAGAGAAAGGAAACTTAGTAAAACTAGTTTATGCCGCTGTTTGTGAGGATACAATCATGATAAGTGCCTCTCAAACCTCTCCAAACATGTAAGATTGTCTTTAAATACTTTATTGATCTCTTCTAAACATTAACCAAATCAAACCTACATTTGAATCCACACACAATAACCCCAAAATGAAGGGTTTTGTATCCTTTAATGAATCTCAGACACTGGTAACGCATGGACAGTCAAACCAGTAGTCTCCAAAGCATTCAATAAGTGACTAGATTGTATTTAATACACGCCAAAGGACTAGTTGTATGAAATTGTCAATCACATAGCATTCCACTGTTGTATGAGTGAATTGTGCAGGAATAGTTAACATTAAACAAGGAGCAAACTCCTCAACACATCTTGGAAACTATTGAATTCAACAATAAATGAAACCTAACACCAACACTATTCCTTCCATTCACTTCTACCAAGAATAAAGCATTTAATCCATTCAACATTACATATAATCATTAGACAGTTACATTTTCTACTATGTAGAGGAACAGTCATGACCAAAATGATCAAAACTACTTTCACCCTTGCACAAGCTATTACAAACTTCAATTAAAATGAGCAATATGCTATATCAAATCATTCATATTCATAGTAACCATTCAAAGGATCATTTTGTCAATGAACCCTCTGACTGTACCCTTGCGGAAGAGAAATGAAACTTAGTAATACCAGTCTATGCCGCTATTTGTGAGGGTACAGTCATGATAAGTGCCTCTTAAACCTCTCCAAACATGTAAGCATGTCTTTAAATACTTCATTGATCTCTTCTAAACATTAACACATGGACAGTCAAACCAGTAGTCTCCAAAGCATTCAATAAGTGAATATGAATGTTTGAAAACTTTCCTCTCAACTTCCCCAACCACTCCTAATCGGTTAGAGGGATTAGTTGAGTGTTTAGACACTAAAAATTCTTAAACATACTTTATCTGATATGATGAATTGTAATATCAACAAACGTGAATCCAAACATTTGAAAATAGTGAATCGATATCCTTGAGCACAAGTACCAATAACATCAAATAATGGAGATAAAGCATGGGCTAGGGCACAACACCAGTAGAATGCGGTCATTTTAGTGAGCATTCATGATCAAATAAAATGCAATGCATTTGAAATTTGCGGTCGAATATGATGTTAGAGGCTCGAAAGACATTGCTCGTCAAAGATACCAATCAAAGATGAAGAAATCACATACCTTCTCTCACGCTTAGCTTGCATGAAGGAAGATTTGATAGCCAAATCTTCCTTGTACCACATGAAGAACATGCCATTGGTTCAGTTTAGCATGTTATTATCATATCAAATAAAGCATGTTTACGAATTGTTGGTAAGGATAGGAATAGTGGAGATTCTAGAAATATCCCTCTAACCGATTGCGAGTGGTTGGGGAAGTTGAGAGGAAAGTTTTCAAACATTCATATTCACTTATTGAATGCTTTGGAGACTACTGGTTTGACTGTCCATGCGTTACCAATGACTGAGATTCATTAAAGGATACAAAACCCTTCATTTTGGGTTATTGTGTGTGGATTCATCCGCTTTAGCCAAGAAGATCAAGAAGATGGGGCAGGAGGACATTGTGGTAGAAGAAGTATTTAAAGAAGCAACAAGAAGCAATAGAAAAGTTTTCAAGAGTTTAGAACAACATTTCATAATCCATGAATGGTATGGGTAAGGTGACCTTCATTCTTGGTAGTGACTTCAATGAAACATTGGATATGGCTGATAAGAAGAAGGGTCACTTGTTGATAGTGTTCCTTGAGGGAAGGGGGATTGTGAAAGACTTGTTATCATTGTATTGTATATTTCCAATATGTTTGGATGCAGGGCATACCAGGAGAATGAAGGATCACTCACTGATTGCATGATAACCCAATTTTGAAGGGTCACTAGTTGAGGGAACAGTCAAGGTCTGGATGTTGATAGTAATTCATTGAGGGAAGGGGGATTGTAAAAGACTTGTTATCATTGTATTGTGTATTTCCAATATGTTTGGATGCAGGGGAGACCAGGAGAATGAAGGATCACTCACTGATTGCATGATAACCTAGTTTTGAAGGGTCGTTGGTTGAGGGGATAGTCAAGGTTTGGATGTTGATAGTGTTCCTTGAGGGAAGGGGGATTGTGAAAGGCTTGTTATCATTGTATTATGTATTTCCAATATGTTTGGATGCAGGGCAGACCAGGAGAATGAATGATCACTCACTAATTGCATGATAACCCAGTTTTGAAGGATCATTGGAAGAGGGGGGAATGAAGGATTACTCACTGATTGCATGATAACCCCACCAAAAATTCTTTCCTTTAAGTTTCCACAATATCTCAAAATATGATCATTATTCTTTACTTTCTTCTATATGCTATTCTTTCTATGGTTTTGTTATCTCAAAAATATATCAAAAACATTGCAGATGTGCATATAAAAGTAAAATATTATCCTTCAGTTGTTGCACATTGAAGCATTTCCTCTTGGGAGTATTCTCTTCATTTGTAATATATCTATCAAAAATGGTTCCCATATTTCTTCAAGATCTATTTTAATCTTTATACTGCAATTTTGATTAGATTTGACCAATAGTTGATTTCATTGGTATTTTATAGCATATACTCCTAATGTGAAATGTGGAGAGAAAAAAAGAGACACACTAGGTATGAATTACACGATATACCCATCATCACTTAGCACTTAAATAATAAATTATGGACAGGGAACAACCCCCTAACTTCTAGATGTTTGTTTCATGTTGGCCTCTTATTATATGCAAAGGTAGGCCTGTCTTAGGCTAACAACCACAATGTAGGGGCCATAAATTATGGATCCCAAAATAGTGCACACTTTTATTAAATTAGGTTCACTATACTACAAGGGAATGGAAACCATGCAATAGTGCCTCATGGGGATGGAAGCAACCCTTCACCAAGAAGATGATTGTGTCTGCAATATTTACTAGAGGCAAAGAACATAATTTGGTTCCAGCAATTACTCCTAGAAGATAATGGCACCCACAAAACACTTGGAAAAGATAGCACTCACTATATCTTTTATCACTCTTTTAAAGCTAGGACAATAAATCTCAAAGATTGATCAACGAATTATTGAACACAAAGAACCATTGATAGTTATGATTCATGTCTACAATAGCCAACAACTAGTTGTTCCAATCATGGTATCCAATAATTATGTTAGAAAAAGCATCTACAAATCCCTTACACAACCATAATAGATTCAAACCATGAACTGTAAGAACCTAACAATGGGACTAAGAAAGATACAGCCTAAACAAATCTTGATCATATTCCACCCTATTGTAAGGCCCAAGAAGTAACTCTATCTTAAAGCTACACATTCCTCTAGATGAAGCTCAAAGGTCAGGTAGCTGAAGCATAGTAATACTTGAATGAATATAGGAATAATTTGATGTACAATCATTTGCTAGCTTGGTTTGTGGGTTTTCCACATAATATTTTCCCTTTAACCACATTTATAGTTTGAGAAAATCAGAAAAAAATGTTTCAGATTTATATTATCCTTTTGAACTAGCCAACTGCCATCAAAATGCATAATCATTGGTCATATCAAGAAAATTCCTATTGATTAGTAGGATATCCTTATAAAAATTTGATGCATGGATTTCTTGTGAATTATCGACTGCTATGTATCCTGCAACTATGAAAGGAATAGTGTTGGTGTTAGGTTTCATTTATTATTGAATTCAATGGTTTCCAAGATGTGTTGAGGAGTTTGCTCCTTGTTTAATGTTAATTGTTCCTGCACAATCCACTCATAAAACAATGAAATGCTATGTGGAAGGGATGGTTGATAGTGTTCCTTGGGGGAAGGGGGATTTTGAAAGACTTGTTATCATTGTATTGTGTATTTCCAATATGTTTGGATGCAAGGCAGACCAAGAGAATGAATGATCACTCACTGATTGCATGATAACCTGGTTTTGAAGGGTCACTAGTTGAGGGGACAGTCAAGGTCTAGATGATTAGGCCATTGGAGGACCCTAGTTCTTTGTATTAATTTCTATTCAAATTGGATGCATGGATTTCTTGTGAATTATCGGTTGCTATGTATCTTGCAACTAGATCTGTAAATCTGCATATACTTCTCTAGGGTTGTAAGCCACTTAGGGATCAAAATAGAAAAACTAAATAAAAATCATTCTTTGTCCTATTTCCTTTTAACAAATTCTCAACTATCAATGATACAATACATTTGATGCCCTAAGCTATCAATACAAATGGTGCCTAGCTAGAAGCTCACGGGTTGTCCATTTGATAACCATAGTCAACATTTCAAAAAAATGGATATCCTTGAGCACAAGCACCAATAACATCAAATAATGGAGTTAAAGCACGGGCTAGGGCATGACACCAGTAGAATGCAGCCATTTCAGTGATAGCAATATACAATGGCGTCATTAAACACATGCTAGTAATATCAACAAACGTGAATCCAAACATTTGAATACAGTGAATTGATATCCTTGAGCACAAGCACCAATAACATAAAATAATAGAGATATAGCACTGGCTAGGGCATGAAACCAATAGAATGTGGTCATTTCAGAGAGCAACTCCCTCAACAATAAAATGAAATGCATTCGAATATGATGCCAGAGGCTCGAAAGATGAAGAAATCACATACCTTCTCCCGCACTTAGCTTTCGCTCCTTTTCTCCCGCTCTCTAATCAAAATAAAAATGATGAGGCTGTTTCACTTTTTTTTTAAATGTATACCCTGAATCTTTCGGAGTTCCAATGGTCAATTAAACACCCATCGAAATACCGAATCATCGGGGCCTATTACAAAAAAAAAACACCAAATTCGTAAGAAAAAGTTACCTATCGGAATTTTCTATCGAAATTTGGCCCCAAATGTAGTAGTGTTTTCATATTACACCACCACTTGTTTATAGGTCATTTAGGTAGTTTACCAATGTCATTTTACAAAGGTCAATTATCAAATTAACCAAAAAAATGCTTGACAAGTTAACCAAAAATTCTTGAAAAGTTACCACAAATTTTTTTGTGACGAGTGTACAATATGTGCATGATCGATCTCCATATACCAACATTCATACATCTCAACTTCCTTTTAATTTTGAGTTGTAGGTGTAGAGAATCTCCATTTATAAATAGCATGAGAAAATTCATATATAAAAGACCCTCAATATTGTATTCGTTTATCTAAGAGGAGTCTAGTTGGTTTGAATGAAAAAAGGTGTCATGTTCATATCTAATTTTTTAAGCTTCTTTGATGATTTATGTGTTTCAAAATTTATTTGGTAGTCTATCTGTAAATGATGATGATGATTAAGTTGTTTTATTTTTAGTTTGAATTTAACTAATGGTAGATTTAATGTTTGGTACCACTATTTCTTCACATTCAATATCAATAGTGTGAATCGTATTTAAAATTTATATACTCTTATAAGGATATGCACTAGAGAATAAATAATTATTTTGACATATTTGTAATATGCTTCAAATGTAATCTTATACTATGATATGGCCTACATATGATTTATACTTACATGCCAATCATAACAGATCCCTTGTGCATTAACTCTCTAAACTATTAAGATATCCACCTCTATAATTTTGTATGGAAGAAATTTTATTATCATTTAGATATCCTAGGGTAAATTAACTACTTGATCACTTTATTTGTGTTTCCCTCCATGAGTGTGGGTCGCTTGCACTATCAAGTTTACTTATGCTATGAACATCTCTTTTACTCAAGGATGAGATCTTTCAATACTTGAGTCCATATTATTAGATGCAAATAATTATTGTTTGTCTTTTTTTAATTGAAGTATATTGATTGGATCATTACTTTTAAAATGGGTATGCATGCCAAGGTAGCATTCACTAGATTTCACATGCATGTTTGCAAGTTTGATAATGCATTTGTTCTATCTCACAATCTTTTAGAAATTGTGATGAAATTATTAGATTTTGTTAATCTTATGTTCTCAATTTGTGAAAATATTCCATGTTATTTGATATAAATTCATTAATCTTCCTTGGGAATAAGGTTTTTTTAGGTTGGAAGCTTGTAGAATCACATGTTATTGTTTACTAGTAGTTGAAAGAATAATTGTTGGTTGGTTAGTCCATTTTGTTGTTGTATGTGTTGTATATATGACATTACAAACTTATGTTATTTTTATAGAGAGCATAGTATATTTGATTTCTCTTACAATACTGTAGGTTTTGAAGTTCAATTTTAGAGGATTTAGTTTGGCTCCTCATATGAAAATAAAATAAGACGTTGCATCATCAATTCTACTAACTAGAATAATATACACAAGTAGTCAAGATTAATATAAACATCTATAAACATGTTTCAACTATGTGTAATGATATTAACAATTTCTTGACTTGAGAGCTATTTGAGACACAATTATCATTTAACATATAGAAGTAACATGATGAAAGATAGTCCAAACATTATCTACATGAACATAATATAATTTGATGTAAGAGAATGAGAGTTGATCAAAAATATTTTACGAAAAATATATGAAACTAGTTCTACATAGTTATAGAAATATGTTTGTAAAAATGATAAGCAATGGATGTAGATCTAACTATTTGTAATCACTGCACATATCATTGAGCCTAGAGGAAGTTAATTTCTATGACAAAATCTATTTTCTCAACTTTTTGGATTGTCAATTTTACTGTCCTTCAATACTATTTGATTCAATTATAGATGGGAGGGTGAAGAGAAATTGTTTGGAAAGAACACATTTGATTAAAATATCACTACCACTTTTTGCTTCTTGCTTAAATTGTAGCATATACATGTCTTTTCACAAGAAACAACCCATATTGTACATGTATGATCTACAATTTTGACTTGAAGTACACATATCTATAATTGCAATTTGTAAATGTAACTTTGCAATCTAAATTATGCATGTATCAGCCTCATTTTGTATAGCTCATTTTTAGGTCATCTTTTTCACCTAACTCAAGGCAACAAGTTGGATTGCAATACAAATCAGATTTTATGAATTGCATTAGCATTTTTACAGTGCATTAGATAGGTTGTGTCATGTTCAAATTCTTTTTTTGAATATTATATTCAAATTATAGATCAATTGGTAGTCACAAATATGCTTATCACCATTCCATTATACTTAGTGAGATATTCATTTTTAATCACAAGCACAATATGTTGCAAAAACTTTCTTGAAGTTGTGCACCTTCCTTCTAATTTGATTGGCCTCCATAATGTCATATTAAGAATAGATGAAGACATATCTAATAGCTTGAAGCTCATCCTAAGAACTTGTATACCATCTCTTCATTTTCTCTTCAAACTTAAATCTATACAAATCACAATTCTAATAACATATAAAAAAATATATATCATATACAATTATAAATATACTTCTATTTTTTAATCATCCTACATGAAAGATTTCTACCAACAACAATATATACATACATACATATCTCTATATTTAGACACAAGCAAGGTATAGTCGAAAGTGTTGTTATCTTCAAAAATCAAAGAAAAGTGAATGTAAAATAGAACGTTACCAACAACAATATATACATACATATCTCTATATTTGGACACATAGCAAGATAGACTCGAAAGTGATATTATCTTAAAAATCAAAGAAAAATGAATGTGAAATAGAACGTTTATACCATCTCTTATGTTTGTCTTTGAAGCTCAAATCTACTCAAATTACAATACTCATTACATAAAATAATTGTACATATATTTCTACGTAAAAGATTTCTAGCCACAACAAATCATATATATGCATATATATCTATATATGGACAGACGTAGCAAGATAGACTCAAAATTTCATGGAGAGTGAATGCAGTGAAAGTGAAATAGAAATGGATGATCTGTTAGGAAATGGATAAGCTATTAAACCTACTCAGCATGTAAAATGTTAGCTCGTTTGTCAACACGAACATCACTCTTTCTCTGCCGACTGCGTGTCAAGAATGGCGACGTTTCGGTAGTAGTTTTCATCATGCAGAGTGAAAGCAAGAACTTTCTCAAAGGCAGCCGCTCACGAGCTTCTCATCACTTCCAATGGATAACGAAAATTTCATAGGTAGGTGTATAAAAGTTATGAAAAAAAGGAACTTTCTTTCGAAAATGGTATAAATGGATGTCACAAAGTCTTGTGATAATTCGTACTACCAAGAAAATGTGTTAATTTGGATCAACTTGTCAATTACAATTAAAACATGGTGTCTGAGAAGACTTACCTACAAAAAGAAAAACTATGAATGGATTTTCTTACATACAAAAGAGGAATATCAAATCCTCTTTGGAGGCATGCTCTCATGGCAGGGAATCATCCATCTTGGTAAGGGAAGAACGAATCATATAGGTTCGTATTAAAATTTACATATAGGTTACTTCAAGAGTCACTTTATTGACATGAATCTAGATTTAGATTTGTAACGTGACATTATAATAAATACCAAAATGCTTATCAATATACGAGAATAAATGCTTATCAATGGTTGATGCATCAAAGAACAAAGAATTTGTATCTTTTTAAATTTGGCCAAGAACGATAGGACTTTAGTACTTTCGGAGAAAATATTAGGGATTGTCTAGACCACCTATTTATAGAACCTTTAGGCAAATTCCTAGGAAAATCTAACCACAGATCTATCATTGTAATTGTTTATAGAAGAAAACCATAAGAAATGTTGGTTGATGGACATCCTAGTTTTGAATTCATTTCCATTCTAAATGATTCATGGCTTGGTTGCTTCCTAAGTGCACCAAACTCTCTTGGAAATGAAACTACCTTAATGTGGGCTAGTTATCTCATAATGAGGATGTTATGAAAACCAAGACACATCAAGCATTATAGCTAGAGGGAACAATAGAATTAATGATGTGTCACAGTTCTCCAGTCTTCCTAGCCATCCAAGGCGTTGATAATGCTTGTGTCAATTAAGTTTGATCCCTATCTATAGGTATTGCTAAATAGCCAAGATCATTAGAGTCCCTTGAAAGATAACATAATTCCCAAAAAAACTTTGTGGAAGCCCTTTTCGTATTTTGACAATGCCCAAATGAAGTCCCTAAGGAAACTCTCTAGCCTCTTATAAGAGGCTTTGGAAGGTACCTAATAAGATGAATGGTAAACAAGAGTGGAAATAAGAACTTTGGAGTAAATCTAGAACTTCCTAGTAAGGGCAAGGGGCTTGGTGATCCAATAATATAATTTATTTTCAATGTGTGAAAGAAAAAGTTTTCAAATGATAGTAATGGAAAATTGGAAGCCAAAAAGAGATCCTAATAGTAAAATTTATCCCCGTGATTCATATATTTTCAACCATAGTTTTCAATTCATATTGGTCTAAGGAGAAAAGATGATTGATAAAATTAAGATTTTTTTATTGAATGCCATAACTAGAAGCTAACTAGTTGATTGATATTATCTAGTTCCTCTACAAGAGTGAGAAGAGAATATAAAATATAAATAAAAGTGAAATTAACAAGTTAGGAGGAATGCTTAGGAAGTTTGGCTCTTCACTAGGAAATAATATTGGATAGCAAGTAGCGAAATCCTTTAGAGGCCATAACATTAAAGTGATAGTGCCCAAGCTTGGTCATATCTAATGAAGTGAAAGAGCCCAAATGAGGAATCTATGTTTATGCATTACTAGTGAGGTAGGTAGAAGGATCTACATACAACATTTGAATGGTTAGAGAAGTTGGAGCTAAACTCCAAATATTAAAGTATTCCTAGAATGAAAGAGCATTGCATACAATCATAAGTTTAATAAAATAAATCTTGAAATAGATTCCCTATTATAAAGAATGCCTCTAGCCGATTCTAACTCTTCTAGACAACAATGATTTTATCTAAGAGAAAATAAGAAAGTTTCATACCCTTGCAGTTTCACCTTATATTTTGAGTTTGATTTAATGTTCATTCCCTTATTATACTTTGGGGATCATATTAGCTTTATCTTTAACCTTTTCCTTCACCAATTTATAATTTTTAAATTATCTTCTAATTCCTCTTGCAGATCTAAGACTAGGTGTTAAATTTTGAGTGATTCATCTAGGACACTAGTGTAATACACTAACATTCATACAATTTGCTAGCATCTCACAAGTCCCAAACATTTAAATATTAGTTTCCTCCTAAACTACCTACTTTAACACCCATGTATTCCAAAAGAACCTTTAACATCTAAATCAACCCTTTAGCTTCCGAGGAATACTTTTGAATATCTACACATCTAACTTTTATCATAATCTCCATTAATGGTTTTCTACATTTACTTGCTCTTTTATATGAATAGGGTTTTATGATCATAAGGGGTTTAATTTCATTTCAAAATTAATGTTTAAATTTCTATTTGTGGCATGTTTACCTTTGTTATTAACATATCAAAAAGTTGTGATATTTCTATTAGGATTCAACTTTCTAGTTTTCAAATCAAACTCATTGAGCCATGTTTCATGAGTAGTGGTTCAAAAGAACCCGTCTCTCATGATAATGAATGGAAATTAGCACTCATTACATCTAGATGATTCTCACAAAGGTGAACCATTGCACCTTCCTAGGACATCACCCATCCCAATACTACTCCAAATCAAGTGCACTTAACCATGGAGATTCCTCTGAGGGTAGGCCCACTTAGCTTGCTACCCATATCCCAAACTTGTAACTTCATTTTTTAAACATTGAATATTGAATGATTAAAGGAAGAATCAACCTTAGTTGAGTGTCTCCTTGTTTGTGTTAGACATTTTTTTTAATGTCTATTGTTTAGTTTCTCAACCAAAAGTATATACAATATTTGCAAGGAGATTTTTTTAGCATAATAAGTAAAATGTATGAACATATTCATGGATCACTAAGAAAACCAACTTGGTATTTTGTAAGTATCTATGGTTTTTATGAATATACATATGGAACCTAGCTTCTTGTGAAATCTATAAAGCCTAGTCTTGTGTGGTGTATTGATTAACTTATCACCTTGTTTACAATTATTACATATTTGATCATGTTTAAAAACTTTATTTCCCAATTGGGAAAAGACACTAGTATGTATCTAGTTATCTCTCACAGTCATCCTTAATACACTATAAATACAACAACTCAAATACCACTTTTACTTTTACTCGTGTGTTTTCCGCACTCTCACATCTAAATGTATGCAATATAATAAAAGGTTATTACAAAAAACATTCTCAAAAACTTATATGGAAGATTATCTTCTTTAATTAGGCATTAATATTGTATTCCTTAAACCAACATCTAGACATGAAAAGACAACCAAAATAGGAGTACATTATCAAATGGATATGGATCATGTCAAGGTAAGTTATGTGCTCATATAATAAAATCTATCCCAACACCTTAAGAAAACCCCTTTGGTTTTGTAGAGCCAAAAGTGAAGGAGGTCGTACACATTTCAACAATCAGCCCTTAGCTTCCCAACTTGAAGATAGGTTTGTGGTGATCTTCCCAAGTTTGACACCCCTAGAACTTAGGAGATTACCAAACCTTAAGGATTTAAATTCTACAACTCAAAACATCAATAGAACCTTAGAAGAAATAATAATTAATCACATGAAAGGTCCTAATTTATCTTATTAATATTAGAAGATGTATGAAATAAACTAATTAAATAACTAAAATTATTTAATTAATTATAAGAATAATAAATAGGTCTATTCAAATATATGTAATAAAATTGATAATGCTAGACAAAATATTCCACTTTAAAAGAAAATATGTCATTTGTTAATACCTTTGTATATTAAATCACTTCCCTTAAAATAAAGGAATAACTTAGTGAAAGGTGTCATTGTATATATTTTTTTATAATGAATATGTGTCAAGGTTTATTTTAGTTAGATAATAATAGTAACATATATTTGCAAAAATATGGGTGGATATGAAATCAAGATCCTAAAGTCATACAAGGTAGATTTTGGAACAAGAAACAACATAAGCAAAAAGTCACTAAGCAGAAAGAGTAGTACTAACAACAAGAGGTGATAAGTCTTGGTCACTCGACATGCCCTATACATTAGCAAGGTTTGGAGTGGTGTCAAGTTTCCCCCTTCATCATATTTAATGTGGTTCACCCAATAGAACAAGGAGACAAAAGTATTTAATGTGGTTCACCCAATGCTGAGCTACATCCACTAGAAATAATTATCCACTTATTTTATTATCCAGTGAAGAGAAAATTACAATTTGATACATTTCAGATTACACCATCACTTATATATAGGATCTTTAGGTGGTTTAAAATGTCGATTAACAAGTTAACCCTAAAAATACTTGATGATTCAACCTAGGGAAATTCTTGATGTGTCAACTCAAAAAATGCCTGAAGAGTTAACCCTGAACCCCATGATACATGGTGATTGTATAGTACTTGCTTGATCAGTCACCACAAACCAACAAAGGTAGAGTTTGGAACAAGAAACAACATAAGCAAAAAATTCACTAAGCAAAAAGAGTAGTACTAACAACAATTTGTGATAGGTCTTGGTCACCTGACATTCTCTATACATTAGAAAGGTTTGGAGTGGTGTCAAGTTGCACCCTTCATTATATTTTTATTTATTTTTATCTTCTTAATCAAGAGCCAAATAAATATCTAAGATTGTATGATGAAACCATTAAGAAGAGTCACCAAACAATCGTCCAAAAATACCAACAGCGGGACACCTAGAAGAACTCCCCAAAGGCTACCAAAGGGTAGGACCTTTAGGGTGAGGGAAGTAGGGAACCATCAAATATGATGTGATGAAATCTTGCAACCCCTATCACATTTTCTAACTAAGGGTGAAGCTTTAGGCCATGCATCTTGATTTTTCATGAGAGAAAAAACTTATACCTCATTAGCATCCTCTAGAAAGCAAGAAACTCTAAGAGGAAAGAGACATAGGAACTTTCATCATTACAAAAGGGATGTTTCCCAAATTATCAATAAATTATTGAAGGTGAGTCACATCTAGGCAACCTTACTCTCTTACACCTAGAAGTAACAAAACATTATAGCATATAATAACTTTAGAATGAAGATAAACATTTTTATTAGTAATACAATGAGAAAAAATAATAGAATTTTGGTCTTTTAAAATGTTGAAAATAATATCCACCCTAAAAGCATTCAAAATTTGAATTAATTTATGAGGAATTCAAGGTTAGTCCCCCAAAAAATCCATATGCCATGAAAAAGGCTTTGATAAAAAAAGGTTGAAATAAATCATGAAACCAAGTCCAAGGTTGTTGAACTTGTGGATATAACCATAAGAAGTGTTTGAAAGACTCCAAATGCCAAAAAAATGGGAAACATGGATCTTGAATGCTCATATGGATTAACATTGACCCCATAAGAAAGCGTTAGAAATGAATACACTAGTAAAAAAGTGGTCTAATTTTGATCCCAAAATAGTTAACGATGTATTGAGAAATATTCATAGTCAAATTAATATTGGTGATTTCTAATAAATCTCAAGCTTGCATTAGGTACCATGGGTAACTACAAAGAGAGTCAGTGGTAGCCAAAATTCAACTTGTAGTTACAAAAGGTGGTATTTTAACTCCATTTCCCATCTTTTTATAAAGGATTAGAAGAACAAATACCAACTTTTTGGTTTCATATCAATCATAATGATCCTTATAACACCTTCAAAATACTCATGATATGGATGAGAAATATGAATTTTTTCTTAATCAATCATCCCAAGAAATAATACTCATATAAGTTATGTAGAATAATTATTGCAAGCTCTAGACATCTTTCTTGTGAAATTGTAGAGCTTGCACCCATGATAGATGAGCAACATGGTGACCTTGTTCATGTAGAATAGGGGACCACAAAATATTATCTTGGTAATGGGAGAGCACATCCCTCAAACTAGACTCATTCTAATGAAGCTAAGGCTTAACAACTTCTTAGGCATGTCCAAATAATTTTTGGCCACAAAATTTCCCTCGACATCAATCTCATCCTTCATAATGAAAACTTTGAAAAGGCTATAAAAATCAATCTCATTCAAGAGGGTTGATTAACTAGATATTCAAAATAAATATAATGTTGAAGTAAGATATTTTAAGTTTTATACTAGTGAGGGAACAAATAATCTAGTTGACACATAAAACCAACCCTTGTCACTAAGCAGATAGAATCCCCAACCATCTATACTCTTGAGGGAGGAAATGAAAATTCCATTTGACGTAATGGAAACATTTGAAGTCATAAAAAACTAGACCTTGGAATGATCCCAATAAGATTAATAATAAATAAAAGTGGATGCAATAACACTCAAATAAACTTGAAAGTTCCCCTCTAGGGAGAGGGGCTTTTTAATCAAGTATGCAAGTTTCTTTTCAATCATGGAAAGAAAAATATACCACAAGGTCATGCTGAAGAAGCCTAGACACAAAGGAAGTGCCCCAAATTTTAAAAATTCTACCATGATCAACCTAGTCCCATCAAAGGTGATGTAGAGTGTGAAGCGGTGTGGTGGTAAGGCTATCAATGATGGTTGTGACTTGAGTGGTTTAGGCACTCCAAGCCCATTAGCCTCCAAAACACCCAAATAGACAAGGTGACACAAACAACTCCAACACCCTCCAAATGACCAAGGTTGATAGAAAAGGTCTAAACAAGGTGTTTTAAACAAGATTCAATCAGTTTTAGGATTCTATCCAATACCCAATACCCAAATTGCTCAAACTGCCTACTAGGCCTAATTTCCCCTCTAGTAGGTCAACAACGACAGTAAAGGATTATTTCCACACAAATCTCCCAAAAACCTTGGTGAAATATTTTCATATTCCAGTTATCTACAACATACCCAAATCTAGACATATGTTGTTTTGGACCAAATATGAATACCTTCAGATGGCGCCCTGTTCCTAACACCAAATAAGGTCAATTTACAAAGAAAGTATGTGTTATACTGACTCCCCAACCTTCAAACCTTAATAAGTCTCATAAAATGGATTAAAAACAAGGAAATTGAAATTAGTTTGGTCCTTAGACCCCTGCAACTATATAACCCCCAATTTGGTCTTCAACAAGCCTTTAAGGCTAGGGCATCCTCAATGTACCCTCTCCAAGCACTTCTAGGATTAACAAAAGGTTGATTCACCATTCATAGGAAATTTCAAGACTATCCAAGTCATTAAAACAATATCTCCTTCAGGTAGATTAATGGTTGTTGCTCCCAACCAAGTATTTCCCTTAGGATTTCTTCATCAAATTTAGTGATCACCCTGTCAAAACAATATCTTTGCAATATATCATGTCAAGATTGTAATGTAAAATTTAAATAAACACAAATCCATGAGAATAATTGAAATAATTCATGGAATGATGCCCTCATTTTTTATTTGGCAATTGTTGTGGATAAAACAGTGACCCCAAAACGTAATTAGTCAGATTTGATGGATTGAAACTGAATCAAATGATCCTTGAAAGCATTCAATAGGGTTTGAAATTAATTTATTAATGTACCTATTGCATTGGAATGGTAAACACACTTCTAGAAACTCAAAACCATGCAAGAAACATATGGAAATTGGTTAAATTTCTGAATTTTATTGTATTTTCTGTGATAGTTTGTACATGCTCCTCATTCCTATCGTACCACTGCTTATTTTAACATAATATAGACTTCTACTAACTTCCCCAACCATATTGGATCAGTTGGAGGGACTAGTTACTCCTAAAATAACTTAAATCTAATTTCCCTCCTAATTGTTCATAACTGTTGGAATTCAAATATTTGAATTTCCAATTTTGATTTTATTGCATATTTCATCAAACTAACTCTTCTAACCTTATTGATTCAACATCAAATAACCCCTAGGACCTAATTGAATTATTCTAATAAATTCTAGATCCCATTTGGCACTATTGGCCACCCATACAATATTTTGGTCCTAAGTCCTTACCAGGACTTCTAGGACATTTAACCTTTAAATCAAATTGGTTGTTACAAATTGCCATTATTGGCTTCAATATTTCCCAATTAACATTCAAGGATGCTTTTGATCCTCTGAATCCATTTAGTTCCAAGGTAGGCTTAGGTGTTTGGATAGGTGCTCCTGCACCAAAAGGCTTTGGAGCCAAGATGTCATGGGAAGAAAGGATTATCAATAGAACTAATTCTTGTGCCTCTAAATGGTTGAGCCAAATGGATAGTAGAAGATATGTGAAAATTTAAGAATTGATTTGATATTTTTCTCCTCTATAATTACTATAATAAATGAATCATTAACAAAGTGACTGTTGACAAGTTGGTTAGATGAATCAAGAAAGGAAATGTCATAGACTAGTTGTTACATCCTCTTCTTATTACCTTTTTAATAGCTGTAAAAATTATTTTATGTGAAGTATGAATCTAGTTAGTTAAGTGGATTTCATTTATTTAATTTAAGAAATTATAATCATATTTTATTCTATGTGGATAATTAGTCAATGACTTTCACTTGGGATTTTTTTCATGGACGAATAATGTTTTGCAATGCTTTAAATGGTTTATTTCTTATAATATTATGATGATGAAGATGTCTAATCCTTCTTTGTTAATGAGTGTAGAAGAAGATCAATTGTGCGAGTTGGGAAAGAGTATCATCAAGGTGAGAGGATGTGGACATGTGGTGAAGGTTAGAAATGATATCCAAGAAATAATCATAACTGAATATCTAGTCATTAGGTCTTGGGTTGAGTTTTTTCCTTGGTTTTGTTGAGTTGGAATCTTTTCTCATCTCGTGTTTGAAGAATATCATGTTGGAAAGTTGACTATACTAAAGTATATGACTATATTTAGTGTTTTCATTATGGCAACAAAGTCATATGAAGTTTTGGAGTCAGCGCGTATTGAAGACTGGATAGATAGCAGAGCACCAGGTGATCAGAGCATCAACGCACATGCGTATGACAGAGTTATGACATGCGCCCTTGAAGTTAAGCTTCTAAGTATGTATTCATGCTAATTCTAAGAGCGCATGATGATATGAGTCAGTATGAGGAAGTTACAATTAGATGAAGTGGCACAAACAATAAGCAGCAGAACAGGACAGAGCATGGAGCCGACTATTTGTATTTTGATTAGCGCTTGTAATATTGTTTTGTAAAGGCTATGTGCCTAATGTATTTAGGTCATAGACATGTTAATATGAATATATGTAAACACGCTTGAGAAAATTAATTTGGAAGCATTGCATGTAATAGGTTAAAGGGCCAACCTAGTAAATAATTTTGTATGTGCATATAAATAAGACATGCGCCCTTGTAATTTGGCAGGGCATGAAATAGAAAGATTGGATAAGCAGAGCAGAATCATGCGAAGAGAAGATAGAATGTAGTAGAGCTTTACAAGAGGCTAAAGCATCAGCACACCAAAGGAACTGATCATACAAGCAGTGTCACTACACCAATTTACCTTGTAAATATAGTGTGTATCAAATATCCAAAAGGTTGTAGCCTTCACTACTTGAGCAGTGAGCTCTAAGATAGTGTGTCCCCACCCCTAACAGGGTTAATTGTAAAAGACTCCTAACAGGGTCCGACCCTTGACCAGGTCACTGTACTAAAGCATTGTAAAGATCAACTCCTAACAGGGTTGCAAGATCTTCTAACAAGGATCATAAAACACTAGTGCAGTTCTTAGTGAGTGTCAATTCCCATCAGGGTTTTTACCTATTTGGGTTTCCCCATAATCATATTTAGTGTCATGTGTTATGAATGTTTATCTTATTTACATTAATGTTCATTTCAGTTACTAAGCAATTAAGTTAAGTTTCAAAGTATCGGAGAAAGTAAGAAAGTATAGAACACTGATCCACCCTCCCGCCTCTCAGTGTTCCCAATCCTAACATATCGATCCTTTAATTAATTTAAGAATATCGGATCCTTTCCTATCGATTTTAATGAACAACCATGGTAATCTCTTCATTCATATTGTTCATGTGTATGTGTATGTGTATGTGTATGTGTATGTGTATGTGTATGTATGTGTATGTGCATGTGTATATACACACACATAGTATATATGTAAAAATATATTCAAATATATGTATAGATATAACTAAATATAAATGTATATGTCAACGATCATTAAACGAATGAATGCTATTATACCACCATACATAGATGCATGCATATATTCATATTATAAAATGACCATGTGTATGTATCTAGAATGGTTGAGTAATAATGTACATAAAAGTGTAAATCGGCATTAAGTTCCAAGCAGATATGCATCTAATTTTATAAATACATGCTAATGATGTGCATAAGCATATGCTATATGTATATAAAAATATATTTGCATCCTAGCACATTTTGGGTTTGATATTATTAGTATATTATATTGGCTTTGTTAATAAACTGAATTGGAGGATTATAACATATTCTCATTAGTTCTAGCTTTTTGGGGTAGTTGAGTAACTCCTCTTGTCACTCGATAGAAAGTAGTTACATTTTTAGTGATCGAGCCTCCCTTTTCTTGGGCTCATCAACTCATTTGAGGGATTATCTTCTTGTGTGTTGGGAGCTTTGCATATTTTTTTCATTAACATTTATTTCAGAATTAATCATCAAATCTTTAGCTGATAGCCCTCTCCTATAATCACAATGCTAAGTCTAGAATTGACATCAAGATCATCATGCATGATTTTCCTCATTCTTTCTAAGTCGTATCATGTAAATATACAATCAAAAGTAAATCATAGAATAACTCAGTGAATTATTTTTCATTATGAAATATATTTTTAGATTTACGCATGTGCGTGTGTGTGTTACATTGTCTTTTAGATAAGACTCTTGTTGTTTGTCGTTCAATCATCATGGAAATGAGACTATACTAGTTCATATTTAGTTGATTGAACCAAATGGGAAATACCATTTTTTGCATTTCTATTTGGGCATCAATTTCCATTCACGATCCACGCATCCAGACCAGTCATTATGATAGTACACTATTGTGCATACTCAATCAATAACAGAGAGTCATACCAATTAAATGAATTGTTAAATAAAGTAATTGTGTTGAGTTCAAACAAGATTTAGTTTTCATTATTCTTTATTGTATGATCATCACTTTCTTTTAGCAAGGAACCATGGATATATTTTCTATCATTGGAGGGTTATAGAATCATCATTATCACTTGAGGATGAATCCTCCAAGGGTGGTAAAGACCTCTAATGATACTCTTTTCCTCTGAAGAGGTCAAGAGTCCAAAGTAAAGATCATCAAGATTAAACTATCAATTATACAAGTTTTATGGCCTATTCTTGACAATTATTTCAATTAATACTTTCTTTTTTTTAGTAATTAAGAAATGGAAAAATGACTAATTTTGTCTTTATGTGAAATCAGTAATTGAATTATTTCTTTTGACATTAGAGAAATGGGTTGTTAGTTAAAATTATCTTTCATGTAAAGTTATTTATTTATGAAATATTATATATCTTTCAGTTGGTAAACAAATGTTTAGTTATTCATGTTCATGTGAAAATGATAGAAATTACTTCTTTTATTAAGATTAGAAAGGAAAACCTTATTTTTTATGAATTGCTTGTTACTTGATTTTATTATCCAGCAGTAGATTTAGTATGTTACACTAGCCCACATGAAATTAAATAGACTACAAGATATTCAAAGACTTATTCACCAATAACATTAAAAGGGGGCAAGCATGAAACCTTGATGAATGGAGAAAATTATCCTAAAGGCTTGAGACTGATAATCATTAATAGTTTAATACAAGTAGAGGTATTTATGAAAAACATGCCAACGTATTGAATAAAATGAGCTCAAATTCCTAGGGATTGAAGCATGCCAATAATAAAATGCCATTCAATACAATGTCAAGCTTTGGGAAACTAATTTTCAAGAAAAGGGCCTTCTATTGAGAATGTCAAGCCCATTCCATACCTTCTCAAATTGTAATGATAATATCCAAAATATACTCTAGTATTTTATGAAACTCATTTGTTTAGGGAAAACAATCTAGTGATCGAGATGATGAATTTTCAAGGATAAAGATTTAGTAATAAGTTTGCAGGAAATATTGAGCAATACAATGGGCCTCCAATTGAAAATGATTTTAGGTTTCCCAACTTTAGGTCTAAACTTGATATTTCCTTTGTTCATAAAAATCCCTAGAGAATTGAAATGGAGAGCTTTTAGATAAAATTAATGTAGGCCCTGTGTAACATAGTCCTAAAGGGCCTTGTAGAATTCATAGAGAATCTATGACACTTAGGGGTTATGTTATTAGTCATTGTGCTTAATGCCCCCTTAAGATTTGCAATAGAGAGTGATTGATCGTAGAAAGATCTTTGAGTTAAAGAAATCTAATAGGGAATGCCATGAAGGGATTTCTAAAGGGAATACTACCACTCAAAATATTTTTCCTAGGTAGTGAAAACATTATCATAATTTTTGAAAGAATCTTGGAGGATGTCATGTATCTCAACAAGAACTTATTGTCCTTCATTTATCATGTTGATGCTATGAGAAGTATGATGAGCTCTAAAAGGTTGAAAAAAATTCTTTGAATCTCTATCCCTAACTTTAAGCTAGTGATGTTTGACTTTGATTTGGACACTTCTAGTAGAATTACTATAATAAATGGATTTTGGTTGCCTTAGCTTCACCACTCAAACCTACTAAATAGGGTACAAGGATTGGCAAGAAGCACATCCATGACATGGAAGAGATCCAAGGTGGTTGGATCATATGCGTGCCTCCTAAAAATGACCAAATGAAAACCATAGATATGGAGAAAGTGAGACATGCATCAGATAGCTTTTCTATCACACAATCCATTCAATATTCAACTTGCTAGGAAAGTGGTCAGACGATGTTACTATTAGTAATGACATAACTAGGAAAGGGAATTAGCTATAAAAGGAGAAAAAAGATTATGCATAAATTATTGCACTATCAAGTTGTTTAAAAATCTTATTAGACTGGCCCAAAAAAATTGCATGTATGTCAAATAGGCTGTGTGATAATGTCACAAATTGGGGCTGTAAAGCCCTAATTTATTATGCATATAAAACCATGCCTCTCGCTCACTATTTGTCTAATAAAAAATAAATGTCCCATATTTTTCATAAGTCATCTCAACCATATTGAAATCACTACACAAAACCCAAGTGGTTGTTGACACTAAATTTGCAATCCACTAACATGAGAAGCAATCTCTCAATAGCATCATCGAGAGCATAAGCACTCATTCCAAAAGTGATTATCAATATTCATGAGAATCCAAATCAAATGATCAATCCAATTAAACCCATGACCCACCACACAAGAATGCCATTGTGGAGAAAAAAGTAACTAGTCATTTGTGACCTATATTGTAATTGGTACAAAATATTATATCAATTAACCAAATAAAATGACATGTTGCAAAATGTGAGAAGCTAGATATCTTAATTTCTTGCAAACATGAAACATCTAAACCATAATACTTCTAATGATTATCTCCCAAATAATACTTTCTAGAGAGGTTAGTGAGACCTCAAACATTCCAAGAGAGGAAAATCATGGATAAGATTTAAGCATGCCATCACTATATGACTCCTCTAGGGTGGAAAAATGATTATGAAAGAATTTTGGGGAGAAAGAATATAATTTAATTTCTCTATTTCTTAGACACTTAGGGGTTGCATGGGTGCCACAATGCTTTTGTAACATAGGGGATTGCATCTGTATAATTATCTATTAAGAGAGCGCTGTGCCAACTGAGACATCCTAGAAAACCTAAATCAATGAGGTACACCTACTAAAGAATCTTATCAATATGCTACTACTTACCACTAGAAGAATCTTGAGATTTAGCTTGGGTTCTTCTAAAACCAACACTCTTTCCCTTCTAGTGAAACATTGTTGTTTGTTTGTCATTATCTTTCATGGTGATAGTCTTAGAAGGCTAAGGAATATCAATAACCTGAGGAAGGAGACTTAATCCTAAGAGCTGTAGGACAATCCTTGATTTTATGCTCATAAGATTGGCATGAAAAGAAAGTATTAGGAAAATCAATGTAAAATAATAATTGAGTGCAATGAAGATTTTCTATTGGAATATCTACAAACACTTTCAAGTCTTTAGATAATCTAACTTCTACATAGACATGTTTCTAGGGGTGACCTTGATAGAAATGATTTTGTTTAGTACATACAACCTTCCCTAGAGAGGAAGAGATAGAATGCAAAAATGACAACAAGGCACCCAAGACCCAAAAACTCAAGCCATACTAACACATAGAGTTTCTTATCACTCAAGACTACCAAATCTCATGTCCATGGTTGAAAAAACAATAAGGAAGAATGAACATACTAAGGACCATGTTGAATGATCACTTGAGCATGATTAACTTTTAAAAAATGAAAAAGAAAAAAACCCCTTGGTGAGGTTTTGAACAGCCTATAGCTTAACCCTATGTGAGACCTATTTATTTTTTACTCATTCCCTTAGCACACTTTTGTGTGGAATCCTCCTCACAACGTAACCTATAAGAGAAAATTGTTCTAACCATTAATGTGCGCTATCAAATTTAGGGATGGGCAATACCACATCGATGGGAATTTAAAAGATATACCTTGTAGAATATCTTTGGCAAGAACTTCCCAAGGCACTTGCTTGGAGGACCCATGTTGCAGAGTTGCCAAACCATCAACACCAACAAGAATTGTTGGGTTGATGCCGATTGAAGCCATATAAAAGAAAGACTTAAAAACCATAGTAAATGTGAAAGGACAAGAAAAATTCTTGAATCTAAAACATGGTATACAAGAAGGAAAGCCAAACTAATTTAAAAAAAACTAGAACTAAACATAGCTTTTGCATGACAATGCCTCTTTCACCTCTAATTTGTGTACAAATTTTACTCGACAATATTTTTTTAAAATGTCAAACACAAGTCTCAATTGGAAGCTATTGCTAATATTAGAATGAGTCTTTGCTCTCAATGTTCAATATTATTACAAAGATCATGTGCTTTGTACAAATATTATTATCTCTCAATGTTCAATATTATTATAAAAGGTCATGTGCTTTGTGCAAATATTATTATCTCTCAATGTTCAATATTATTACAAAAGATCATGTGCTTTCTTCATCTTGATGATGGATCATAAAGTGTGATCCAAACTGTTGATGCAAAAATAGTTACACAATTTAATCCATATGCATATACATCTCAAAGCCAAACTAATTAAAAAAACTAGACCTTAACATAGCTTCCGTATGCCAATGTTTCTTTCACCTCTAATTTGTGTAAAAATTTAACTTGACAATATATTTAAAAAAAGTCAAACACAAGTTTCAACTGGAAGCTATCACTAAAGATCAGAATGAGTATTTGATCTCAATGTTCAATATTATTACAACAGATCATGTGCTTTGTACTCTTGGAGAAAAGTGACCCTTTCTCTTATTTTGCAATTCTAATAGAATTCTATTGCTTTTAGCTGTCTTGCTGATTTGCTCTTCGATATGACTATTTGTATTTAACTTGAATTGTCTCTTTCGTACTTTTTGACCTGATTCCTTCATGCTCTTTTCTCTTGTACATTCTTCTCCTATTATTAATATATGCATTTTCCAATTAAAAAACCAAATCCAAAATAAATTTGATCAAAATGTAAGGATCTTAATTCTAAATAAAACTGATTGATTTTGTACATTCATATGCAACATACATTAAACTAGGCAACAGGCATTCTCAGGGTCAAAAGATCAAACACAATCTTTTTGAAAATATATGTTTGCTTTTTGAAAATATATATTTGCAAATTTACTTTGTCATACATTAAAATTAGACAATAGAGATTCACATAGTCAAAAGATCAAATGCACCCCTTTTTGAAAATATATATTTACAAATTTACTTTTGTCATACATTAAACTTGGGCAATAGGCACTCCAAGAGTCAAAAGAGCAAATGCAACAAATTTACTGTTGTCATGGTGGAGGGAGGAAATTTTATCCAAAATAGAAAACATCATACAAAGTGACAAACAATAAAAACAAGACCAAGAACAATATGTATTCTGAAAGTGATTTAGGTGGGTGGATGGAATTTAATTTCCTGTTAAAGTAGACCCGTATATTTATCAGCCTAGTTGGCTTACTAGTGATCACACAATTTAATGGCATTTCATTGGTACAGAATTCGATACTGAATGTCTTCAATAATGACATGTCTTGTAAGACATATGAGCATTCTGGATTACCCATAACAAGTTCTTCTGGCTCAACTGTCCAAAAAGATGATATAAAACTTGACTAATCTTGTAACTGTGAAGAAAAACAATTAAAATGGTAGGACCCATAGACAGTCAAAT
Source organism: Chamaecyparis obtusa (assembly GCA_027943335.1). Lineage (NCBI taxonomy): Eukaryota > Viridiplantae > Streptophyta > Pinopsida > Cupressales > Cupressaceae > Chamaecyparis > Chamaecyparis obtusa. The sequence continues at coordinate 2,941,440 of BSBK01000214.1, forward strand.
CAACCTAGTGGGTACTTTACCAGGTGCAGGAGTACAGCATGGAAACTCACTTCCAAATAGGTTAAGAATAAATCTTTCAGCATGCGTGTATTAGTATATCTATTATAAGGTAAATGAAGAGTGAATGATTGGTTGATTTCAATGATGTTTATAAGAGTAAATAGTCTATTGAACTAATGTCTCTTCCCAAATTTTCTTAGATATCTTCCACTTTCACCTTAAATAATGCAATCCCATCCTTAATTGAATGACTAAGAAACCTCACTTCATCTTAAATAGCTGCCTTTAACCCCTTTAATAGGGTACCCCACATTGTTTTCCTCAGTCATATGACACTGAAGTATCTATTGGACCACCACCAACAATTCGTAAATACCCATTTTGCCACATAATGTCTCACCTCCATACGGATACAGAGACCTGAGGTGTATTTATACAGTATGTCCGGAAGCTGTTATATATTTAAGATTAAGACTGAAGAATATGCATTTGGTTGAATGAACAGAGATTTTGTCTAAATGATTGACTGATCAGGGGAGAGTTGAGACTTGAGACACTTATTGGATTTAAGAGGAGGCAGGGTAAGCCTTTTTGCAATGGGCATTGGCTTTCCCTTCTCTTCATTTAATGACTGGAGAAGCCATGATGTTTTTCCTGTTTTGCTGAGGAACTGTCGCTTGCTCTGGAGTTAAAGGTGCCATGTGAATACTGTCATTTGCTGTGGAGTTTTATGTGCCATATGAAGAGCAGGTGTTTGTTATAATGTTATGAGGAAAGCCCCTGTGGTTTAATTGAAATTTTACTAATATGAAACAAAGAGAAGGATAAGTTATGAGCATGGAAACCACTTTGGCTGAGAGTTTGTTGGAATGGAAGGATTTTCCCAAAGGCCTCAGGGTTCTGGTGTTGTGTGAGGACTCTGAGGCAGTTGCTCAAACCAAGTCCAAACTAGAGGCTTTTGATTATGTTGGTAAGTAAGACTGATTAATTAAAAAATCCATTAACTACAACATTAGTTCTTCAAAGTGGTCCAACTGAAAATTCTTGGTCTCAACAATGTCTCTGGAGTCTGAACCTGTGACCCACCTATCCTGCATGTAACTCTGTATTTAAGTAATTTGTTTCCACTGACAAAACCACAAAGTACTAAAACTACTCGTGCTTCTATCTAGATCCTGAGGAATTTATCTGATTGGGTTTGAGAGTGGTTCAACTTGCAGATTAAGCAGGCATGTGGGATTCCTTAGAGAGATCTGATTTTGAAACATGGTATTGCATTAAGTTCTTGAGTTACAGCTTGATTTCTTTCCAAGCCTGGAATTAATAACAGAATGGCTTCAGTGTAGAACCAGAGACCATAGGCAAGAAGAAAATTGGTAAATAATATGTCGGAGGATTTGGTGGGCATTCTCTGTTTTTATCATGTTCTGAAAATTAAGCGGGCCCATTTCATTCTTGAAGACCAACCAGATCCCAGTGTGGAATCTAGGTGAATGTACTTGTTAAACGAGCTTAAGTTTACCAGGCTTCCTTTTGACTAGATTGTTTCAGTCTGTGTTCATGATCTAGCCTTTACCAGACATGGATTGTTGAATATAACAGACATGTATGTAACTTATGTTAGTCATCAGATTTTTTCCTTGAATGCTTAGGTATTTGTGGGCATATTTTCTTTAGCGGTTTATCCACTTAGCTGATCTGATAGGAAAACAAAATTTGCAACTGCCTGTATATGTGGAAGAAAGGATACACAATGCTGGTAAATGCTAAGGATGAGGAATATACAAATTTTCAAACTTAAAGAAGCATTTAGATCAGGCATCCTAATCGGGGTTTAAGTTCTACCGTCTTCCTCTATGGGCCATGATCTATCGATTTGCATTACAAATGGAGGTTTGCTGTGTCTATGTGTACATATGGTTCCTAACTTGAAATTTTTTGAAGGCATTTGTCCAATCCTATTTTAAAGCAATGGTAACTTTTATACATGCAAGTAGCAGTATGGAGATATAATTACTCTAAATGGCATTTGAACTGCGGAAATCTCGTGTAATTTTATTTACCTTACTCAATCCCATGGATAATATTGGGTCTTATGTGGATAAGAGACATTTTATGCCATATTGTGTTGGTCATATCCTCGTTGTTTTAACATCTTTTCGTTATCGCTTGTGTTTTTTCTGTTCCTGTAGGGAGGTGTAACTTCTTCAATCTCATAGTACTATTGGGTCTCTTGAGGACTTGTAGGCATTTGTATATCATATATGTGTTGGTCATATCCTCTAAGTTTTAATTTCTATTCGTTACTGCTTGTGTGTATTTTTCTGTTCCTTGGGATTGTCTGTGTATATGGGGAAGTGGTTCTGATCAAGATCTAATCAATTTTTGAGGCAGTTTCTACCTTTTCCAATGAAGAGGAGGCATTGGCTGCTCTTGCAAGTGGGACTAATTCATTCCATGTTGCCTTGGTTGAGGTAAGTTTTATGACTGCATTTTTTATTTTTCCATCTCGTCTGTTTCTTCAAGTTTTTGAAAGTAACCACTTTGCAGGGTTTAATGGTGTTTTTTGTCTTTTCAGGGTAGATTGTCATTGTATTAGATAGAGTTTATCTGATAGTTACCCTGCAAACACAAAATATCCTGCATCTTCTTGTGTCATTGTTATATTTCCCTCTTTGTTGTAGGTGACCACAGCTAATAATTGTAGAGGTTTTAAATTCCTGGAAAATGCCCGTGACTTGCCAACTATTAGTAAGTTTCTCTACAATATGTTGATGGTTTAAGATGTGCTTATGCCATCTTTCATAAATTTGACCAGAAAAATGCTGTTTTTTCTTATTATGCAGTGATGTCAAACACGAGTTGTCTGAACACAACAATGAAGTGCTTAGCAGTAAGTTTTCTCATCTGAGTCGGATGATAACTTTTGGTCTTGTATTGATTTTGTTATCAGTTGTTCCGATCAAACTTTCAGCTTGTCTCACTTCTTTTTATGAATGTGCAAAATGGGCTTTCTAGTCACACTTGTTGCTAATTCATTTAAACAGCTTGGAGCAGCAGAGTTTCTACAGAAGCCAATATCAGAGGATAAGCTAAAAAATATTTGGCAACATGTGGTTCACAAGGTATGTGATTTGAGAAATCGTCCTTCTCATGTTTTCAAAAAAGTATCATTTTATCCATAGTTCTTAACATCCCAATTTATCCTACTTCTATTTTGATTTTGGACATGGGATCACAAAATAAATGAAGCTTTATAAAGGAAGCATATTTTTATAAGGAGATTTGAATTCATGCAGGCATTCAGTACACAAGAAAATGGTTTGTCCAAGTCTCTAAAACCAGTTAAAACAAGTATTGCATCGATGCTTAATTTGGGGCCTGAAGGGGCTGTAGTTAAGAGTGAAAAACTTGAAGGCGGAAAATCTGATGAGAGGATAGATGAGGCCAACGCTTCATATGAGGCAGTGGCTCACATGTCACTTCCCAGAAGCTCTGTAACACAAGAAACAGTCATTGAACCCTGTAACAACGAAAGATTTCACGCTCCCTTAACTCCCCAACTGGAACAAGGAGCTAGGTCTACTTCTGATGAGGATCTTCAGGACAAGTCTATAACATCAGATGGTACGACAAATCTAAACACTCAAACTATGGATGTGGCCAATACTCTTGGGCAAATGGTCATTGAACAAGTGAAACTACAAACAGAAGCCATCTCAGAGTGGTCATCTAAAAATGATAGGTTAGTATCAGCAAAGAAAGAAACTCAAGATATGGATGAAATATCATTGCAAAGAAGCATTACTATGCAGCCTGAGCTGCTGAAATCCGACGACACAACAAATGAGAAGTTGCAGAGTAGAATACACTCTAGCACCCTTGATTTGCAGTCAAGGACTGTAGATGTGCATGTAGTTAATAATTGTAGTACTGCAGAAGAGGAAGTAGCTTCAGCCGCAGATTCAAAGAGCGATGAGGAAAATATTGAGAAGGAAGGTGTATTCTCTTCCTATACTTGTAGTGAAGAGAATATGGATTCCAGCACAGAAGATACCAAGGGGAAGAGTAATGCAGACCATGCTTGCAAAAAAACCAAGAGTTCTTCTAGCAAGAAAAAACTGAAGGTATGACACTGGGTTCAGTTGTAAGATTATACTTTTTAAGGTTGCTTCTTGAACGTCTGGAGTTCCTGGATAAATTGTTTTCCTTTCTGCAGGTAGAGTGGACAGCAGACCTCCACCGCCGTTTCTTGCAGGCAGTGGAACAACTTGGAGTTGACCAGGCAATCCCCTCAAGAATTTTGGAGCTTATGAAAGTGGATGGCTTAACTCGGCATAATGTTGCCAGCCACCTGCAGGTTAGCAAGTTGTTTTATGTTTTTATGATAAAAGCAGTATTCTTGAAAGGGTTCAGATTCTTGTACATAACGGAAGATTAAACAATAAGTACTACCGAATAAAAAAGGACAATCAAGAGACACAGCTAAAGGTCAACAAGTTATTTTATGTTGACAATTAAAATTTCTCATGTTTAAATCCTGCAGTAGCATTTCTATGCCAAGCAAGCAAGCTTGGTGTGGAACTGTACTCGCAAGTGACTAATTATTAGATGTCTTATTCAAGATGTAACTCTTATATTTGTTATAGTCACAATGAGGGTTTTGCCTATTGTGAGAGGCCAAAGGTGACCTGTAGCTTGGACTTGAGTTTTTTTTTTTTTTATCATCTTGTTTTCTTAGTAGACTACAAAACTGAAGTATGGGGCAAGTTGGATAATTGGAATCTCCTCGTCTCTCACTGATATTGCTCTTGTCGTTTAGCGGTTTTATTGTTGTTTCTTCTCGGTTATCTTGCTTTCCAGACACTGCCCATGTGACTTTGAGGAGTGATCGTGTGTCCTACCTTTTTGTGTGAATATAACAAAAATATTCACATATCCATAAAAAAAAAATGACCTTTATTATAAGGTATAGTAACTTTCCCTTTTTATAACCTTCTTTATAAAAAGTAGAGGTGCATTGCATTCAATCTTCTCCAATTCTGTATCATTCTGTTTTGTAATATCTATTAGATATATGATGGTATACTGGATATGATATATGCAGAAATATCGATCTCATAGAAGACACATTATGCCAAGGGAAGATGAAGTTGCGGGCAGGCGAAGTTGGCAGCATTTTGACCCTACTTGGGCTAGAACTAAGCAAGATGGATCTTGGAGTCACAAAGCCAACCTTGCTTCTGGACAAGTTCTTGCTTATCCACCAGTTCACCTACAGCCTACACCACATGTAACTATTAGTCCACCTCTTCATGTCTGGGGTCATCCTACAACCGATCAGTCAGGTAGGAACATTTGGCAGAAATCTGTTATGGGTACTCCAACATGGCAAGTGCAAGATGGCTCTTTCTGGAAACATCCAGGGGTATGTATAGTCTCAACCAATTTCATTTTCCCCAGTTTTCCCTGTTTGAATTTGCTAATGTTATGTTATGTTCTTATTTCTTGATGAAGCATCTGATACTGATATATAACTTGCAGGTATATGCTGATGCTTGGGGGTGTCCCATGCCGGGGATGTCATTCTACCCACAACCAATGGTGGTAGGTATTGGATAACCATATTTGCTTTGCAATTGCTACCATGTGGAATGAACTTTTGGATGACATTACTTATAGGTCTGACTTCTTGTACTGAACAGAATCTAGCTTCCACCATGGATGTTGGCTCAGCCAGACATGTTCCAAACTCGGATACACCTACCAATAATGGATCTCCTTTGTGGGGAATGTCGGTTGACGTTCACCCGGTATGACTATCCTCTGTATTATTTCTGATGGTGTAACAAGAAATTGTGTTTCATGGCCATCAATCTTGTGTCTTGAAGTTTTTTCTTTGAGACTGTTTATTGTTCAAGTCTCATGTCATGAGAAAATAAAATGAAGATTTTACTGATCTATGAAAATTAATAGAATTCTCGCCATTAATTTGCAGCCAAAAGAGCTAATAGATGAAGCCATTAACGAGGCATTGAAAAATCCATGGATGCCTCTTCCTTTGGGCCTAAAACCTCCATCGATGCAGAGTGTTATTGCAGAACTTCAGAGACAAGGGATTAGTAAAATTCCACCCCATTCTTCATGATTCTGGTAGACACTAGTGAAGCATGGTGCAGATCAGAACTTACAAGACTCCATTGTTCGATCATGACAACTTTTTGCAGTACATGTAATTTCTGATTTTTTTCAGATTCTGTGGCACTGCAAAGATTGTTAGGCATTCCTAAAGAAAACACAGTTGGCGATGAGTTGATGCATACTTTACTCAAGCATCAGTTTTTGCCATCGGCTGGTCAATTGAGGAGTCCCTTTTACTGTTCTGGAGCTGAGAATTCTGTAATAACTGAGCTGGGGAATTTACTCAATATGTTGGCCTACAATGGTGCCCAAAATCTCAGCTTTTAGTTCTGATTTTTTGGCCCATGAGCACCTTTCAGATCAATTTTGTTTCGAGCTCGGGTTCACACAGTTCTTGGTGGCACATCCACAAAGCTCGTTACTTCAAAATAATGTGCAAGGCATAACTGTGCTACTCCTTTTCAACGTATCAGCTCTTCAAAAAATTGTATATCTTCTTGTATGTATCTGTAAATCATTGAACTGAAATAAACTCTTCAAATTAGAGATCATCTGATGACATTATGCTAGTTTATGTTTTCTTGCATATCTGCAAGGAATTTTGAAGAAATTTTTCATCTTTATCTAGTGAGAGCCCCTACCCTGAATTTGCAGACAAGTCTGGGGATAAGCCGAGATAAGCAGCCAATTACGCATCTCACACAAATTTTACAATAAACGAAAAGTGCTGCAACAAAATATTGCACTTTCATACGAACAAAACTTACGACATTACATTCATGGCCTTCATGGACTCTCTCTATAGAAAACTCATTTATTCATGCTCTCGTTCACTAATACTCTCGATTCAGCCATCATGCTCTGTTTGTCATCTTCTTTATTGCAGATTTCACTCTAAACCCCATTTTTGGAAGCTGCCAATTCCTCTTCAATGTCTCTTTCTTAATCCTACGATGAATGAATGAATTTTAATGATGTCTACGATGAATTGTCTTTTTATTGCAGTCTCAAAGAAGCATTGAACTCTTCATTTCCATCCTGTGTTTTTCTCCACTTGGAGAAGGTTGTCTTTTTAGTTTTCTCCCAACCTTCTTGAGAAGAACTAAATTGTATCACTTTCAATATTTTAGAGCATTGTTTTTTTTCCACTTAAAATTGTTATTTAATATTAATATTTTAGAGCATTGTTTTTTTTCCACTTAAAATTGTTATTTAATATTTGAATTTTGGAGTCTTTATATTCATACCATCTTAAACGTAAGTACCAATAGTTTACCAATTTAATATTAAATGTGCTGGAGTGAGAAGTCTTACAAAAGTGCATAGAAAATTATTGATAGACCAATTTTTGTTATTAATTTTGAATATGCAATTGCTCTAAAAACTTGAACATCAAGGGGTTTCTACCTTCATCTTAAAGAAAACATGTGGATCAGAATTTCTGTACGAGAAATGACATACTAGAAAGCAAGCAAAAATCCTAGAAAAAGTCATTTATGAACACTTAGTGTTCTGACCCTATTTTTGGGCTACTTTCAAAGTGGGCATCTGACCTGTGAGTGACTTCTTGATGATGTGAGATGCTTGAAACCACCATAAGAGATCAAATATTTAGAAATAAAAGGTAATAGTTTTTTGGGGGCGATGCAGGATTATTTGGGACTGGATACTCCTACATCAAAATATCCTTTAAATAGTATCATATGAATTTCAACTAGAACAACGCACATTGGCTACCATGACTCAAGAAACATTATTGAAACAAGACCTTTATGCCTTTTTGCAGATGTCAAATGGAATTTTATCTATTAGAATGTTTGAGGTTTAATAGCCCTTTTTAGAAATGTGTTATGAGAGATGCTCATAAAAAAATTATGATTTTAGATATCTTTTTGTTTGCATGTAGTTAAGATTAATACATAATGTAGTTTGTGGAGGGGTTGTTATTTTCTTTGAAGTGGCACTTACATTTAGCTAATCATAGATGTGATCCCATCAATAGGGTTATTTGTACTCTTTTTAATATTTAAAATTATTCTTTTGACAATATTAATGCTTATCCTTCCAAAGAGGTTATGGAGAGATCTATTTTATAGTGTTGGATCACCAATTCAATTCCTACCACTACTTGATTTTGTGTAAAAACTTTAATATGGTTGAGACGGCTTACAATAAAAACAACTCTCTTTCAATGTAGTGGATAGCTAGTGAAAGCGAGGCTTCGTATTCATGCACTATAAATTAAGCCTCTTTGATCTCAATATGGGATAATGTCATACCCATTTTTGTTGGTTTATATGGAACAATTTTCTGACTCAATATAGCAAATTCTTCAAATGGTGTGATCATGCCATGATTTTTATTTAGTCTTTCTTTCCTTTGCTAGTTGTTTTCCTTTTGCCATAGCATACTCTTTTCAATTTCTATCATATCTAGTTTTGCGTTGAATGATTATTTGCTTTGCCCAAGCATGATAGCATGTAGTTTTTTCTTAACACCTATTTTGTTGACTCATCAACTCAGATTGGCCAACATTTATTGGATATGCAATCTTGAGCCTAGGCCTTTTAAGTTGACAAGTTCACATATATGGTTGCCGAATAGCTAGATTTTGTCATTGTGCATTTGAAGCCAAACCCTTTACTCCTAGTTTGTACTTGTGGATAGTGGATCTCCATCATCTAAATAAAATTATTGATAATCATTCAAATAGAGGTATCTAGATTAAATCTCACTTGCATTAGCTAAAGGTGGATGATAAAGAATTTAAATAGTTCTTTCAAGCTCTTTGCTCTTGTCACACCTATCAAGGTATCAAACAAATTAAGGATGGCTACTAGTTTCTCAAAGAGCCCCCTAATATTTTGAAGCCTTTGTTCAACACTATAAACAAGTTCTTAAAGCTAACTTGAGAACTATCCTCAACATAGAATACCTTAAGGTCATTTCTTGTTGGCTCTTGTATTAAAACAAACATTTTGTGATCAAGTGTCTTTATTGTTTATCTTTGTGAAGATTTTGGCATTATAATGGATGATAATGAATATTGATGCTACGTATAGTGTGGCCAAAAATGTTGTTAATCTTATTGACCAATCCAAACTCAAACCCAAACCCAAGCCTAAACCTAAACCTTACATTATCTTTGATCCTAAGGAAACTGTTAAGGTGGCTGATGGTGCTCATTACATTTTTTCAAAATTAATGATAAGTTCCCTTGATCCCACTTGCATGGTGAATGTCATAATTGAGGAACATCTTTTCACAAGGAAATTTCATCAATAAACTTATGACAAATATGATGTGATGATTAAGACCTTTTGATGGTTTACTTGTGACGCAGTCAAGGATGGTGGATCCAATGAAGGACAGTCCAACCTTGCAGCCAATCAACAACACAACGAAAATAACACAACAAGATATGCTCAAATCAGATTTTCCATTAACATGCCTGGCTGTAAGGCCTTCCAGGTTAGGGCCAATTACAAACAGAAACAGTTCTGCAAGATCAATAAGATCCAATCCAACTCCAGCTAGTCAAATTCTGAAACAAATCAGCAACTGATGGAAACCCTAAGGAAGATCTTAACTCGTGCTCAGAAGCCACCAAGCAATATCCTTGTCTACAAGCATACAAACCACTAGCTCTACTATTACAAACTATCAGACAATAATCTGATCTGCTAGATCTCATAGGATCCAAGATCTTTTCCACAACTTCAATTTTCTGGTTCTCTACCACTGTTGTCTTAGATCTTCCAATCTATCTCTAAACAACTACCCAAACATCCCTTAAATACTAATCTTCAGCCACAAGTCAGCTGGAAGAAACAATTAACTCCTAAGCTAAGTTGGCTTCTACTAAAAACAAATATTAAATGCAATACAAGTCGGCTCTCAAATAACCTTACAATTATTTAATTCTCCATGTCGGCCTCTAGATCTACATAGGAGAATACAACAAAAGATACCAACATTAAATGCACCAAGTCGGCCAACCAAATCACCAAGAACTCCAGTCAGTAAACCAGAACTACTGAGCGCCAAAGAAACAATCGAGCGCTAGTGAAACAACCGACCAAGCCAAACAACACCAAGCAACACAGGCATTATCGAGTACCAGTTCCATCGAGCACAAGAAGTCTGACCAAGTTCCTTCAGCGACCAAGCTTCCCTCAATAACCAAGACCATCGGTTAAAGCTGCAATCGAGCACCACAGAACCAAAACAACACACCTCCATGCAGATTCACCGAGTACCCTAGAATGCCCCTGCATCAGACACCCCAGGTTCGAAAAGATGTTCATATGTGAGAAGAACATCTTCCGGGATTCAGCACATAAACCCCGAACTGGTTCTTCACATACATGTCCTCCAACTTTTCAACTTGCATACTCTTCCACTTCAATTTCCTCTGTCTTTTCAAGTCTTTCCTTGATAACACACAGGCTTGTTCTCCATACTGATCATCCATACCTTCAGGATCCACCAACTCAACTCGGCTACCAATATTTAGACTCCTCCTACCGAGTGTTGTATCCAGCAAAGGCATCAAGGAAAACTTCCTGTCATCTTTCTCAACAGTAAACACATTCTCGACATAATCATACATAGCTCTACAATCATATTGCTAAGGTCTACCGAGAAATATATGACAACTATTCATCTCCACAATATCACATAACATAAGATCCTTATACTGGCCAATCTGAATATCAACAAAGCATTGTTCTCTTACTTCTAGACCATGATCATCTTGCAACCAGCCAATCCTATAAGGACAAGGATGTTTCATTCTGCTCAAACCAAGTTTCTGAACCATGTCCTCAGCAACAAGGTTATCAGTGCTACCACTGTCAACAATAACATCACAAAGTTTACCTCCAGACTTGCACCGAGTTCTGAACAAGTTACTCCTCTGAAAAGGTTCCACCTTTGTACTGAGCAATGTTCACTGAATCAACAAGTTCTCAAATTCAGGTTCATTCTAAATGTTTTCATTCACCACAACAGGTCGTCGGTCACCAAGCTTCTTCTATGTACACTCAAAAGAACAGTGTCCTTCTTCACCACAATTATAACAAGTACCCTTAAAGATAACTCTATCTATCTTCTTCTTCTGTTCTACAAGTTTTTGTTCATCTTCGGCAATCGGTTTATCCTTCACCGAGTGATCAATCTTTTCCTTCCCTTGGGGATTACCATGTTGTTTTCTCTTCAACTTATCTTCTGCCTTCAAAGCATACTGATAAGCATCTTCAACCGAATCAATTTTCAACATACCAAGCTCATCCTGAATATTGAATCTCAAACCATTCACATACCGAGCTACCTTTTCCTTACCAAGTTCTCGGTGTCCAGACCGAATAGTAAGCTTGTAGAACTCCTCAGTATAATCTTCAACAGTTAGATCTTTCTGCTTCAGATTCTGCAACTTCTTAAACAAGTCAAGTTCATAGTCAGCAAGTATGAACTTAGCTTTCAATTTAGTCACCATCAACCTCCATCGATTGATCTTCATTTCACCTTTATCTTCTCTATGTCTTTGTAATTCTTTCCACCAAAGAGCAGCATGTCCTTTTAACTTAGTCTGTGCCAATCTCACCCGAAGAGGATCTTCAATTTCTTCTAGATCAAAGAAATCTTCTAATTCACCAATCCAGTCAATCAAATTCTCAGGCTTCAAAGTACCAGAGAAAGTAGAAACTTCCATTTGGTAACTATTACTCAACTGAGCTCCAGATCTATGTAACTGAGTAGTTTTGTCTTCACCAGATCTATCCCTCCAGTCATCACCACTAGATCCAGCAGCTTCAAAGTCTTCAACAAATTCCTCATAACCATCCTCAGTACCAAAATTCTGAGGTACACCAGTCATAGCTCCCATGATCTCGGTGATCATGTCATTCTTCATCAACTCCATCTCAAATCTGAAATCAGATTTCACTTTCTCTATAATCTTCGATTCCATAGCATTACAAAGATCTGCAATCACTCTAGGGTCCAATCTTCTCGGAGGCATCCTTAAAGATAAGAAAAAACCAAAGTAACAAAACCCTACACCGACCACCTTGTGACAACCTCCAAGTTGTATGCAAGTCAGATCAGCCTGCCACCATGCATGAATAACCAGGTCAAGATTCCACAAGTTCAGTGCCACAGATCTGCAACTCAAATCATACGATCTCTTCGCCAACCACATCAACTTCGCAAAATCAGCCTTGCTAGCTCAACCTTCGCTCAACAAGATCAACTCAGCTCTGATACCGCCTGATGCAGTCAAGGATGGTGGATCCAATGAAGGACAGTCCAACCTTACAACCAATCAACAACACAATGGAAATAACACAACAAGATATGCTCAAATCATATTTTCCATTAACATGCCTGATTTTAAGGACTTCCGGGTTAGGGCCAATTACAAACATAAATAGTTCTGCAAGATCCAATCCAACTCTAGCTAGTCCAGTTCTAAAAAAAAGCAACAACTGATGGAAACCCTAAGGCAGATCTGAACTTGTGCTCGCAAGCCACCAAACAATCTCCTTGTCTCCAAGCATGCAAACCACTAGCTCTGCTATTACAAACTATCAGATAATAATCTGATCTGCTAGATCTCATAGGATCTAAGATCTTTTCCACAACTTCACTTTTTTGGTTCTCTACCATTGTTGTCTCAGATCTTCCAATTTGCCTCTAAATAACTACCCAAATATCCCTTAAATACTAATCTTGACCTACAAATCGGCTGGAAGAAACAATTAACTCCTAAGCCAAGTCAGCTTCTACTAAAAACAAATATTAAATGCAATACAAGTCGGCTCTCAAATAACCTTACAATTATTTAATTCTCCATGTCGGCCTCTAGATCTACATAGGAGAATACAATAAAAGATACCAACATTAAATGCACCAAGTCGGCCAACCAAATCACCAAGAACTCCAGTCAGTAAACCAAAACTACTGAGCGCCAGAGAAACAACCGAGTGCTAGTGAAACAACCGACTAAGCCAAGAAATACCAAGAAACATAGGCATTATCGAGTACCAGTTCCACCGACCACAAGAAGTCTCACCAAGTTCCTTCAACAACCGAGCTTCCCTCAATAATCGAGACCATCGGTTAAAGCTGCAACTAAGTACCACATAACCAAAACAACACACCTCCATGCAGATTCATCGAGTACCCTAGAATGCCTCTGCATCAACTTGCCCTGCCCATGGTTCTATTACCCTTCCTGTTGAAGTTGGTGAGAAATTCCTAGATGTCACCTTTGTTGGTATCCCTACCTTTTATCAATTCCAAGTGAGACTATAACTTCCTTGGCTTACTTCCATGAAAGCTATTGCTTCTTTTATCCTTAAGTGATTGAAGTTTCCTCATAATGGTGAGATTATCACAATCAATCATAGTCTTTATAAGCATATAGAAAGCTGTGGAAACTTTGACCTTGAATTGTTTTTGGTGGAAATGTCTCACTTATTGCAACCTTGCCAAGATGTTTTCTTCCTATCATACTAAAAGTTTAAACGTAAAATGCTTTCCTAATTGAGCAATCCTAAGGATGTTTCATCTCCATGTCCTGGACCTAGATTCCTTCCCACACCTTTCATTCCTCCTATTTATGTTTCACTTGTTCCACCTCCTATATCATACAAATGAACAACATCCTCTATCTCTCAACCTAGTGAGGTTCCTTCCCTTCCTCTTTCTTAGGAAGAAAAGGAGTCCATGTTCATTGATCCTAAAACTTCCCAAATCTCAAGAAAAACCAAACACAACCATTGTGCTCATGACTGTTGTTGTAGACATCATGCTAAGGATTGTGAGATTGATTCCCACACTATTATCTCCCCTAAGACACCTCATGATGCTTTGATTTCATTTGACCAACCTATGCATGGCCCAAGGGAGGAATAAAATCTTAGTAAAATTAATTTTCTATGCATGATAATGGTTCTTTTCATATTAAGGATCCTATTGTGATTAATTTAGATGATATGAATACTCTTGATGATGCTAAAAATGTTGATCCTAATGATTATGATGATATTTATGAGGTTATTGAAATCAATCATGGATTATCTTCAAGATTTTTTAAAGCATCAACTCTCGCTCCTTATGACTAACTATTGGGAAAATGTGTCTCAACCTTGTAGTTGTATATGGCAGTTGTTTTTAGTAAGTCTTCTGTTTGAGCACAAAAATTTTCCAATTTATTTTCTAGAGGTTCATTTTGGATGTATATGCATGTTGGTAAAGTTTCATGGCAAGACCATGTCTAGTTTTGAAGATATTAAATTTTTTATTATTTGATGAGGTTGTATGAAAACTTCAAACTCAATTTTTAAGGCCTTAGAGGCTCTAAAAGGGGTCAAAAATAATTGTGGAGGACACTACACTACTTGTAGAGAACTTAGAGAGGTTTCTAAAAAGTGTTTATAATAGAAAATCGGATACACGGTTCAAAAATTACGGCTTCTAAAAATTGGGTCTCCTAAAATATGAAATGTAAAAATGTTTTGAACATGTAAATGAGTTGTAAATGAAAGTTACATGTGTTAGTGTGTGTATTGACACATCATAGGGTATCTTTGATTGGAGATAAAATGAGTGCCTCTTTTTGGGGTAGTTTTAGCTGACACAAGGGAGGATGGGGAGAGGGGCCAAAGGCACACCCTAACCAAATCCACCTTGCAAAGATCACACGAGGAAGCAACAAACACACAAGTAAGAGAGAGAATGGAGATATCTTTCATATATTTACTTCAATTGATTCATACATGTCGGGTTGTAAGGCCTTCTCGGTTTAGGCCAGATATTACTATCAAGTATAGAAGTCCTCCAACATGCGAGGATCTGAAACAATCTTCTATCTCCTAGCTTCTATCTCTGATGTCCTAAAACTACAAACAAGATTACATTATATACAAGAGGCTACCGAACAAGTTGGACTTTAGATCCACCATCAACGAAAGGAATGATCAGATCTAGGTCCACACGTTTCCCAATGATAGATACCATCATTAAATCCGCAACCAAGATTAATTGCAAGAGTTAGCGTGAATAGGAAACTTAAACAAACAACTCAGTATGCAAGGATAACAGAGCGCCAGACAAGCATCATCAAGCGCCAAGGAAATTCACCGAGCGCCAGAGAGATAACCGACCAACCCCAATAAATAAAAGAAACCGAGCAACACCGAACCAACTCGGTCAAAGAAGGAACCGATCAACACTGGAAAACACAAACATGTTTTGGTGACACATGATTGCCAAGGACCCAAGATACTCCTGCATCAGACACTTGGGGTTATTTGAAATGATTCTTCGAATCATGAAATAGATACGATCTGAGATGAATCCAACTCAGATTGTGAAATCCATGAACTGTCTTCAATCGGTCTATTCTTCCACTTTACCAGATATTCCATATACTGTCTTCCTCTTGTACTTCTACCAATTCTTTGCTCCAAAATCTTCTCAACTTCTTCTATCTATTTCTTAGGATAATCATTCGGTACTGTCATTTCTTCATCTGACTCATGGTACTCATACAAATCAACAATGTTGAAAATAGGTGATATATCCATGTCATTAGGTAACTCAATCTCATAAGCATTTCCACTATTAAATCTCTTCAAAATCTTACAAGGACCAAACTTCTTCATTTTCAGCTTCCCATATGTTCCAACAAGAAATTTGTCTTTCTTCAAGTGAACCATTACTTCATCACCGGCTGCAAAAGTCTTATGTCTTCTTGATCTATCAGCTCTGTCTTTGTATTTCTAATTACTTTTCTCCAACTCATATTTCACATCTTCATGCAATGTCTTCATATACTCAGAAAACTTTACTCCTTCAACACTTCTCTTTCTTTCATCGACAATATCCCTCAAATCTGATATACCTCTCAGTTGTATGCCATTTACAATCTAAAAAGGTATTTTGCCTATAAGTTCCTATTCATTAAATTATTGCATGCAAACTTTGCTTGTGCCAATACATAATCCCAATTACTTGGTGTGTCTCCAACTAAACATCTCAAAAGATTTTCCAAGCTTCTATTCACAACTTATGTCTGTCCATCAGTCTGTGGGTGAAATGTAGAACTATATTTCAACTCAGTGCCAAACTTTCTCTAAAGAGTCTTCCAAAAGTATCCAACAAATATACTATCTTGGTCAGAGATAATAATCATTAGTAATCCATGAAATCTAACAATTTCCTTAAAGAAAAGATCTGCTATATGTACTACATCTGATGTCTTTCTACAAGGTATAAAATGTTTCATTTTAGAAAATCTATCCACAACAACAAATATAGAATCATTACCTCTTACCGTGTTCAGTAAGCCTAGAACAAAATCCATATTGATATCAATCCAAGGTTTCTCAAGAATAGAAATCGGTGTATACAATCCAATATTCTGACTTACTCCTTTTGCAAGTTGACAAATTCCACAACTTTTCACAAATTTATGAACCTCTTTATACATCTATGGCCAAAAGTATTTCTCCTTAAGAAAACTCAATGTTTCATCAACACCAAAATGTCCAACCAAACCACTACTATGTTTCTCCTTTATCAAATTAGTTCTCATTGATCCTCGTGGTATACACAATTGAATACCTTTAAACAACATACCTTCTTGAATGAAATATTCTTCCCATTTAGTACTCGGTTGATCTTGAATAAGTGCTCTGCACTTTCTCCATGACTCAGAAAAATCAGGATCAAATTCATAAGAATATCTCATGTCATCAAATACAAGAACTTCAATTTTCATCTCGGTCATCAAAGATCTCCTTCTACTCAATACATCAACAACTCGGTTAGTGACTCCACTCTTATGCTTTATCACAAATGTATAACTCTGCAAATACTCAACCCATTTCATCTCTCTGATTCAACTTATTCTGACTACCCAAATACTGTAAAGCTTTATGATCGATATACAACACAAATTCACTCGGTATAAAATAATGTCTCCATTTCTTCAGTGCTTGAACAATAGCATAGAATTCTTGATCATACACAGAGTATTTCCTTTTTGCATGATTCAAGTTTCCACTAAAGAAACTAACAAGTTTACCTTCTTGACTCAACACAACTCCTATTGCACTTCCACTTGCATCACATTCCACTTGAAACACCTTATTGAAATTAGGCAATGCAAAAATAGGCAATTCAACAACCTTCTGCTTCAGAGTCTCAAAACTTTTATCAGCTCCATGTGTCCACTTGAATTCTCTTTTATCTCCTCTCATAGTCTCAGTCATATCATTACAAATTGAACTAAAATTCCTAATGAGCTTTTGGTAGAAACTTGCCAAACCATGAAATGTTCTTACCTCACTAGCATTCTGTTGGTGAACAAATTTGTCTTCCAAGAAAATGTTTGCAAAATGACCCTAAAATGCCCAAATAAAGACTCAACCAGCACCAACAATTGGGTCACTTCGCTATTAAGAAGCATAAGCACCCTCTGAATTATCTGGGTACAACTCCCCGTGTAGGATTTATAATGAATTAACTAAGCTATAATCAATAATGCTTTTAACCTGAAAGCAAGAAAGGAAATTAAACATTTGTTCATAACTATGCCACAGATGTTGAAAATAGATTTACAGAACGGAGAGAAAAGATGCGAGAAGAAATAACAACGAGACTGAAAGCTACCATTTTCAGGAACACAGTTACATAATACTCAAAGGTTTTATAGTAATTGCGGTTACGAATAGAGCAGTATTTAAAGATAATTAAAAAGACTCAAAGTTCTATTTTAATTAGAAGAGAAAGAATATTTAAATACAAAGATTTAATTAGCGTTCTTCTCCTCTCTTCAAATACTCAATCAAAGCCTCAAAGAAGAAAGATTTTGAACGTAAACTTCCTGAAAAAGAAACTAAAACTTCCTAAAATATCCTTGTTCTCCCTGCATTACAATAAAAATCCTAATCTATCCCTCCCCTGGCACAAAGTCTCTCGGGTCAGGTGGAATCCGGAACCCCTTCTTTTTCTTCCAATTGTATATTTATCTTCTTCCCTTGTCGCTGATTCTTTTCAGTTATTAGTAACTAATTCTTATCGTGGTATCTAGATAAATAATATATTTTTTTTAAAGCTAAACATTGATACCATCCTTATTATTTCTCTTTCACATATTAAATGTGACCCAAACTAAAAAACTATCGGCCTAGATGCTTTAACATGTGGACTTCTTTTCTTAAATTCACAAAACTTGTGTAATGTGACAAAGATTCTTCTACATGTAAATCTTCAGCATCACCCGGAAACTATAGGCACCTGTCAGACATGTGGCACTCGATCCCTTGTTCTGGAATGTGTTTCACATCTTCTCCCTAATAAGGTGTGGATGTATTTGAATGGAATTGATTGAGCCTCTGCCCCTTTAAAATCAAGCTCCCCCAATGAATAATTTTTATTATTAAATGGGCGTTTCCTCCTATTTCTTTGTCTTATCACAAGAGATTTTAAAATTATGGATCAGCCAAGTATCAAATCTTATGTTCTTATGACTGCATTTCTTGTCATATTCGAGGGCTCCAATTTTAGCACCAACAATGACTATGGAGGTGTTGATTCTTGCTACTGGTATTGGAATCACAATCATGCCCATTCTAGAACGATGACCTTTCCAGAACTATTTGTGATAACAAAATTGCACTCATCAGAGACTAGCAGAGATTCCAAGGTCTATGCCGCACGTATGGCTTCCTCTTTGGCTTTGAGTTCATCCAACTTCTCCTTTGTAAATGGATAAACATCAACACCATGTTCTGAAACTAGTTCCACAGCTTCTATTTGTAACATTTTCCCATATGGGCCAAGCACAATCAAGGATGGGATGCCTTCAATTTCAAAGTATCGCCCCAAATACTTTGCTTGTCAGTCTTGGAAAAGCAGAGAAAGCCATGGCATGCTTCCAAAATATTCTTCATAAGCCTCTACATCTCGGTCGCTAGAGATGAACACAACCTCCAAGTCCTCACCCCTGCTCTTCAGATTATTCAGATATTCTTCCATATCAGTCCATATCCTAACTTTCAGTGCCAACTCTGCAAGTTTTAAGCCTGTGATTATACTGAGTCCCGATTGCATCTCGGGAAACCATTGGCATTTTATCAAATAATTAGAGTGCATCTTCATGTTGGCATGATCACACATTCACTGTCTCTTTGATTGAGCCATCCTTTGCATAAACAAGTTCCCACACCTTGACATCTACAGTAAAGGCAGCAACAGCCACAAAAAGTCCATTTAGTGAAAGAGCAGCCATGTTGTTTTTCAATTGATTTGTGTCCAAAACTCTCAATTTCTTTCCATTCTCTCCTTGGAAAAGTTTTATATCTGTGCCCTTGGAGCGTGAAGCAATAATTGTACTACCATCTGCATTTCCATTCTTCTGATTCACATAGCTGTCTAGAAATTGTCTGAACTTTATCTCTAGTCACCCGTTCTCTAAAAGTTCCTTGAACATTGTCCATTTCATATTCACCCTCTTTATCTTCTTCCTCCTCGTAAGGATCCTCCTCAGTTTGGTCAGTGACTAGAGGCTCGACACGCTGTCTTCACTATGGCCTGAAGTCAACATCATCTGAAGAGTCACTAGTTGAGAACTCCTCTGCAGTAAAACATCTAAAAAGTTGTGTGTGGACACCTACCCATATCCATCTATTTCAGACATTGCAAACCCATCATCCAACGGTTGGGATGATATCAATTTGTGAAGAATCAAGAAGTAGTATTCATAACAAAACAGAGCATAATAGGAATATTCTACAAGCTTCTCAATGTTTTGCAATGTTCTAGACCTTTAGCTATCTTAAGTTGGCCAGATCCTCTTAAGTTCAAATCCTATGAAGAAATGCCTAATGTAGAGCTAGGAAGCTCATTCGATTATGGACATGACATTATATCTAGCCATTCAAAGTTTACTAGATCACAAATAGCCCTTATGTTCTTCAGCATTTTACAGAATGTCAATCTTATAAAACTGACTTGTCATTGACAGTGATTCAATCTCAGTTAAATGATGATTATTTTGAAGAATACCCTGACAATGAATTACTATCAATTGAGTAAGGATGCATGTGACACTCCAATAAACCATTCACGGATATGATTAATTCAAAGAGATGGCCAATGAACATGGAGTGGAAGTACAATGTGTTGGAAAAACTTTCATAAGGTGACTGCGATCTTTGTTTCCCATTATTTTATCTTTGTAGAATTGATCCAATGATGCAGCAACTACTGGAGTTAGGTTCAAGGCCATTTTTCCATGCTCTTTGACTCATTGAGTACTCATTTGAATCATGAGTTGTGATGATTGAACAATATATATATAACACATTTTTTATTAAGGTGGGCTTTGTTAGAGTAATCATACTTTATGCTTATTAATTAAATCACTTTGGTTTAATTAATTAAGTCATTTATTACTCTATTTGCTTAAGCTATCTTTTAGGTGCATTATAATTAATATATTTATTAATTATAATGTGCAACCTAGCTTTATTTTTTGCTTTATACCTTTAGGGTTTTGGTATCTTTTTATAAGGATTCCCTCTTTGTATTTCTTTAATTCACTTATTGGATCATAATAGAGATAATCTTGGAATAGAAATTTCTCTTTGCATGTCCATAAGATGTCTCTGGCTTTTTGGCCTCCATGATTTTCTTGGTTTCTGTTCTTTGCTTCTTCCATGTGACAGGGTTATGCATGCAGGTGTTCTTGGGAGATTAGTATTTCACCTAATCTAACATGGTATCAGAGCCATCTTGCTGCTCGCTGTTCGTGTTTTGTTGAAGTGTTTCAGAAGCAGGAGGTTTTCAAGGGTTTCAGAAGTTTTTTTTGTGGATCTAGGGGGAGCCAAAATTTGGCTCACCTTGGGCAAAAACGGACACCACCATTGTGTCCGGAAGGCCCAAGAACCCCTAAATCCATATAAAACTTGTCCATTTTGGACACAGTGGCATCAGAGGCAAAATTTTTTTGCATACCAGGGCCGTACGGCCCTGGCACGCACTCCGAGGTGGGTACAGTCGGTGATTTTTAAAAAAATATTAAAAAAACATATAGTTTTGGGCGGCCGCCCAGCGGCCACCAGCGCACCGCCAAGCGGCCACCACAGAGCTGCGCCCCCTCTCCGCTCTGCAGGCCCCGCGGCCCGCCCAGCCGCCGCCCGGCCCGACCGCCACCCCGGCTCCGCCAGCGCCCCCGCCGCCCTCTGCTCTGCTCCACCGGCCCGTGCCCCCGCTCTGCTCTGCAGGCCTCGCGGCCCGCCCAGCCGCCGCCCGGCCCGGCCGCCACCCCGGCACCGCCAATCTGCGGCCTCCGCCGCCCTCTGCTCCGTCGGCCCGCGCCCCCGCTCCGCTCTGCAGGCCCCGCGGGCTCTTTAGCCCCCCACGGCGGTCACGTGGGTGACTGAGAGCCCTCGGCTCCGCCCCCTGCGGGTGCCATGCGCCTAGGGGCTTTTCATTTCCAGCCCCAGGGGCTTTAAAAAAATTTTTTTTGAAGCTTTTTTAGGGTACCTGGGCCTTTTTTGCAATATCTTGAGCATACGGAGGTCTTTTTTTGACTTCTTTATATCGCCGGAAAGCTCTTTCCGAGCTCTTTCTAATTATGGAGGTTAGAGTTTTTGGATCTGCTATTTTGATAGTGGTTTTTTCTGTCAAAGGTGATGTTTACTTTTTGCCTTTCGGGAGCCATATCTCGCTCATCCGGACTCATTTTTGGGCTCACCATATATCATCGGAAAGCTGGTTCTGTGTGCTATTCAGTGGCAGAGGTTATTTTTCCAGATTCTACTCTAGGTTTTCACTCCTTCGCGTTTGGCAGTTTATGCCCTCTGGTGGAGTGCTTGGTTCTACAGGTCCGGGGATCTCTTCTTCTGAGTTCATAGCTCACTCTTCTTTCTAATTTTTGAGCTTGCATGCTCTTCTATTGCATCTTTGTTCTATAAACACACTGAGATAAAGTGCCTACTTTTGCATTTTGGGATCTTGAACACTATGTGTTTGTTTGTATACGCACTCAATTATAAAGTGCCATGGGGGGGTTATGATGTTTTGCCTTTTGTGCTCATCCACCTTTGTCAAGTGAGTGTACCTTCCACGACATTAGCCTCATGTAGTTTGTGTCTATGACACCGCCCTTTATCCTGTGCTTGTACCTTCTTTTGCACATAGGTGTTCCTGTTTCTTCTTCTTGCAGATGTTTCTGGCATTGCATTTCAGTGTTCCTGTCACCCCGTTCAGCATTATGGGGGGGTTCACCTATTGGGCTCTATTGCTTCCTTGGTTCGGTTGAGTGATCTACGTATTCAGTTTTTGTTCCTATGTACTAGGCGGATGCAGTGGATAGGCACCTATGCATTTCGGTGAGATGGATCATCTACTATATAGACACTCGTTCATTCCTATTTTGGAGGTTACCTCTTCGATTGATCAGCTCTTCAGACTTTGTCTTCTCTACCTGATCATGCACTATTTCAGTGGGGGTTCCAGCAGTATTCTTCTGACAGTGTTTGCAGTTTCATGCTTCGGAGATGCTTCATGCTCTTTCTTGTTCCTTTCTTTGGGACATTCCCTAGATTGGAGGCTTTGTTTCCTTCATCTAGTTTATTTCTTGTACTGGGTACCTGATCAGGCCTTGTTGCCGGGACCCATTTTCTGCTTTCATAGCTGTGCTAGGTTAGCTTCCCTCTTGAGCTACGCTTAAGGGGGGGTGTTAGAGTAATCATACTTTATGCTTATTAATTAAATCACTTTGGTTTAATTAATTAAGTCATTTATTACTCTATTTACTTAAGCTATCTTTTAGGTGCATTATAATTAATATATTTATTAATTATAATGTGCAACCTAGCTTTATTTTTTGCTTTATACCTTTAGGGTTTTGGTATCCTTTTATAAGGATTCCCTCTTTGTATTTCTTTAATTCACTTATTGGATCATAATAGAGATAATCTTGGAATAGAAATTTCTCTTTGCATGTCCATAAGATGTCTCTGGCTTTTGGCCTCCATGATTTTCTTGGTTTCTGTTCTTTGCTTCTTCCATGTGACAGGGTTATGCATGCAGGTGTTCTTGGGAGATTAGTATTTCACCTAATCTAACAGGCTTCTCCTTCGAGATGGGGTATTGGATTTGAAATGGTATGTAAAATGTGACCTTTCATAATCACTGAGACAATTTTTGTGGAGTTTATCCTCATGAGAATGCCACTGTGATACCCAAACATTGAACTGTGAATCCCTTCCAGACCAATTAGCAATAGTCAAATTACTAAACTCGACCTTTGAATTTGAACTTATGAATCACTAAGCCTTTATACTGAACTTGATCACATTTGAAATTGATGATCCTGCAAGATGAACCATTTTGAACCACCTTGAACCATTGTTCAAAGGAGTTCAAGACCCTAAACTAAAAAATCATATAAACCAGGGTCTATATGGGTACCAACATGGGCTCTAACTGTGGGACTATTTTTGGCACAAAAATAGAGAACTCCAGCAATCTTTAGGAAAAGATGAGTGCCTTATCCATTGGGCGATAGAGTCACTAAAGAAAGGAAAATTGGGAGTTGCTTGCATAAGGGTGGAGGGGAGCAGGGCAAAACCAACCAGCCAAAACACCTAAACTACTAGCAAGCGCAAAGCTTGTACATTATTCAAACTAACACTACGCACACCAAAAGAATATTTACAACATATACAAAGGTAGGAAAAGAGCCTACCATAGGAACCAGAAGTAAGAAGAAAGTCACATGAATCCATTTACCGGTTGGGAGAAATAGGAGCCTTTCCACAACAACAAATCATATCTCAATGAAGCAGCTCCAAACCATTGCCTACAAGCGACCTATTCAATGCCAAACTTCAAGCTAAAATCACTTATAAATATGATGACCAAACATTCCTTCCCAAACAACCATAATTCATCATAGCATTCTTTTTCATCCAAGGATTGATCTTCAACATTCATCAGACTAGATTTCATTCCATAATGAAAAAAATGATATGCGGGAACTTCTTCAAGAAATAATGCACAATATCCAGAATGACTGCCATCAAGCATGCAATGGATTCTATCTTTTGTCTTTCCAAAAGTGTCATCACATTTTCCAATATTACTTCCATCACCCAAATCAGCAAAACTACATATAGAGGAATGGAAAGAGAGATCATTTCTTGGTGTTTCATTTTCAACTTGATTTGGATGAATACCTGAGTCATTCCAAGAGGAATGATCTGGTTTGAGTGACAATAGAAATTTGTGTATAATGTATTCTTCTTCCTTGAGAGGGGAATCCTCATCAGAACCACAAATTTTATTTTTTGATTGACAAGATTTCTCAAAGGTCTGACCACTGATTTCACAATGGGATAGGCTACTTTCAGCCTTCTCATTAAAAACAAAACATTCAAACTCCGGTAGTATGTTATTGTCAAATTTTTCATAAATAGGAACTTTCAAAGCAAGATGACTATCATCATTCTCAAATCTGAAACTTTCTAAATCAGGAAGAAATAAAGATTCAAATGCACCTTCATCATCTTTATTCATGAGTTCTTGAGTGCCATCATGATCACCAAAGACTGCATAGTTGCAAGAGATAAAATAAGATGATATTACCAGAGGTTCTTCATCATCAACTATCAGCTCTACTTTCAGCCTTGCCACCTTTTCTATACTCTTTCAGATCCTTGAGTTTGTGGAACCGTGCACATAGAGTTTTCCAATAAAGAGTGCTTGCATGATCATCTTCTAGATTGATCTTTTCTCTGACATCCTGAGAGATACTTTCTTTGAAACTATGCAAGAACTCGCTCAACACTTTGTCATGCATTGGATAGATTTCCATAATAGTAGGATCAGGCCTTTTCTTGATCATGATCTTTCTAGTCTGCATGATGAATTAGTAGAGTCGCCAAGCCTGCATATACATATATAATATACAAACTGACAAAATAAATTTAGCACTGATCTTCGATTCCAATCCCCAGCAGAGTCGCCAAAAATCTATTGGTGAACAGATTTGTCTTCCAAGAAAATGTTTGCAAAATGACCCTAAAATTCCCAAATAAAGACTCAACCAGCACCAATAGTTGGGTCACTTCGCTATTAAGCAGCGTAAGCACCCTCTGAATTATCCGGGTACAGGTCCCCGTGTAGGATTTACAATGAATCAACTAAGCTATAATCAATAATGCTTTTAACCTGAAAGCAAGAAAGGAAATTAAACATATGTTCATAACTATGCCACAGATGCTGAAAATAGATTTATAGAACAGAGAGAAAAGATGGGAGAAGAAATAACAAGACTGAAAGCTACCATTTTCAGGAACACAGTTACATAATACTCAAAGGTTTTATAGTAACTGCGATTACGAACAGAGCAGTATTTAAAGATAATTAAAAAGACTCAAAGTTTTATTTTAATCAGAAGAGAAAGAATATTTAAATACAAAGATTTAATTAGCGTTCTTCTCCTCTCTTCAAATACTCAATCAAAGCCTCAAAGAAGAAAGATTTTGAACGTAAACTTCCTGAAAAAGAAACTAAAACTTCCTAAAATATCCTTGTTCTCCCTGCATTACAATAAAAATCCTAATCTATCCCTCCCTTGGCACAAAGTCTCTCAAGTTAAGAGGAATTTGGAACCCCTTCTTTTTCTTCCAATTGTATATTTATCTTCTTCCCTTGTCGTTGATTCTTTTCAGTTATTAGTAACTGATTCTTGTCATGGTATCTAGATAAATAATATTTATTTTTTAAAGCTAAACATTGATACCATCCTTATTATTTCTCTTTCACATATTAAATGTGAGCCAAACTAAAAAACTGTTGGCCTAGATGCTTTAACATGTGGACTTCTTTTCTTAAATTCACAAAACTTGTGTAATGTGACAAAGATTCTTCCACATGTAAATCTTCAATATCACCCAGAAACTATAGGCACCTATCAAACATGTGGCACTCGATCCCCTGTTCTGGAATGTGTTTCACATCTTCTCCCTAATAAGGTGCAGATGTATTTGAATGGAACTGATTGAGCCTCTGCCCCTTTAAAATCAAGCTCCCCCAATGAAGAATTTTTATTATTAAATGGGCATTTCCTCCTATTTCTTTGTCTTATCACAAGAGATTTTAAAATTATGGATCAACCAGGTATCAAATCTTATGTTCTTATGATTGCATTTCTTCTCATATTCGAGGGCTCCAATTTCAGCACCAACAATGACTATGGAGGCGTTGATTCCTGCTACTGGTATTGGAATCATAATCATGCCCATACTAGAATGATGACCTTTCCAGCAGTGTTTGTGATAACAAAATTGTGCTCATTAGAGACTAGCAGAGATTCCAAGGTCTGTGCCACACGTATGGCTTCCTCTTTGGCTTTGAGTTCATCCAACTTCTCCTTTGTAAATGGATAAACATCAACACCATGTTTTGAAACCAGTTCCACAGCTTCTATTTGTAACATTTTCCCATCTAGGCCAAGCACAATCAAGGATGAGATGCCTTCAATTTCAAAGTATCGCCCCAGATACTTTGCCTGTTAGTCTTGGAAAAGCAGAACAAGCCATGGCATGCTTCCAAAATATTCTTCATAAGCCTCTACATCTTGGTCGCTAGAGATGAACACTATCTCCAAGTCCTCACCCCTGCTCTTCAGATTATTCAGATATTCTTCCTTATCAGTCCATATCCTAACTTTCAGTGCCAACTCTGCAAGGTTTAAGCCCGTGATTATACTGAGTCCCGATTGCATCTCAGGTAACCATTGGCATTTTATCAAATAATTAGAGTGCATCTTCATGTTGGCATGATCACACATTTAGTGTCTCTTTGACTGAGCCATCCTTTGCATAAACGAGTTCCCACACCTTGACATCTGCAGTAAAGGCAACAACAGCCACAAAACGTCCATTTAGTGAAAGAGAGGCCATGTTTTTCAATTGATTTGTGTCCAAAACTCTCAAGTGCTTTCCATTCTCTCCTTGGAAAAGTTTGATATTTGTGCCCTCAGAGCATGAAGCAATAATTGTACTGCCATCTGCATTTCCATTCTTCTGATTCACGTATCTGTCTAGAAATTGTCTAAACTTTATCTCTAGTCACCCATTCTCTTAAAGTTCCTTGAACATTGTCCATTTCATATTCACCCTCTTCATCTTCTTCCTCCTCACAAGGCTCCTCAGTTTGGTCAGTGACTGGAGGCTCGATACGCTTTCTCACCATGGCTTGAAGTCAGCATCATCTGAAGAGTCTCTAGTTGAGAACTCCTCTGCAGTAAAACATCTGGAAAGTTGTGTTTGGACACCTACCCATATCCATCTATTTTAGACATTGCAAACCCATCATCTAGTGCTTGGGATGATATCAATTTGTGAAGAATCAAGAAGCAGTATTCATAAAAAAATAGAGCATAATAGGTATATTCTACAAGCTTCTCAATGTTTTGCAATGTTCTAGACCTTCAACTATCTTAAGTTGGCCAGATCCTCTTAAGTTCAAATCCTGTGAAGAAATGCATAATGCAAAGCTAGGAAGCTCATCCGACTGTGGACATGACATTATATCCAGCCATTCAAAGTTTACTAGATCACAAATAGCCCTTATGTTCTTCACCATTTTACAGAATGTCAATCTTATAAAACTGACTTGTCATTAGCAATGATTCAATCTCAGTTAAATGATAATTATTTTGAAGAATACCTTGACAATGAATTACTGTCAATCGAGTAAGGATGCATGTGACACTCCAATAAACCATTCATGGATATGATTAATTCAAAGAGATGGCCAGTGAACATGGAGTGGAAGTACAATGTGCTGGAAAAACTTTCATCTGGTGACTGCGATCTCTATTTCCCATTATTTGATCTTTATAGAATTGATCCAATGATGGAGCAACTATTGGAGTTAGGTTCGAGGCCATTTTTCCATGCTCTTTGACTCATTGAGTACTCATTTGAATCATGAGTTGCGATGATTGAACAATATGAATATAACACATTTTTTATCAATGTGGGCTTCTCCTTCGAGATGGGGTATTGGATTCAAAATGGTATGTAAAAAGTGACCTTTCATAATCACTGAGATAGCTATTGTGGAGTTAATCCTCATGAGAATGCCACTGTGATACCTAAACATTGAACTGTGAATCCCTTCCAGACCAATTAGCAATAGTCAAATTACTAAACTTGGCCTTTGAATCTAAACTTATGAATCACTGAGCCTTTATAATGAACTCGATCACATTTGAAATTGATGATCCTGCAAGATGAACCATTTTGAACCACCTTGAACCATTGTTCAAAGGAGTTCAAGACCCTAAACTAAAAAATCATATAAACCAGGGTCTATATGGGTACCAACACATTCTCAGGTGTAGGCCAATTCAAAATAGGTTCAACCTTTTCAGGATCCATCTTCAAACCATTAGCTGAAATCACAAATCCCAAATACACAATCTCCTCTTTCATGAATGAACACTTTTTCAAATTTATCAACAACTTTTCTTCTTTCAACCTCTGCAATACTTGTTTAACGTGTAACAAATGTTCTTCTCTGGTCTTACTGAATATTAGAATATCATCTAGGTATACAATCACAAATTTACCCAAGTATTTCTTCAAAACTTCATTCATTAACCTCATAAAAGCACTCAGTGCATTATTTAAACCAAAAGGCATAACCAACCACTCATACAAACCTTCTTTTGTCTTGAAAGAAGTCTTCCACTCATCACCTTCTCTGATTCTGATATGATGATACCCACTTTTCAAATCAATTTTGGTAAAATACTTTGCTCCAGTCAAACTGTCCATTATGTCATCCATTCTTGGTATAAGAAACCTATATTTCATTTTTATCTTGTTGATTTCTCTAGAATCAATACACATTCACCATTATCCATTCTTCTTAGGTGCTAATAAAATAGGTACTGCACAAGGACTCAAACTTTCCCAGAACAAAAATTTCTGTAACAATTCTTGAATCTGTCAGTTAAATTCCCGATTCTCAGTAGGTGTCAACTAATGTGGTGCCTTATTCGGTAAACTAGCTCTAGGGATTAGATCCATGCAATGATCAATGCTTCTCTTCAGTGGAAAACCATCAGGTACATTATTAGAAATGATCTCACTATACTCGGTGAGTAACTTATCAATCTCCTTAGGGATACTATCCTATGTTTTCTTACTCGGTTTGTTAGGAATCACAACAAAACATACATCATTCTTCTTCAAATCCTTAACAAACTTTCTTCATTCTATCAAGCAAACTTTCACAGATGCGCAAACATTACTAACAGGTTCTTCAATCTAAGGTATCAAGATTTTTCTTCTTCTATCAACCCAAATAGTATATTTATGCAATCTCCCATCATATATAGCATGTCTATCATATTGCCAAGGTCTACCCAAAAAAATATGACAACAATCCATAGGCATGATATCACATAACACCTTATCATAGTACTTTCCAATTTTCAAATTCACATAACATTGTTCACTTACCAAGAGTGTATTCTCATCTTTGATCCATGAAATCTGATAGGGCTTCAGATGTTCTAACCTTTTCAACTATAACTTTGTAACCATTTCCTCAGATGCTAGGTTCTCCGAGCTACCATTTTCAATGATTACCTTCCAAACTTCATCAAAAACTCTACATCTAGTCTTGAACAAAATTTTCCTTATTGGATCTTCCTTATTACTTTTACTCCAAAGTGCTCTCCTTACCATCAATTTCTTTTCCTTCTCAGGTTCATTCGTTGACTCTTCTTGCACCAAAGCATTTCTACTATTACTGACCTTCTTACTTGCATGTGTACACTCAAATGATCTATTTCCTTCTCCATAATTGTAACAAGTTCCTTGGAATCCACCTCTGTTATAACCACCTCAGTAGTTATTGCCTCTACCTCTAGATGAACTTTCACCTTTCCTCTCAGTCTTTCCTTTATCTAGATTTGTCTTTTCAGGTTCAGATCTACCGTTTATACCATAAGATCTACCTCTTCCTCTAGGGAATCTACCACCTCTACCTCTTTGTCTTTGCTCATGTCTTTTGTTCAATTTCTCCTCAGCTTTCAATGCAAATTGATAAGCCTCTTCAATGTTCTCCAATTTGACCAAACTGATTTCTTCTTGGATGGAAACTCTCAATCCATTCAGGTACCTAGCAATTCTTTCCACATCATCTTCATCATGTCCAAATTTGATATCTAATCTATAGAATTCCTCAATATATTTTTTTACCAAGCTATCTCTCGACCTCAAACTTTGCATTCACCTAACAAGGTTAATCTGATAATCACAAGGTAAAAACTTTCCTTTCAACTTATTCACCATTTTATTCCATACCTTAATTTTGTCTTTGCCTTTCCTCTTTCTGTCAAATTGCAGATGTTCCCACCACAAGGATGCATGACTTTTCAAATTTGTGCTTGCAATTTTCACCTTCTTTTCCTCAGGTACATTTTCATATTCAAAGTACTTTTCCATCTCAATGATCCAGTCCACCAATTCATCAGAATCCAATTTTCCACTATACTCAGGAGGATTAAAGTGTGGTATAGACTTCAGATTTGTCAAAGCCTTCAACAATCTTTCCTCACCTTGATCCATCATCGGTGTAGGTTCTACATCACCTTGTTCTTCCTCAATTTCATCATCACTAACATCTTAAATATGTCTTCCTCTTCTCTGGGTTGTTTCAACAGCTTCTAATCTAGCAGCAAGTTATCTCAACATGTTTGCCAATCCTGGATCCGCATCTTGCCTCCCACAAACCATCTTGAAACCCTCTAAAATTGTAGGTTAGATCGCAATCTTCTACCCCACAACAAGTCAACTAGGGTTTGACAAGAAGGAACCATCAAACCTAGATTCATAAACCTAGATCCAGATCTCACCTCACTCTGATACCACCTGACACAAGGGAGGATGGGGAGAGGGGCCAAAGGCACACCCTAACCAGATCCACCTTGTAGAGATCACACGGGGAAGAAAAAACACACAAGTGAGAGAGAGAATGCATCTATCTTTCATATATTTACTTCAATTAATTCATACATGTCGGGTTGTAAGGCCTTCCCGGTTTAGGCTAGATATTACAATTAAGTATAGAAGTCCTCCAACATGCGAGGATTTGAAACAATCTTCTATCTCCTAGCTTCTATCTCTGATGTCCTATTTTGATGTCCTAAAACTACAAACAAGATTACATTATATACAAGAGGCTACCAAACAAGTCGGCCTTCAAATCCACCATCAACGGAAGGAACGATCAAATCTAGGTCCACATGCTTCCCAATGATAGATACCATCATTAAATCTGCGACCAAGATTAATTGCAAGAGTCAGCCTCAACAAGAAACTAAAACAAATAACTCAGTAAGAAAGGATAACCGAGCACCAGAAAAGCATGACCGAGCGCCAGGAAAATTCACCTAGCACCAGATAGATAACCAACCAACCCTGGTAAACAAAGGAAACCAAGCAACACCGAACCAACTTGGTCAAAGAAGGAACTGAGCAACACAGGAAAACACAAACATATTTTTGGTGATACAAGATTGCCAAGGACCCGAGATGCTCCTGCATCATAAGCCCATGGTTTTGTATACCGTTTGATGGTTTCTTGTATTGTATCTTCTATATAGTAGGTGTGTGAGATGGAACTTTTGTGTAAGAGTCTTATAGATTTCTAGATACCTATGGATCTCTGGTTGGTGATACTCCTAAAAGAAGATTTCTCTACAAGTATATTGTAATTTGTTATTGATTGTTGAAAAATATTTTTAGTTAACAGATTGATCTTTAATAATATTGACTCAACCCCTCCCAAGACTTCTCTATTAACAAACAATTGAAAGAGCTTTCAATTAGCTCATTCTCTAAATTGATAGGTACAAATTCCTGAAATAGATATTAAATGAATATATTTTTATCATTTTCAATAAATGATTAGGTATGCTCTTAAACAAAGAGTAAAAGAGGTTTCAAATGAATGTTCATCACTACGAGACATTCACAAACATATATGCAATCAAAATTAATGTAATGAAATTCTACGGTCGTGGCTCAATTCTCATGACCATGAAAACCAAAACATAGTGAAATCACCATAATTAATTCTATAAATGCACCTCCACGACCATGAAGATTACATGTACAGTGTACCCACAAGTGATATAAATTTTTTGAACAACATGAATATAATAGAGGAAAACAATAATTAATGACTCTCAGATCACCTTCTAGTCATAGATTCAAAAATCTAGTTTGACATCAGTGATTAATTTATTGAATCATCCCATATTCACCCATCCCATAGTAAAGGATAATAACATAGTTTTAATGAACAATAACCATAAATCAAAATTTGAGTCTCACTCAGTCATCCTAGCGACAGGGGGAATTCTGGAAAAAAATTGTTGATCCATTGCATAATGCTTAGAGAGATATAAATAGTCTATTTGCCTACCCAGGTGGTTACATAACAATTCTTGAAAAATATTCTGAAAATAAATGCCATTAAACAAATGTCATAAAAGGAACTAAAACTAAAAAAGAATCTTCAATAGATGTCATGTGGCCTTTTCATTTCCTTCCTTGTCAATTGCAACATCTATGAGTACCTCTTTTTCAGAATTTTAGAAATTGCACTTCTTAGCTACTATTCCCAATTCTCAAAAATCGCACCTCTCAACTACTATTCCCAATTTTCATAAATCACACCTCTCAGATACTATTCCCAATTTTTGGAAATTGTACCTCTCAGCTACTATTTCTAATTTTTGAAAATTGCACCTCTTAGCTACTATTCCTGATCAACTTTTCCTCTTTTTGGTAGCATTTTTTCCTTATCTCTTCAGATGTAACATGAGACAAAGTAACATAAACTTGACATGGTAAATCATGAACATGAGTTTAGAGATAAGCATATAATAAAAATTTAAAAAAAACTAATGGGGGTCAAATCTTGGGCAACAACTGGCTCTAATTGGGGATGAATTTTTCTTGCAAAAAAGAAGAGAACTCTAGAATCTTTGACAAAGATCAGTGTTTAGTCCATTGGGAAATGGAGTCAAGAATTATGAACATATAAAGTTGATGTTTGCAGGGAGGGTAGAGGGGAACATGGCACACCAATATAGGAAAGCCAAAGTTTCCTACAACCTACAACAAGCCAAAATTGAAAACAAACTCAAACCCAAAATTTATTTACAACAAGATAGGGAAAAAATCCCCTACCTTCAGAAGTGCTTCAAGAAGCTTAGATAAAATCATTAACTGTCTGAGAGAAGTATGATCCACTGCAGAAAAGGAAATCATTTCCATGTAACAATTGTAGCTCCAATAACTGTATGTGGATCAAATGAAGACTCATTGTGTAAAAGAAGCCCTTGTGTAGGAACCCACAACCAAAAAACCATTCTTCGTCATATGTCCCTATAACCTCTTGAATTATATGATTACTCTTTTCATACACTGCCCAAAATAATTCAGATTCCAAAACACATTCGCTTTCAGCTGAGATCGAAGGGAAACCATGCTAAAGTAGCCATATTCAATGAAAATATGATTGCGGAATAACTAAATATGAAATAGATTGATTCTTCAGCCTCATTTTCAGCTTTACTTAAACACAAAATCATCATCCGCTGCAATAATTTTTTTATCATTATCTGTTACTAATAGCTCAATAATCTTGTCTTTAGATGAAGACAAATTACCAGCACTTCGAGAGAAAACTTCCTGCTCATGACAGGCTAAATTATCGAATATGATGATCAATCGGTCTTCCCTCCTTTGAACATCAAATTTTTCCTTGAGTTTACCGATATTATCTTCAAGAAAATCATGATAAGGAATCCAAGAGTATAAACTCATTTTTTCTGATTCGAAATCATCCAACATTTCAAAAACAAGATTGTCTTGGATTTTAAAAGCTTCACCAGAACTTGTCAGAATAAATAATGTGTTGAAATGAATAGAGCTATTTTCAAGTTTTACATTTGTGGAGTCTCTTGTATTTTTCGGAATCGCAGTATCAGTTGTAACATCCCCCACAAGTTCATTTTTATTTCCAAAAATAAATATTTCAAATTTTGGTTGTAAGCAAAGAGCACTCATATTTATATCATTTTTATCATGGACTACGATATCAGAGGATTTCCCTTTATTATTATTGGTTGTGATATCCTTATTTTGTTTATTTATTCCTTTAAAAGAAAAAATTTCAAAACCCATAACCACACCAATAATATTTCTTTCGTCTTCTTTTTTATTGATAACTTCATCTAATGATTTTTCTTCATTTTCAGTCATTGAGGTAGAAGACATTGATACAAAATTCAATGAAGCACAAAAGTCATCCTATTCTTCATCACTCAAGCTATCATAATGTTGGAAAGTATTAGGTAAGGTACTTATAGGGGGGAGGGGGGGTGAATCAGTACAACAAAGATTTCACACTTATTCAACTTTCTATGCATAAACCGGTAGCCAGTAAATTAATTATACCGATAACTATCTTGTCTTTTACCGATAGCCTCGATAATGTTTAACCGATAATTGATAACATGTAAATCAAACATATAACTCATAAAAATTCAAACACTTAACTGAATATTTTGGTGTCACAGAAAACCCTTGGTCAGAGGGAAAAACCATGGTGGGGATGATACCCACAACTTATCAATGCAATAATAAGATGCCCAGTTAAGAGCTTACATAAATATCATCTTCTGAATGGCTTCACCCTATTAGGAGTATTGAAAGTCTAGTTAAAGACTACTTTGTTAAGAAATTTTATTCCACTTATACAATGTTCACCCAGTTAAATGATTTACAATAAGTTCCAAAATTGAACTTCTAAGTCCAGTTAGAGACTACCTGGTTAAGGGATTTCACAAACTTGTCGCTAAAATTGTTAGGAATAAATCAACAAGAAATTTGACATGTAGATGCTTTCTCCAAAAGCTTGTCATATCCTTTTTTTATCTTCCTTTGTTCTGATCTCTAATCCTTACACTGCTCTTCGCATCCTCTGTATTATATCTCCAATTGTTCGCTATTTCACCATTATCATCACATCATATCATATCATGTCACATTTTTTTGTCTTTCTCTTTGATCTCTTCTTATAATTACTTGACCTAATTAGGGTTTCTTGATCTTCCATAAACTATTTTTCTAATTTGATGTCGTCCTTGTTTGTAACCTTCTTTTCTTGTCACCGCTAACGCTTTCCGATAACTCTTCATTTGTGTCGATAATACTCTCTTTATGCCAATAGCACTTTCTGATAGTATCTTATGTTGATAAGTCTTTCCTTACTTTATCTACATACAAAATGTTATTTTCCAATAATGACAACCTTAGCAAAATCATCATTGATTAATTGGTAATTGCATGTTGAGGATTTTGTCAAGTAATAATTTCCCCCTTTGGCATTGATGGAAAAACCTTTCTATTCATGCTTCATCATTCTGTATCTCTCCCCCTTAGATATTCTCTCCCTTTTCTTGATCTTGTATCTCTCCTTAGATATTCTCTCCCCCTTTGACAACAATGCCAAAGGCTAAAACAAAACTATGTCCTTTGGGTGTTCTTCTGATTCCGCTTCTGCTAGAATAGTTTTGTATTAGTTCTTGATAATTGCAATATTGTGCTCCATTGCTTCTTCAAATTATTTATGGAACTGATATGTCCTTTGACTCTTATTATTTTGTCAATACTGTCTTCATCATCCTTCTTTTCTCTTGTACCTAGTAAATTAATTGTTGCTTGTATATATTTATGTATTAAATCCATATTGATAGCTATTAAGCATGATTCCTCATTCACTATTTTACCTTTCTCATATAATTCCTTGTACATTTCTATTGCATCAGTCAACAATTCCTTCAGATTTTAAAGTTTCTCCAATAGTGTTCCTATTACTTTTGCTAGCTTGTCTTATCTTCTGTCAATATATATATTCTTTTGTATCTTTTCTTCTAGTTCTTCTTTTACTTTGTGATCATCTCTTATCATATTCACATAAGTGTTCATATGTTCTAAACTCGATTTTTCTATATCCACTACAATTTCAGATAGTAAGTGTGAAAATGTTTTGACTGTTTTCTTCATGATCTTTTTCCTTTTCTTATCCTTCAACTGTCTTTTGACAATTGTTCTCTCTTCGATTCTTTCTACATATAATATATGTTCTTCAAAATGCATCTTTGTAGGATCTCTCTTCAATATTTCAAATTCAAGTCTTTCATCTAAGTTTTCTTCTTCTTCTTCAAATTCTAATTTTTCTTTCCTCTATAGGTTTGTTGTTGTTATCATTGTCATATTTTGTAGTGTCCTTGCAATTTGTACTTCCTCATTCTTTTATCTCATCCTTTTCCAAATTTATTAGTTTTTCCTCAATTATTTCTTCTTCTGATATCTCACCGATAGTAGGTACCATATCGATAGTATGTTTCACCTGTACTGTTTCAGTGTATGTAATTGTAACTTCATGCATTCATTGTTCCTCAAACTGTTCAACTTCCTCATTTCCCGTGTCATCATCTAATTCATCTTGTATTTCAATTGGTTGACTCGCTTTTCCTTCTTCAAATCTTATCAGGTTGTCTTCACTTGTCAAATCTATGTCCTCTTCTTGCTCTAACTTTTGACTACTTTCTGATTTTTGCACTTCTAGTAATTTAGCATTAAAAATTGTTTTCCACATTTTCAATCTTTCCACTTCTACTTCATTCTATAATCCTGCCAATATCTTCACTATCCTATTCTTTTTAGAAAATTTATTTTCTTTTTTCTTCATCAATTGATCAATCTCCTTAACATTTTTTTATGGCCTTGCAAATATAAGAGTTCTTTCTCTTCTTTGTCTTTCATGTTCTGCTACTTCATTCCATCTTGTATTGATTTTGTCAAGTAGCTCCTTAGGAATAATCTATCTTACGTTGCTTGGGAATCTTAAGAACTTATGAAAGTGAAATATTAATGCATCTTCTACAATTTTCTTCTCTTCTTCTGACCATGTCCTGCATTTGAATTCATGTATCTTTTTGATACTACCATACTTTCTTATTATGTTCACTATATCTGTAGGTGTTCTTGGAATCCTTACTTTTGATGGTTCTAAATCTGGTGTATGTCATTTTTCTTTCTTCCTATTCTTATGCTTCCTTTTACTCTTGATTGACTTCTTGTATTTCTCCTTTATGTAGCTTGTGTTGTTCTAGATCTTGTTTTCTTTGCTGGTGGCAATTCTTCTTCAACTTCGTTGTCAGTAGCTTGTCTCCATTTAGCTATCTATTTCTTGATTTTAGCACAAGTCTTTGGTACTGTATTTGATTTCTATCTTTTCATTGTACTACTACTTCCTTCTTTTGATTTCTTCTCATTTGATATCATCATTTTATGTACTTCTTCATAGGTTCCAAACCGATTAGCTTCCATATCCTTTTGTTGGCTAAAAAATTGCTCAATACTAGTTGTTATCTCATTCTCTATTGTTTCATATCCAAATGGCTGTAACCAAAATATTCGTGGCTCCACTACTTTGATTATACAAGAGTGTGTACTAACCAAAAAACACATATATTTCTTATATTTTTCAACAATATGAGGTGGTAACTGATATCTAGCATACATTTTTCCTTCAAATTATTTAAAGTATCTCCACATTTTTGTATTGAAATTACTTCCCAATTGTTTAATGAAATTGTTAATCTGATGTATAACTGGTTCACCTAATGTCAAATTTACTTTACCGATACTAGGAAAATAGTTTTGTATATAGAAAAATATACATACCAATAGTTCTCCAAACTTTAATCCTTGTTTCTTGATCTTTCTTAAATTCACTATCAGTTGATTTCGCATCCTTTCTGCTAAGTCATATCTATTTCCTTTTGTAACAATCTCATATGCAAGTTGTAGTGCTCCTCCCAATATGTTGTCCAACTGATTTGCTTGATATATTTTGTAGCCAATAATCATTGATGAAAATTTCATTTCTTTGTCCACGATGTTGCTTACTACAAAAAATTTATGATCTTTCTTGTATCTGACTATACCTTCAATTTTTGTTTTAAGATCCAACTCCTTTAGGAAATTTCTTCCATTAGATGAAAATCTTGTGACTGTACTTATGATTTCCTTTGTTATTTCAATTTGTTTATCTCCTTCAAGCCAAACATAGTCTCCATATATTTGACTCAATACACATTTGATCCATTCAGCATCAAAGTTATTTGGCATGCTCACAATGTGTGTTAACCCTTTTGTTTCCAAATGTCCATACTCTTCACTCAACATTCCTTCCTCTTTGTATAGTTCCTTGTAGGCTGATCTTATATCCTCATCTCCGATTTCAGTCTGTTTGAATTGAATAAATGATTGTACATCTTCTATCAACACGACTCTGTATGGTATTCTTGATAGCTCTCCAACTCCATTTACATTTGTATTTTTTAGAGTACATAACTGATATTTTGGTTCATCCTCTTTTGATTTGTCTAGTAATACCATTCTCTCTATCATTGTGACTTTTGTGTTTTCCTTCACTTTTCTGAGATATAGAGTTTTAGGGCTTACAGTCCAATTGATCCATCTAATTCCTTTCTATTGAATGAATCAACTCAATATGGAGTAGTATCTCCTCAGGATTTGTTCTTCACGGTAGCTTTTTAGAATGTGACTTTTTCATAATATGTGTCATTATATATAATGACAAAGTGTTCAATTTCTATTTTAGATAAAACATTTATTGTAGGCCGACAATCGCTTTCATACCTATAGTGAACTTAGTTCATTGATAGCAATCTTATACTTAATATTTTTTTTTTATCAATTTTTCTATTCTCCTAAATATCATTGCATCTATTCTATACTTTTGAATACTTCAGCTCATAATTTGATTTAAGGGACTTTTCAAATATTTCAAAAATTTTGTGTACCTAAGTATTTGTTACAAGTAGTGGTTGCCGTTGCACCAAAAGATTGACCTGTTAATACACGATACAACCACTAGACTTATATAAGACATAGGAGGCAGTTAAGCCATGTCATGAATCCCAAGGGGAGCACTAACCATTTTTCCAACAATCTCCCCCTTAGTGTTACCCGAGGTGATTTGAACCTATGACCAAGCTCTAATACCACTTGTTACAAGTAGTGGTTGCCGTTGCACCAAAAGATTGACCTGTTAATGCTCGATACAACCACTAGACTTATAAAAGACACAAGAGGTGGTTAAGCCATGTCATGAATCTCAAGGGGAGTGCTGACCATTTTTCCAATAGTATTTACTTGTTTTCTTAGTTGGTAGATGAATTCCCTCCATCATTAGACACAAGGGCCTCTATTGATGGTGTGTCATCTTCCTTCTATCTCCATATCTTCGTCATGTCCTCTTTGACCTAATCTTTATTTATGATTGTTTTTCCTTTAGTGTAATTGGTGGTAGTGTATTAATATCTACAGTAATAAGAGATGTGACCAAAATTTGAGCGAATATAGCATGGTAGTGCAAATGGTCTCCACGATTCAGCCTTTTCTTCCTAAATTTATTTTCTACATTTTGTTGCTCGATGTCCAAATTTTCCACAATTAAAGCATGTAATGAAATTGTTTTCTTCTCTTCTCTGATAATAAATTAATTTCCTTATTGTTAGTGTCTTAGTTCTACATTCTTCAGCTTTGTGTCCATCGTCATTACATTTGTAGCAATATCCTTCGAAGCCTTTCTCATATGTTCTATTAATGGTTTCAAATCTACACTCAATAGCTCTATGACCAAACTTGTTGCAATTATAGCAGTAACCATTAAAGAATGTACTTTAAGGAATATTCACTTGTTTTCTTCTACATACATTAGTAGTATGACCATATTTTCCACAATTATAGTAGGTAGGCTTGAAATATTTCTTACCTTGTGTATCACTGGATTCATCTAACGTCAATTAATTTATCCTATCATCTATTTTCTCATCTTGAGCACATCAAATTTCCTAACTCTAGATCTTGAGGAAGGAAAATCAATTGTTTTTCATCTCTCTAGATCTTGAGAATGAAACATCAATCCATCAACCCACTTAACCTATTAGATTGGCATCAATACAACATCAACCAAGAGATTATGACTGACATCGAACAATATCATAACATCATCAACATATCTAGAGCATTAACAACATTTTATCAATCATAGTTGTTGTCATCAAATTCTCTCATGACCAGAGCATTTTCAAATTGATTTTATTGGAAAACAAATCAAAATTTCTCAAACTCAACCAAATAATACAAAATATATTTCAATTTATTTCCTGAGGGGGCATGTCATCATATCATCATCGATATTGTTGGCAATTTGGCTTAGTTAGATATCTAGATGTTGTCATTATGGAAACATATGATCTATGTGAAAACCACATATGACAGAGAGCAGTTATGACAGAGCACAAAGAAAAATTGTCTAAGTGTAAGCAACAATTTTCCCAGTCTAACCAGAGATAGTTTTGATTGGCGATGTTGATAGAAGTAAGTTCAGTGCTTGCGCACTTGAACATGGATACTATGATGTATATTGAAGACTCACCTGAGAGTGCAAGTCTATATGACATGTACGAAAGAAGTTATTGTAGTATTATAGGAATAGAGTTGAAGTTGACAGGACAGAGATGAAGACATAATTGGTAAATAGTTAAGGGATTATTTTGTTTATCAAAATAATAACTTAATCACATAAAGGGATGACATCCTAGATGTTAACCCTTGGGCATAACAAGTTAATATGTATTTTTTTAAAGTGTTTTATGTTTTGTAAAGCCGACTGTAAAAGTTATTATTCTTAATAATTTGTATAAATGTAAGACATATGTAATGTGAAGAAAGAGAGAACATATGTATGTGAAAGATATTGATGCAAAGTTGTAAATTGTGAAAGTCAAGAAAGCAGACTTTGTATATGCAAGCGAAGTAGTAAAGGTTATATACCTTGCCCTTTTTTGTAATTAGAAATCATTGTACATTACATGTTTGGGCAGTGGGATCATCTTGTAATCATTTGAATTTGTACTAATAACTCTTAGTAGGGTTGAGGCTTCTAACAAATCCTAGAGTCCTTTAATCAGGACTGAGACACTATATGTATGTAATAGGCTCCTAACAGGGTCAACATCCTTAACATGATACTTTTGATTAGTGGATCATTGTGGGTATCATCCCCACCAGGGTTTTCCCTTGGCTAGGGTTTCCTCAAGAACAAATAATGTGTTACGAGTTCATTTTCTTTATTGCTATGCATGTTATTTAGTTTACTCTATTTTGCAAGTATCAAGTTAATCTGTTATATCCATAATTGGGCAAAAGTAAAAGTTTGTAGAATACTGATTCACCCCTGCTCTTAGTATTCCCTATTTTTAACAATTGGTATCACAGCCTAGTTACTCAGAAAATAATCATTCAGAGAAAGCCTAGCAGCTTGAGTAAGATATCTATGGATATGGATAAGCTACAGAAGAATCTTGAAGAAGCTCTCGAACAGATTGATATACTTACTAAAGAAAGAGATACTCTGAAAGGAAAATATAATGATGCAAAGAACCTCATTGAGAAGCTGGAAGAACTGAAATCAGAGAAGGAATCTACAATTCAAATTGAAGATTGTGATGAAAATTTGGAAAAAGAAAATGAGATCCTTAAACATGAATTAAAGATAGTAAATTTGAAGTTGAGTTTGAAAGATGGAAACAACAAGAATGAAGCAAATTTGAAATCTAAGAATGAAGATCTGAAATCTAAAATTTGTAAAGTGACATCTGAAATTGAGAAAAAAAAATTGCAGTATGCTGAACTTGAAAAGTACAATACAATTGTGAAAGGT
This sequence comes from Chamaecyparis obtusa, assembly GCA_027943335.1. Taxonomy (NCBI): domain Eukaryota; kingdom Viridiplantae; phylum Streptophyta; class Pinopsida; order Cupressales; family Cupressaceae; genus Chamaecyparis; species Chamaecyparis obtusa. The sequence continues at coordinate 2,983,530 of BSBK01000214.1, forward strand.
GAACTGACTCAGTCTAAGCAACAAGTTGAGAGAGACTATATTCCACTAGTGAGAAGATTGATGAACAAATGTCTTATCAAAATCCATTCTATGATAAAACTAGTCTTGGATTTAATTCATCTAAGGTAAGTGAAGAAAGCAAGGAACCAGATCTGAAAGTTTCTGAAAACATAGATGAAAAGAAGTCTGATGAAGGTAACAAATATGAGGACATACCTAAACAAGAAGAATCACCTAAAGGTACGTAGACAGAATTTAAAGGTAGATATTTTGCATGTAATACTTTTGTTCATATGAAGAAAGATTGCACAAGTAAGAAATTTAAACCTCTTAATGGTTATTGTTATAATTGTCATGGTTTTGGACATAGAGCTATTGGATGTAAGAAACCTATATCTAATGATAATAATAATAGTAGAATGTTTAGAGATACTAACCATGTAGATAAGAGACCTACTGAAGATATGAACAAAAGAAATGGAGTAGTATGTTATAGATGCAACAAGGTTGGACACATTGCTAGGAATTGAAGATCACAAATCAACTAGACTGGATCGAGATATGGAAACAATGGAATAGTTTTTCATATATGCAACAAATTTGGTCATACAACAAGGTATTGCAAAATGAATAACATGAGAAACCCTAATCCTAGAAGTTATACAAGGAGAAATGAGAATGCAAGCAACAGTCAAAGAGGATGCTGTAGTAATTCAAAAGAAGTAAAATTTTTTAAACCCACAAATCAAGGAGACACATTTAGCACATAAGGTAATACAAAAGGTGAAGTATCTAATGGTAAGAGTGAATCTCTTCCTAACCCATCTGAAAGTACTTAATTCATAAAGAATGCATTAGAATAGGAACTTAGGATAGTGTAGAAGTTAGTATAGGATGAATTGAGTCTTGTGCAGTTAATGTAAGGTAGTATATGATGTAATGATGCTATGGTTAAGAGCGCATGAGCTAATATGAAGTTATGCGAGTTTGCAAGAAGTTTGAAGTTTTTCAGGAAATCAGGAACAACTTTTTGGAAAGAAGTGACAAAAGAATTGAATGCGATGTCAGAATCTTGAAGTTAAAAGCTTATGATTGATATTAATTAATCATTCAAGTGACTACAAGTGTTAAGGAGATCAAAGCAGTAGTGATTGAAGGTAGTTTGAAGGATTTGGTGAAAGAACTTCGTGTCAGATCTACACAAAGCTCTAAATCATGAAATTAAGGTATTTTACTAAGCAAATCTATCAGTCAGTTAGAGAATTTGTAGAAGATATGGATGTTTCATTTGTTCACAGCATAAGAGATACAATTAGACCTAAGATCAAAAGGGAACTAGTAGAACCCTTGGAAGAAGACCCTAAACTAGCATTATCATCCGTACCAGATGAAGTTCTGCATTTAGAGAATGTTAGAGGCTATTTGGGATGCAAACTTGAAATCCTTAGTGAAAGTGATTTTACTAAGGAATATGAGAAACTATACAATCGAGATATGTCATTGAAAGTAGGATTTGAACATTTGAATGAAAATGAGATCGTAAGGTATTCACTACAACATGAATTTGATGATGATGAATGCACCAAAATCATTTTGAGCAAAATTCATAATGGGAAGTTTTGGTTAGATGACATAGTGATTGATATAACATCAGACCTAATTCATGAAGTAATTGGTTTATCAAAATTAGGAGTTATACCATTTAATGAGAAAAATGTAAAGAAAACAATACTGGATAATACTAAGCCATCCTACAATGGTAGATGAATAGTAATCAGCAAAATACAACAAGATGATGTCAAATATTTATGCAAGATCTTAACATCTAAGTTTGTGCTAACTCTAGAGAAGATGACAAGGCAGCTGGCATGATTCATGCAGCCTATTTGATGTGTGTTGATAAAGTTCAAGTGGATATGTGTGAAATTTTGAGAATTCAATTATTTGAGAACCTTGAGAAGATTAAGAAGACTAAAAGCTCATAGTTTAGATTCTCATCATTGATTACATATATGTTTTTTTCATTTGCTAAGAAGATTTCCATTTACTATTGGAGAAGACTAGAATGATAACAGAACCACCATGGACAGAATCAAGAAAGTGTATCTGAGATACCCTATAGACAAGGTTAATGAGAGTGTAACCTTAGTGATCAAATCATTTCAGAACTTAATTAAGAAAAGATCAAGAATCCCATAGGCTATAGTTGAGAAGTATAAAAATGAAATATGCTTTATGGTTGACACTGACTTTACCTTTATTGAACCAGTTGAACCTAGAGTAGAATTCATAGACCCTCTTGGATATGAAATTTCTAAAGTTGAAGTAGAAGAATATGTGAATAGATTGTTGAAAAGTAAATTGGATGTGAACAACACCATATTTGGGACTTTTGAGAACTTCAACTCCTCAAAGTCTATACAAGAAGAAATGTTATCTAAGAAGAGAGTGGAAAACACTATAAAGAAAATTATTAAGGATACAAGAATGTCAGAACAAGAATTCCTAATTACAAAGAATACTATAGCAGCACTAAGAGACTTTGGACAAAAAGAAGTTTTGTCTATTCCACCCCTATCATTAGTTGCAGATCAAACTGGAAATTTGCAGAATGTAGTAAAAGTGGAGAAAGTAGATAAGGAATAGGAAAGAAGAAAATCTAAAAGATCTTCCGCCACTCCACCAGGTAAAAGAGTAAAGGAAATGGCTACTGGACCAGGTAAAAGACAAAAAATAGTAGTTTCTCCTATACAAAGGAAAGTATCTGAAATTACAGATGATGAAGATACTGAAGTCAAGAAGAAGAAATGGAAACCTAAGATAGAAAAGGTAAATGAACAAATTATTAATGATGGAGACTTTTCCAAGATGAACAAGTATTATGAGCTATACAATTATTCAGAAAGGTTAAACTTGGAGAATGCAGTTGTCAGACACATGATTTTAGTAGATAAGAAATTTGATACCATTCAAGGGAAGATACCTGATGATTTGTTTGAGAAATTAGTTAATAGGAAGAAGAGAGTAGCTGAAGAAGATAATAAGATCAGAGAAAACTTTGTAAAGAAGCTCTGTGACATTAGAGATGAAGACCACTTCAAGGAAATCATGAAAGATCTTGGTATTCATTTGAGAACAAAAAGAAGAACAATTTAGATAATGGGATGAAATTATGAGGAAATCAATAAGGAAACTAAACAGGCAATCATAAAGGTGATGACTACAGATGTTGGTAAGCACTCAAGTGCAGCAGATCAAGCTTTGGAAGCTGAGCACCAAAAAATTCCCTCTCCACCACCATCAATTAACATTGAAGATGAATCAATGAATGTGGAAGGAACTCATATCATACTGGATAGTGAAGACAATCCTTTTAGCAACCTTGAGAACATTGTTGACAATTCAGCCTTAGAAGAACAAGATAGATCAATTAAGGTAGAAAGGAAGGAAACAAGGAAGGAAGAAGAAAAATAAGAAGAGATTCAAGAAAATACAGCGGTTGAAGGATAGAAAGGAGAACCAAGCAAAGTAGAAATCAGTCCTACCCCTGAGATTACAACAAAGAAACCACAGATAGAATCAATTTTTGCTCACTTTGGGAAAGAAGTTGATGATGATGATTAAATGGAACTGATCTCATCTCTTAACAAAATTATTGGTAACAACAAGAAGGTAAAAAGACTTGAAGGATTATTGTTGGAAGTAATAGAGAAGTTGCAGAGTGTTGTGACTAATCAGATAACAGAAGCAGATCCACAAGAAAAAGCTAGAGAAGTTATGAAGGCATTTGACAATGAATTCACTAACTTGACAAATATAGCTACAGTAAAGGCACAAGCAGCCTATGAGGCTAAAGTATTTTATGATATATGTCAAAATATTAGAAATGATATCAATAATTTGGATGTGTGTATAAAGTACTTAAGAAGAAATTTGGACAGAGGAAAAGCTTTGTATATACAGTGTACAAATATAGAACATCATGTATTAGAAGTGACTAAGAAGATAAGAACAAAAGAGGTAGAAATTCAAATAGAGGTAAACCTGTTAACCAGCCCTAATGTAAAGATATTAGATTGTGAAAAGAAAATTAGTAAATTGAAAGATGATATAAGAATCCTTCATGATGAAAGAGACATGAAATTGAGAAGATTCACTCTTCTAAGAGAGCACATTTCAGTTAAGATAAGTATCATTGAAGGAAAATTGGAAGAATGTCTTTCATCCAAGACATCTTATGAGAAGTTCAACTTTGCAAACCTTCATGCATGTGAGATCGCATCTTATGGTTTATGTGCACTACTCAATGTTGCAGACACCATTAAGAAGGCATAGGAGAAGGAGTTAGAGAGCATCAAAGTAAATTTTGCAGATTGTGTTGCAAGCCTACCGACTCTGCAATTTTGAATCTAAGGTAAACACTTTTGAGAACACAATTTTGGCACCCTTTTTTTGTCATTGTTGTCAAAGGAGGAGTGATAGCAGAAAATTGATATATTGTTATATATATGGAAGTATATTCCTATGGGGAGTATAGATGATATATAAGATATATGGAGATATAAGGACAATAAAGATATATTTTGATTTGGCCACAATTTTGAAGTTTTCCATGACTTAGCCAATTTTCTCATATGTTGCCACCAATGACAAAGGGGGAGATTGTTAGCAATTTTGCTTAGTTAGATATCTAGATGTTCTCATTATGGAAACATATGATCTATGTGAATATCGCATATGAAAAAGAGCAGTTATAACAGAGTGCAGAGCAAAATTGTCTAAGTGTAAGCAGCAATTTTCCCAATCTAACCAGAGATAATTTTGATTGGCAACATTGATAGAAGTAAGTTCAATGCTTGCACACTTAAATATAGATACTATGATGTATATTGAAGACTCACCTGAGAGTGCAAGTCTGTATGACATGTACGAAAGAAGTTATTGCAGTATTACAGGAACAGAGTTGAAGCCGACAGGACAAAGATGAAGACATAATTGGTAAATAGTTAAGGGATTATTTTGTTTATCAAAATAATAACTTAATCACATAAAGGGGCGGCATCCTAGATGTTAACCCTTGGGAAGAACAAGTTAATATGTATTTTTGTAAAGTGCTTTATGTTTTGTAAAGCCGACTGTAAAAGTTATTATTCTTAATAACTTGTATAAATGTAAGACATATGTAATGCGAAGAAAGAGAGAACATATGTATGTGAAAGATATTGATGCGAAGTTGTAAATTATGAAAGTCAAGCAAGCAGACTTTGTATATGCAAGCAAAGCAGTAAAGGTTATATACCTTACCCTTTTTTGTAATCAGAAATCATTGTACATTACATGTTTGGGCAGTGGGCTCATCTTGTAATCATTTGAATTTGTACTACCAAATCTTAGTAGGGTTGAGGCTTCTAACAAATTCTAGAGTCCCTTAATCAGGACTGAGACACTATATGTATGTAACAGGCTCCTAACAGGGTCAACATCCTTAACATGATACTTCTGATTAGTGGATCATTGTGGGTATCATCCCCACCAGGGTTTTCCCTTGGCCAAGGTTTCCTTGAGAACAAATAATGTGTTATGAGTTCATTTTCTTTATTGCTATGCATGTTATTTAGTTTACTCTATTTTGCAAGTATCAAGTTAATCTGTTATATCCATAATTGGGCAAAAGTAAAAGTTTGTAGAATACTGATTCACCCCCCCCCCCCCCCTCTCAGTATTCCCTATTTCTAACAGATATCAATATGGTAATTCAAATCAAGTGAATCAACAAAAAATTTCAAATCAAGAGCATTGGACACAAAAATTTTCAAGTTCAAGTATCATATTAGGAGGTCATCAATGAATTCAAAATCTATTATCAAATTAGGAATTTTATCATTGAAATTAGTTGTACATCAAATCAGTCATCACGTTCAGATCAGACACCAGTGAATCAAACATCAGACATTCTTTGAACCAATGCGCTTCACACATTGATTCAAAGAGGGGCATTTGTATACACCTAAAAATGTTCAAGCTAAATTGAAGTGAGAAATCAAAGACTAAATCAGGGATTAATCAAAATCAAAGCTAAAAGGATTAATTAAATAAAAAAGATTAATTAATTATGTAATTGATTGTAATTAAATTAATTGTATAGTTAAATCAAATCAAAATCCAACCCATTCAAGGGTACACATAGCTAAGACAAATTAATTTAATCATCTATTAATTCCTATTTTTCTCACCAATCATATATAGACAAAATAAAAATCAACCAAGGGAAATTAAGGAATAAGCTCACATGGATCAAAGCCAAATAAATTCTCCACCACACATCTTGGAGATGCATCTTGACCACTCATTTTGTCTCTTTGTTCCAACCTTTGAGAGCAAAATATTTAAATTGTCTCAACATTTGAAACCATCAACTTGACTCAAACCTAGTCATGGTTAACCTTACCCTACCTGTAAGCTTTGGAAAAATATATAAAAGGAGGAAAAAATCAAGAGAAAAGGATCCACTTTGATTAGTTTTTAATTGAATCCATATTATAGGCATTTTAGATTTGAATTCCTAGCATAATTGAGCATAAATGAGCATATTTTAGTATAATTTGAGTTAGAATTGGCTTAATTGCATCATAGATCAAAACTCTCATTCTAGAGATGTCTCTAATGAATGCTAAATTTGAGAGCATTTCTTTAGATCTTTTAGTTAGAGATCCATAGGATGCTTATTGTCATTATTTCAATTCAATTACTTTAAAATTGTCATATTTTCCATCATTGATTTGATATTTTGATGAGCTAATCCTATGAAGGTGTTGGAAATATTCAAGAATTAACCAAGTTACTGAGAGGGGAGGGGTGAATCAGTAACTCCAAATTTTCTTTCAATAACAGATGTATTAACATATAGTTTACTTTATCCTTATGCATATAGAAAGCATGAAACTTAAAAGCATTCACAACAATGACACATAGATTTGGTTACCCAGAAACCTTCCAAAAGAAAGTAAAACTGGGGTGGGGATAAAACCCACAAAGCTTTACTAATGTAGTATAAAGTTGGCCGGTTAAGGCTTACAATTGATCACTTCTGATGATCTGCCCTGCTAGGAGCAATAAGGACTGCTAGGTCCACCTTGTTAGAGGATTTTTACAAACTTACAAAAGAAGTATGTACTCGGTAAAGAGATTTTACAAAAGACTGTTAAGTCTACCCGGTTAAAGGATTTTAGTACTGATTCACCTATTAGGATGAAACAGTAGATCTCTTGCTTTGCAACTGGATTGCTGAATGAGATTCCCTGATGTACTGATCACCTTCTGTGATGAATTTGTCTTTGCTATTCCTTATATTGCTGTAGCCCTTTGTAATTCTCTTATCTCTGCCTTTCTTTCTTTTTCACATTCATACTCATTACAATACATCTTGGTATTTTACAACATTGTTTATATACAAGTCTAAACAATTAATTACAATTACAAAGTCGGCTTGACAAATAAACATAAGTGCTACTAAGTCGGCCCAAGTATGGTTACTTGGTTCCTGCAAACTAACTCGGTGACTATCTGATACTTGGCGTCCACTACATTACTCGGCATCATCATGCACTCGATAGAAGTGAAGGCTCGGTTCATACTGACCACTCGGTAGGTTTTGAACTCGGTAAATATTGGTGACTCGGTAGACATAATGTTACTCAGTTTACACTATCCTGCTCGGTTTGCACTGTCCTGCTCAGTTTGCACTGTTCTGCTCGGTTTGCACTGTTTTGCTTGGTTTGCACTGTTCTGCTCGATTTGCACTGTTCTGCTCAGTTTGCACTGTTATGCTTGGTTTGCACTATTCTGCTCGGTTTGCACTGTTATGCTCGGTTTGCACTGTGAATGCAAATAAGTGTTGTCACTAGTGGCAATCCTGCTTAATGCCAACAATCTCCCCCTTTGGCATTAGTGACAAAAACACTTATTGCCCAAAACTTATATACATGAACCATGCTGAGATTTATTTTGATTTTTTTCAAAATTGTCTTTGTCATAGGGCTTTATAAATTGTCTCCCCCTTTCAATGTGCTAACTTTTTCTTCTTTTCTTCTGTACATATACATATCTCCCTCTATATATATCTCCCCCTTTTTGACGATAATGCCAAAGGTGTATATACAAGTGATTTACAGAGAGAATCCAAAATTTGATAGAAAATTAGAATGTACCTTCATTATCAGTGCCAGGGTTCTGTCCCAATTTTCTTGCAGAATCTTGCATGTTTGGATTGCAATTTGGATTTCTGCAGAGAGTTCAATCATATGATCTGCTATTGAGAACTGATTGTCATGAATCAACGTTTTGGAATGTTCAATGTGCTTATACATTGTATTCATGATGGGAAGGATCATGTTCTGAATGTCTAGCAGTGTGGACCGGATCCTTGTGTCTTCTTTCAGTAGTTCTGACTGCGTATTTGATAGGTATGAGATTTTCATGTGATGAGAAGAGCTTGAACTTGGTTCAAGTTGCAACTTCTGTATGCTAATCTTCAAATCCTCATCAATTTTATTCATTTTGTCCTTGACATCCTTTGTGAACTCGGCAACATTGCATAGTCTGGCCAAAAGAGAGGTAACATTTGAATAGGAAGATTCAATGTTTGACAAAACTGAAGACAATTCCACTTGATTAATAGCTATGTGCTGAGCAATGTGCTCAAGCACTTTATTGTTGAATCTCTTCTCATCTTTTTCAACTAACTTTTCTGTCCCAGATGAATCCTCATTGTATTTATTTACTGCTTCTGCTAATTGTAACAAAACATGTTGAGAGGAGTCTACTTTAATACCTAATGCTTCAGATAAAATGTCCTTAGCATCCTTAATGATTTGATATTCCTTGTCTCTCTCCTCTTTAAGTTTCTTTTGTTTTGCTTTCCTTTGGAGGATTTCACCTATATTTTGCATTTGGTCTGCTGATAGATTTGCAAAATCTAATGTTGGAATCTCTATTTCTTCATCTAGGTCTATATCCTCTACTATATTTTTACCCAAAAATCTTATACTCGGTTGAGCCTTAGGCTTATCTATACTTAATGCCTTAGTAGTAGTGACAGTAGGCATAGTAGGACTGGCTATAGAGACTAGTATACTATCTATTAGAGAACTTGAAGTATTTACACATGTAGAATAAAAAATTGGAATACTTACTGCTGGAAAACTTGATGAAGTAGGAGACTGCAACTCGGTAGAAGAAATGGTAGTTGCTTCTGTTGTTGCTATAGGTGATTGGACAAATGTTGAAGTTGTCACAACCATGCTTGAAGGTGTCTCCGGGCTAGATATAGTAACTTTTACTGGAGAGGTAGGAAGTGATGCAATGAATTCTGCCGCTATCCTCACAGTATCATCTACCTCAGTGGCTGCTTCCTATTCATCACTGTCATCTTCAATGTCTTTTATTATAACTGTTTCAATACTCAGTTGGTGAAGATGGTATATGTTCTTCCATGTGGCATTTGCAGCCTTCACAACCGATTCAATATTGTTAATCAAAATCAAACAAGTATTGAACTTTAGTGTCATCTTATTTTCATTCTCCTTCAATGCCTTCTTTATTTCATCATTTTTCAAGCTTGGCATTAACTGTCTCAGGGTTTCATCAAATATGTCTTTTACAGTTTGATTGGCATTGCTCCATCTCATTTTTATTGGATCTAATAAAGTGTTGGCATTAAGCAGAATTGCCACTAGTGACAACACTTATTTGCATTCTAAGTGCAAACCGAGTAGAACAGTGAAAACTGAGTAGAACAGTGCAAACCGAGCAGAACAGTGCAAACCAAGTAGAATAGTGAAAACCGAGCAGAACAGTGCAAACCGAGTAGAATAGTGCAAACCGAGCAAGACAGTGCAAACTGAGCAAGACAGTGCAAACCGAACAAGATAGTGCAAACCGAGCAGGACAGTGTAAACCGAGTAACATTATGTCTACCGAGTCACCAGTATTTACCGAGTTTAAAACTTACCGAGTGGTTAGTATGAACCGTGCCTTCTCTTCTACGGAGTGCATGACGATGCCGAGTAATGCAGTGGACACCAAGTATCAGAAAGTCACTGAGTTAGTTTGTAGGAACCGTGTAACCATACTTGGGCCAACTTAGTGGCACTTATGTTTATTTGTCAAGCCGACTTTGTAATTGTAATTAATTGTTTAGACTTGTATATAAACAATGTTGTAAAAATGTCAAGATGTAATAAAATGAGTATGAATGTGAAAAAGAAAGAAAGGAAGAGATAAGCGAATTACAAAGGGCTACAGCAGTATAGGGAATAGCAAAGACAAATTCATCACAGAAGGTGATCAGTACATCAGCGAATCTCAATCAGCAATCCAGTTGCAAAGCAAGAGATCTACTATTTCATCCTAACAGGTGAATCAGTACTAAAATCCTTTAACCAGGTAGACTTAACAGTCTTTTGTAAAATCTCCTTACCGAGTGCATACTTCATTGTATGTTTGTAAATCCTTTAACAGGGTGGATTTAGCAATCCTTATTGCTCCTAGCAGGGCAGATCATCAGAAGTGATCAAATTGTAAGCCTTAACCGGCCAACTTTATTCTACAGTACTAAAGCTTTGCGGGTTTCATCCCCACCCCAGTTTTACTTTCTTTTTGGAAGGTTTCTGGGTAACCAAATCTATGTGTCATTGTTGTGAATACTTTTAAGTTTCATGCTTTCTATATGCATAAGGAAAAAGTGAACTATATGTTAATACATCTGTAATGGTAAGAAAATTTGGAGTTACTGATTCACCCCTCCCCTCTCAGTAACTCGGTTAATTCCTGAATATTTCCAACAATTGGTATCAGAGCAGAGTTGGTTCTCAAGATAAAGCTTAACTAGCTTGAGCAAAGATCTAGGACAATGGAGGTATTTAAACTGAACAAGGTGATTGAAAATGAAAAGCTAGATCTCAAAATGGCCATAGCTAAACTTAAGGAAGCAAAAGAACATCTTTCCCAATCCCTAAGAAGAAGGAAGGAACTTGCAAATCAGATGAATGATCAGAATTACATTGAAGAAAATATTGAAGATCTTTTTCCCTCAAATAGCTCAGATGAAGCAAACAATGCTGTCAAAGAACTCCTAGAAAAGAATGGGTCTCTGCAGGAAGAAGTGAGAAAATTAAAAAGAGAACAAGAGCTACACTCAACAAGATTTTGTGAGATCTTAGAACAAAGAAACAAGTTGAAAGATGAATTAGATGGAAGGAACAATGAAGTCCAAAATAAAACCCTTTAGCTAGAAAACCTAATTGATCAGATCTCCCATACAAATGAGGAAATTCTAAATCTAAGATCATAAATAGAAAGCACAAGAGAAGAACTAAGATCTGAAAAGGAAATCAATCTAAGATTGGTGGATGACCTAAACACCGAAAAAAAAATCAATGGAGGAATGCTAAAAAGCCAAGAAGACTTGAATCAGCTGTATGAGCGAAATCTTCATAGGCAGAAAGGAAAAGCAGGACTTGGATACAAAGGAGAAGGTGAATCTTCTAAGCAAGGTACTCAAAGAAATCAGAAACCTACTTGTAATCATAATGGTAAATAGGACATACTTCAAATAAATGTTGGAGCAATGAAAAAGCAGAATTCAATGGAAAATGCTACAACTGCAATCAACATGGTCACAAAGCAAATGAATGTAGGGAAAAACCAAGATTCAGAGGTAATTGTCACAAATGCAACAAACAAGGTCACAAAGCATCCGAGTGCAGATCCAAAACATTCAATCCAGCAGAACAAATTATGAAAGCAATGTTTGGATGGGACTACAACACCTGGTGTAGATGTCATTATTATGGAGAATATGGACACATTGGCATGAACTGCATAAAACATCATCTAAGGAAAAGAGATACTACCGTAAGATGCTTCAAATGCACTAAACTCGGTCACATAGCCAGAAACTGCATGAATGCTAGTGAAGTTGAAGATGGAAAGAAGAATGAAGCAACTAAGGTCAGGAAACAAGTGAGACAAAAGTGGATTCCTAAATCTACCGAGCAAACCAGTCCAAGTAATGGAATGGGTGGCTCTACCGACTCCAACTAAATTTCCAAGAAAGCACTGGAACTGTAGTCTCATAGACAAACTTCAAGCAGTTCCAGAACCGAATTAAAAGAAAGATCTAAATCAGCATACAAGATGCAGTAAGATCATAGGAAGGTCGGTATCAGTCTTTACCAAGCAAGGTCAGTATTAGTTTTCACCAAGCAAGGTCGGTACTAGTCTTTACCGAGTGAGGTCGGAGCAATATGAATTCTCGAGTTCACCGAGTTGCGAAGTCTTTACCGAGCAATTAATTCTTAGTGGGTGATAGTCTGTCAGAATTCATACCCTAATTTTCACTGAGCATTAATGACAGAGTTGTAAACAAAAGGCAAGAAATCAAACTCATTCCTCACCGCGAACTTTAGCACTTTGAGAGCAGAGAATTTCAAGAGCAATCCAGCGATTCAAATACTTTTGCGAAAAGAATTTTCTGTGAGCTACCATGGCATCATCCAGCACTTCAGTGAAGAAAGGATCAGAAATGTTAGTCCAATGGGAATGGAGAGCACCATATTTCAAGATCATGCCCGCAATTGTAGCAGCCCTAGACCCGAACGGAGCTCAATCTCAGATTCCTCCTAAGGTACTACTTATTAATGATATTCGCAATCATTTCAACTGTGCAATTCAAGAAATGGGAAACCTAGAGCTAGATATTGTGCGTGAGGAACTGTGTGTGGATGGTATTCTAAAACTCGAGCACAAACATCTGGAAGATAAGGGATTAGTTCACATTGCACATTTACCTCGAAACTTTCGGGAGAAATGGGTTAGATACATTCTCAGCCATATACATGATGGCAAGATTTGGCTTGAGCAACCCATAGAGATCACCAAGAAGATTATTCATCAAATCACCAGTCTTCCCATGTTGAACAAAGCAAAAACTACCAAAACCCTAGGTCAGTCGGAACTGGAGAAGAAAACCCTAGCCAAGTGGGACGGTAGAGGCATGAAAGTTAGCAGCATTACCGATGCTGAACTAAAGTTTGGTACACACATAATTGCCCATAAAATATACAGTTCAAGTCGACAGAATAGTGTCTCCTTTGAAGCTATTGACCTAGCATACAAAGTGGTCAAGAATAACTTATCATTTGACCTTGCAGATTTATTGTTAAAACAGTTTAACAAGAACATGGAAAGCATTCAAACTTCCAAAAACAATCCATGTAAGTTTGGATCCCTACTGGTCTGTTTATTCTTCTATGTTTAGAAATTCTTCCCTTCCAAAGGAAAAGTTGTATGGAGAAAAGATGTGCCAGTCCTTTATGAGATAAATGAATACATCTCAGAAATGGGTGAAAATTTTGAAAGCATCATGGATAGTTATTTTGAGTCTTTCAAAGAGAAAATGAATGACAGATTCCGGATTCCACAGAAGTTGGTGGAAGATTATAAGGATGACATTTGTTTCATGGTAGACTGTGACAATGTATATATTCAAGCAGCTAAACTGAGGATTGTATATGTAAAACCTCTTCCTTATGAGGTAAATATTGATGAAACCAAGATTATCATTGAAGCCCTTCTTAATCAGCCTATTAATCCCAAAGCTCCATATTTTGGAACATATGATGAAGCAAAGGTGAGAATTGAATTAAGCATAAAGCTTCCATAAGTGGTAAACAAAGGAAAGAAGAGGATAGCTAAAATGCAAATGCTAACCGAGGACAAAGGAGAAAATGATGAAGAAGAAGAGGAAAAGGATGAGAAAATAGAGGAACCAGAACCTGCAAAGAAGAAAGGAAAGGTATTCATCACTAAGGCACCTAAGCCTCCCACTATTGTATTTACAAGGAGAATGCAAGAGGTAAGGCAGACAAAGATATAGTATTCAAAAGGCCTCCTCTAAACTTTCAAGAGAGGATCAAACTTTTTAGAGAAGGATCAAGATCTGGAGTAAGTAACATAAAATCTTTTAAATATGAAACCAGATCGGAAATAGAACAGAAGGAAATAGAAGATGTTGTTATTGAAAAGATGGGATAGTGGAAATACTCTCCTGATGAATTAGCCCCACAGGTTCCAGCAGTCTTATTAGATCCAATAAAAATGAGATGGAGCAATGCAAAGCAAACTGTAATAGACATATTTGATCAAACCCTGAGACAGTTAATGCCGAGCTTGAAAAATGATGAAGTAAAGAAGGCATTAAAGGAAAATGAAAATAAGATGACACTAAAGTTCAATACTTGTTTGATTCTAATCAACAATATTGAATCGATTGTGAAGGCTGCAAATGCCACATGGAAGAACATATACCATCTTCACCAACTGAGTATTGAAACAGTAACAATAAAAGATATTGAAGATGACAGTGATGAACAAGAAGAAGCCACTGAGGTAGATGATACTGTGAGGATAGCAGTAGAAGTCATTGCATCACTTCCTACCTCTCTAGTAAAAGTTTCTACATCCAGCCCGGAGACACCTTCAAGCATGGTTGTGACAACTTCAACTTTTGTCCAATCACCTATAGCAACAACAGAAGCAACCACCATTTCTTCTACCAAGTTGTAGTCTCCCACTTCATCAAGTTTTCCAGCAGTAAGTATTCCAGTTTTTGATTCTACAAGTATAAATACTTTAAGTTCTCCAGTAGACAGTATGCCAGTCTCTATAGCCAGTCCTACTATGTCTACTATCACTACTACTAAGGTATTAAGTACAGATAAGCCTAAGGCTCAATCGAGTATAAAATTTTTGGGTAAGAATATAGTAGAGGATATAGACCTAGATGAAGAAATAGAGATTCCAACATTAGATTTTGCAAATTCATCAGCGGACCAAATGCAAAATATAGGTGAAATCCTCCAAAGGAAAGCAAAGCAAAAGAAGCTTAAAGAGGAGAGAGACAAGGAATATCAAATCATTAAGGATGCTAAAGACATTTCGTCTGATGCATTAGGTATTAAAGTAGACTCCTCTCAACATGTTTTGCTACAATTAGCAGAAGCAGTAAATAAATACAATGAGGATTCATCTAGGATAGAAAAGTTAGTTGAAAGAGCCGAGAAGAGATTCAACAAAAAAGTGCTTGAGCACATTGCTCAGCACATAGCTATTAATCAAGTGGAATTGTCTTCAGTTTTGTCAAACATTGAATCTACCTATTCGAATGTCACCTTTCTTTTGGCCAGACTGTGCAATATTGCCGAGTTCACAAAGGATGTCAAGGATAAAATGGATGAGGATATGAAGATTAGCATACAGAAGTTGCAACTTGAACCAAGTTCAAGCTCTGCTCATCACATGAAAATCTCATACCTATCAAATATGCAGTCAGATCTACTAAAAGAAGACACAAGGATCTGGTCCACACTACTAGACATCCAGAACATGATCCTTTGCATCATGAATACAATGTATAAGCACATTGAACATTCCAAAACATTGATTCATGACAATCAGTTCTCTATAGCAGATTACATGATTAAAATCTCTACAGAAGTCCAAATTGCAATCCAAACATGCAAGATTCTGCAAGAAAATTGGGACAGAACCCTGGCACTAATAATGAAGGTACATTCTGATTTTCTATCAAATTTTGGATTCTCTCTGTAAATCACTTGTATATACACCTTTGACATTATCATCAAAAAGGGGGAGTTATGTATAGAAGGAGATATGTATAGAAGAAGATTTGTATAGAAGAAAAAGTTAGCACATTGAAAGGGGGAGATAATGTATAAAGCCCTATGACAAAGACAAATTTTGAAAATAAATAAATAAATAAATCTCAGCATGATTCATGTATATAAGTTTTGGGCAATAAGTGTTTTTGTCACTAATGCCAAAGGGGGAGATTGTTGGCATTAAGCAGAATTGCCACTAGTGACAACACTTATTTGCATTCTGAGTGCAAATCGAGCAGAACAGTGAAAACCGAGTAGAACAGTGCAAACTGAGCAGAACAGTGCAAACTGAGCAGAACAGTGAAAACCGAGTAGAACAGTGCAAACCGAGTAGAATAGTGCAAACTAAGAAGAACAGTGCAAACTAAGCAAGACAGTGCAAACTGAGCAAGACAGTGCAAACCGAACAAGATAGTGCAAACCGAGCAGGACAGTGTAAACCGAGTAACATTATGTCTATCGAGTCACCAGTATTTACCGAGTTCAAAACCTATCGAGTGGTTAGTATGAACCGTGCCTTCACTTCTACCGAGTGCATGACGATGCAGAGTAATGCAGTGGACACCGAGTATCAGAAAGTCACCGAGTTAGTTTGCAGGAACCATGTAACCATACTTGGGCCGACTTAGTGGCACTTATGTTTATTTGTCAAGCCGACTTTGTAATTGTAATTAATTGTTTAGACTTGTATATAAACAATGTTGTAGAAATGTCAAGATGTAATAAAATGAGTATGAATGTGAAAAAGAAAGAAAGGCAGAGATAAGCGAATTACAAAGGGCTACAGCAGTATAGGGAACAACAAAGACAAATTCATCACAGAAGGTGATCAGTACATCAGCGAATCTCAATCAGCAATCTAGTTGCAAAGCAAGAGATATACTGTTTCATCCTAACAGGTGAATCAGTACTAAAATCCTTTAACTAGGTAGACTTAACAGTATTTTGTAAAATCTCTTTACCGAGTGCATACTTCATTGTATGTTTGTAAATCCTTTAACAGGGTGGATTTAGCAATCCTTATTGCTCCTAGGAGGGCAGATCATTAGAAGTGATCAAATTGTAAGCCTTAACCAGCCAACTTTATTCTGTAGTACTAAAGCTTTGCGGGTTTCATCCCCACCCCAGTTTTACTTTCTTTTTGGAAGGTTTCTGGGTAACCAAATCTATGTGTCATTGTTGTGAATGCTTTTAAGTTTCATGCTTTCTATATGCATAAGGAAAAAGTGAACTATATGTTAATACATCTGTAATTGTAAGAAAATTTGGAGTTACTGATTCACCCCTCCCCTCTCAGTAACTCGGTTAATTCCTAAATATTTCCAACATAAAGCTGCTGGAACCTGTGGGGCTATTTCATCAGGAGAGTATTTCCACTGTCCCATCTTTTCAATGACAGCATCTTCTATTTCCTTTTGTTCTATTTTTGATCTATTTTCATATTTAAAAGATTTTATATTACTTACTCCAGATCCTGATCCTTCTCTAAAAAGTTTGATCTTCTCTTGAAGGGTTAGAGGAGGCCTTTTCAATATTATATCTTTGTCTGCCTTGTCTGCCTTACCTCTTGCACTTCTCCTTGTAAATAGTGCAGTGGGAGGCTTAGGTGCCTTAGTGATGAATACCTTTCCTTTCTTCTTTGCAGGTTCTGGTTCCTCTATTTTCTCATCCTTTTCCTTTTCTTCTTCAGTGTCTTCTCCTTTGTCCTCGGTTAGCATTTGCATTTTGGCTATCCTCTTCTTTCCTTTATTTACCACCTCTGGAAGCTTTATGCTTAATTCAATTCTCACCTTAGCTTCATCATATGTTCCAAAATATGGGGCTTTGGGATTAATAGGCTGATTAAGAAGGGCTTCAATGATATTCTTTGTTTCATCAATGTTTACCTCATAAGAAAGAGGTTTTACATGTACAATCCTCGGTTTAGCTGCTTGAATGTATACTCTGTCACAGTCCACCATGAAACAAATATCATCCTTATAATCCTCAACCAACTTCTGTGGAATCCGGAATCTGTCATTCATTTTCTCTTTGAAAGACTCAAAATAACTGTCCATGATGCTCTCAAAATTTTCACCCATTTCTGAAATATATTCATTTATTTCATAAAGAATTGGCACATCTTTTCTCCATACTACTTTTCCTTTAGAAGGGAAGAATTTCTGAATGTAGAAGAACAAACAGACCAGTAAAGATCCAAACTTACATGGGTTGTTTTTGGAAGTTTGAATGCTTTCCATGTTCTTGTTAAACTATTTTAACAATAAATCTGTAAGGTCAAATGATAAGTTATCTTGACCACTTTATATGCTAGGCCTACGGCTTCACAAGAGACACTATTCTGTCGACTTGAACTGTATATCTTATGGGCAATGATGTGTGTACCAAATTTTAGTTCAGCATCACTAATGCTGCTTACTTTCATGCCTCTACCGTCCCACTCGGCTAGGGTTTTCTTCTCCAGTTCCGGCCGACCTAGGGTTTTGGTAGATTTTGCTTTGTTCAACATGGGAAGACCGGTGATTTGATGAATCATATTCTTAGTGATCTCTATGGGTTGCTCAAGCCAAATCTTTCCATCATGTACATGGCTGAGAATGTATCTAACCCATTTCTCCCAAAAGTTTCGAGGTAAATGTGCAATGTGAACTAATCCCTTGTCTTCTAGCTGTTTGTGCTCGAGTTTTAGAATACCATCCACACATAGTTCCTCACGCACAATATCTAGTGTTTCCCATTTCTTGAATTGCACAATTGAAATGATTGTGAATATCATTAACAAGTAGTACCTTAGGAGGAATCTGAGATTGAGCTCCGTTTGGATCTAGGGCTGCTGCAATTGCGGGCACGAGCTTGAAATCTGGTGCACTCCATTCCCCTTGGACTAAAATTTCTGATCCTTTCTTCGCTGAAGTGCTGGATGATGCCATGGTAGCTCACAGAAAATTCTTTTCACAAAAGTATTTGAATTGCTGGATTGCTCTTGAAATTTTCTGCTCTCAAAGTGCTAAAGGTTCGCGGTGAAGAATGAGTTTGATTTCTTGCCTTTTGTTTACAACTCTATCATTAATGCTTAGTACGAATTAGGGTATGAATTCCATCAGACTGTCACCCACTATGAATTAATTGCTCGGTAAAGACTTCGCAACTCGGTGAACTCAAGAATTCAAATTGCTCCGACCTCACTCGGTAAAAACTGGTACCGACCTTTCTCGGTAAAGACTGATACCGACCTTCCTGTTATCTTGTTGCATCTTTGTATGCCAATTTAGATCTTTCTTTTAATTCAGTTCTGGAACTGCTTGAGATTTGTCTATGAAAATACAATTCCAGTGCTCTCTTGGGAATTCAGTTTGAGTCGGTAGAGCCACCCATTCCATTACTTGGACTGGTTTGCTCGGTAGATTTAGGAATCCACTTTTGTCTTACCTATTTCCTGACCTTAGTTGCTTCATTCTTCTTTCCATCTTCAACTTCACTAGCATTCATGCAATTTCTGGCTATGTAACCGAGTTTAGTGCATTTGAAGCATCTTACGGTAGTATCTCTTTTCCTTAGATGATGTTTTATGCAGTTCATGCCAATGTGTCCATATTCTCCACAGTAATGACATCTGCACCAGGTGTTGTAATCCCATCCAAACATTGCTTTTATAATTTGTTCTACTGGATTGAATGTTTTGGATCTGCACTCGGATGCCCTGTGACCTTGTTTGTTGCATTTGTGACAATTACCTTTGAATCTTGGTTTTTCCCTACATTCATTTGCTTTGTGACCTTGCTGATTGCAGTTGTAGCATTTTCCATTGAATTCTGCTTTTTCATTGCTCCAACATTTATTTGAAGTATGTCCTATTTTGCCACAATGATTACAAGTAGGTTTCTGATTTCTTTGAGTACCTTGCTTAGAAGATTCACCTTCTCCATTGTATCCAAGTCCTGCTTTTCCTTTTTGCCTATGAAGATTTTGATTATACAGCTGATCTAGGTCTTCTTGGCTTTTCAACATTCTTTCATTGATTTGTTTTTCGGTGTTTAGGTCATCCACCAATCTTTGATTGATTTCCTTTTCAGATCTTAGTTCTTCTCTTGTGCTTTCTATTTTTGAACTTAGAGTCAGAATTTCCTCATTTGTATGGGAGATCTGATCAATTAGGTTTTCTAATTGAAGGGTTTTATTTTGGACTTCATTGTTCATTCCATCTAATTCATCTTTCAACTTGTTTCTTTGTTCTAAGATCTCACAAAATCTTGTAGAGTGTAGCTCTTGTTCTCTTTTTAAGTTTCTCACTTCTTCCTGCAGAGACCCATTCTTTTCTAGGAGTTCTTTGACAACATTGTTTGCTTCACCTGAGATATCTGAGGGAAAAAGATCTTCAATCTTTTCTTCAATGTAATTCTGATCATTCATCTGATTTGCAAGTTCCTTCCTTCTTCTTAGGGATTGGGAAAGATGTTCTTTTGCTTCTTTAAGTTTAGCTATGGCCATTTCAAGATCTAGCTTTTCATTTTCAATCACCTTGTTCAGTTTGAATACCTCCATTGTCCTGGATCTTTTCTCAAGCTAGTTAAGCTTTATCTTGAGAACCAATACTGCTCTGATACCAATTGTTGGAAATATTTAGGAATTAACCAAGTTACTGAGAGGGGAGGGGTGAATCAGTAACTCCAAATTTTCTTTCAATAACAGATGTATTAACATATAGTTTACTTTATCCTTATGCATATAGAAAGCATGAAACTTAAAAGAATTCACAACAATGACACATAGATTTGGTTACCCAGAAACCTTCCAAAAAGAAAGTAAAACTGGGGTGGGGATGAAACCCGGAAAGCTTTAGTACTGCAGAATAAAGTTGGCCGGTTAAGGCTTACAATTGATCACTTCTGATGATCTGCCCTGCTAGGAGCAATAAGGACTGCTAGGTCCACCTTGTTAGAGGATTTTTACAAACTTACAAAAGAAGTATGTACTCGGTAAAGAGATTTTACAAAAGACTATTAAGTCTACCTGGTTAAAGGATTTTAGTACTGATTCACCTGTTAGGATGAAACAGTAGATCTCTTGCTTTGCAACTGGATTGCTGAATGAGATTCGCTGATGTACTGATCACCTTCTGTGATGAATTTGTCTTTGCTGTTCCTTATACTGCTGTAGCCCTGTGTAATTCGCTTATCTCTGCCTTTCTTTCTTTTTCACATTCATACTCATTACAATACATCTTGGTATTTTACAACATTGTTTATATACAAGTCTAAACAATTAATTACAATTACAAAGTCAGCTTGACAAATAAACATAAGAGCTACTAAGTCGGCCCAAGTATGGTTACTCAGTTCCTGCAAACTAACTCGGTGACTTTTTGATGCTCGGCGTCCACTGCATTACTCGGCATCATCATGCACTCGGTAGAAGTGAAGGCTTGGTTCATACTGACCACTCGGTAGGTGTTGAACTCAGTAAATACTGGTGACTCGGTAGACATAATGTTACTCGGTTTACACTGTCCTACTCGGTTTGCACTGTCCTGCTCGGTTTGCACTGTTCTACTCAGTTTGCACTGTTCTGCTCGGTTTGCACTGTTCTGCTCGGTTTGCACTGTTCTGTTCAGTTTGGACTGTTCTGCTCGGTTTGCACTGTTCTGCTCAGTTTGCACTGTGGATGCAAATAAGTGTTGTCACTAGTGGCAATCCTGCTTAATGCCAACATAAGGTATTTTCCATACACAAATATAATAGAATAAAATAATAAATAATGACTCTTAGATCACCTTATAATTACAAATTCAAAAACAAAGTTTGACATCAATGAGTAATTTATTGAAGTATCCCATATTCACGCATCCCATAGTAAAGGATAATAATAGAATTTTAATGAACACCAATCATGAATCAAAATTTGAGTCTCACCCAATCGTCCGAGTGACAAGGGGAATTCTGGCAAAAAATTGCCAATCCATTGCATAATGCTTAGAGAGATATAAATAGTCTATTTGCCTACCTAGGCAGTTACATAATCGTTCTTGAAAAATAAATTGAAAAGAAATTCCGTTAAAAAATGTCATAAAAGGAACTAAAAATGAAAAAGAATCTTCAACAGATGTCATGTGGCCTTTTCATTTCCTTCCTTGTCAATTGTGGCATCTATGAGTACCTCTCTTCAGAATTTCAAAAATTGCACTTCTCAGCTACTATTCCTGATTTTCAAAAATCACGCCTCAGCTACTATTCCCAATTTTCATAAATCACATCTCTCAGCTACTATTCCTGATTTTTGGAAATCGTAACTCTCAACTACTATTCCTAATTTTCATAAATCACACCTCTCAGCTACTATTCCCGATAGACTTTTCTTCTTTTTGGTAGCATTTTGTCCTTATCTCTTCCGATGTAACACGAGATGAAGTAACTTAAACTTTGATACTCCCAAGAGTTAATTTTATTGTCATTAGTTATAAGGAATTTATTATGTTTTTCAAAGTAATTTAGTTATGAAGAAAATACAAGTCGGTAAGGCAAGGAAAGTCAGTCGGTAAAGGAATAAGTAAACATGGAATTTTGGTAAAGAAGAAGCAAGCATAGGCAGTGAGCAAGGAAAAATTGAGCACCGAGAACTAAGTTATACCGAGCACCTAACTAAGAAGAGATATCATTTACTGAGTTAAAGAAAATGTTTTACCAAGAAAAACAAGCTGACACCAGATGAATTCTATGTACATTGAACCTGGACAACGATTAGAAAATGGTTTACCAATCTCGAGGACATTGTATAACAAAACATTGGAGATTGAAATCTAATGATTACACTTGATTAAAAGGTGTGATTAGCCAATGAGAATTAAGGATGAAATATGCATTGGAAGTGTACCTAATGCTATCACTGCTTGAAATGAAGATTCTATAACATCTAACACCGCTTCAAAATTGCATATAAGATGATCAGATTATGAAAATCAGTATGCATGCATGAAGAATAATTGGAGATTTCATGTATGAAGAAGAACATAGAAGAAGGTGAATAAGCAGTGAAGCTACCAACTAACAGAGTTGTGAGGAACAAATTCAGAATTGAGCTACTGAGTACTGAATTGATTAATATGATGGATACAGAGTATGAGGTAATAAATTGATGAGCACATGAAATATGAATAGAATTTTTTGATGCAAATTTGACAGACATTTTTTTATTAATGATTAAGGAGTAATCATATATTGTATAAGTCTCTTAACCAAGAAGATCCTAATAGATCTTAATTGTAAATCATTTAAATAGCCACAATTCTTAGATTAGAGTTGTGAAATCTTTTAACAGGTTAGACTTAGAAGTCTTTAGAACTCTTAACGAGGTTAGTAACTTTAATAGGGTAAGCTATCATAAATAGCTAAGCATTGTAGCTCTAACCAAGCAAACTTTATTCTACAGTAGTAAATTCTTGTGGATGTCATCCCCACCATATTTTTTATCCTCTAACAAGGATTTTTGCGATACCAAAATAATTGTGTTATGTGTTGATGATTACATGTTTTATTTCATGTGATGCATGAAAATGTTAAGGAATCAGTAAATGATTGTGAAGAAAGTTAAAGTAAGTTTAAAAATTATTTTGTAGTACCGATTCACCCCTCCCCTCTCACTACTTACCTTTCCACACTTGAATCCAACAATTTGTATCAGTGCTCAATCTCTTATTAAGGAGTTTAGTCACTTGAGAGGAAAGATCTGGAGAGATGGAAAGCTACAAGAACAAATAGATAATTGACAATATGGAAATAGAACTGAAGATGGCCAATGAGAAAATTGAAGAATTGAGTAGAAAACTGAAACATTCAATCAACAAAAGGAAGGAGCTTGCACTATAGTTGAAAGATACTCAAGATCAAGTTGAGGAACTTGAAGAACTATCAAAGGGAAGCATGTATGATGAATTTGATGCTATTATATCAGAACTATTTGAAAATAACAAGAAACTTGCTGATTAGGTGAAAACACTAAAAAGAGAACAAGAAGCATAGTAGGTAAGGATGTGTGAGATCATGGAACAAAAAGGAAAAGTTGAGGATGACAAAAGAACTACTACAGAAAAAAGAAGACAAATGAATACAATATTAGATGAGAAAGACATGGAAATCATGAGGTTGACACAAACTCACTACAACTTGACATATCAACTTGTTATTGTAAATCAGGATGTTGCTAGGAAAGTCGGTGAAATTGTAGAATTGAGAACTGAGAATGAACATCTAAAGAAAAAATTGAAAACTTAGAAAGATGCTAATGAAATCCTGAGAAGAAATGAAGAAGCTTTGAAGATTTTGGATGAACAACTGAGAAATCAAAGACAAGCTAATGACACTTCTAGACTCTATTTTAATGAAAAAAGTACTACCGAGAAGGGTGAGTCCTCTAAAAAAGAAACCAACCGAGACAAAGTTGTTACCCCACCAAAGTCTAAGAAGCCTACATGTTATCATTGTGGGAAACTATAGCACACAGCTAACATCTACATAAGTAAGAGATGTAATTCATTTAATACTCCTAATTTTAAAGCTCATTGTTATAATTGCAATAAGTATGGACATAAGGCATTTGAATCTAGATCAAGAGTTGTGAACACCCTAAGGAAACCAATATTTAAAGGTTACTATAACAACTGCAAGAAATATGGTCACAAATCTACAAAATGTATATCACAAAGAAGAAATGATAAATAGATCCCTAACTGACAGAATGTTAACAACTGACAAGGTCCTACAATACCATGGGATTATAAGACAAGGATTTCTTGTACCGCATGTGGAAGATTTGGTCACATTGCTGCAAATTTATTTAGGATGCATGGAATGAACAACATGAAGTCACGGAGAAACAATGGAATGGATTGTTTCCATTATCATAGAGTTGGTCACCTAGCTAAGGGTTGCAGGTATCAAAATAAGGATTCTACTGAGGAGAAATTGAGTGAAAAGACTCCAGTGAACATTGATGAAATCTAAGAACAAATGAATAAGACTTGGAGAAGAAAGACAAAAGATGATGGAATAGAATTGGGAACTAGTGATGGCACCACAGTCTCTGGATCGGGTACACCTATATTCACTTAATAGGTATAAGGTATGTATAGGAGATGATAACTTAAAGATTACCTTAAATTGGTTAACGATAAAATAAAGTTAGGTAAGAAGCATTAAATGCATTTATAGCCTTTGGAAGCCCTAACCTAAAGGAAAAACTATAAATAGAGTGTTTGTTACTTCATTTTTTACTTTACACTTTTTTAAGCACATTTAAGCATTGACAAAGATGAGATCAAAGAGAATTTCCAAGCATTCAGTTGAGCATTCCAAACATCTACAAGAACATTTGAGGTATTTCTAGAGTTCATTGAGATGAATTAATAAATTCTACTTGCTATTCTATTTGAAACCCTAGTATTTGTTGAAGTATTTTTGAGGTCAATGGCACCTAAGATGTAGAAAATAGTTGTAGTTGAGAAGATAGACCTAGTAATTCCAAAGTATAATCTTCCTCCCGCCATTGCTGTGGAAGTTGATAAAATAGGTGCCCTATCCTTGATCTCACCAAGAGTCATTTTGGTTGAAGATGTTCGCACCTTCATTTTGTTGGAAACTACAATTGAAGCAATTGTTGTATTATCATTGATGTCAAACCTTAACTGGTAAGACTATTGCTATCTAAGAAATTACTATATCTATTTGATTGTTGAGAAAGGGATAGGCAAGGTTGGTAACAATAGCACCAAAGGAAAGGTTGAGTTATCTTGATACTTCAATGAGTACTTGATTATGCGGCACAATGATAAGACAATGTATTATTTATCTAAGTAAGAATGAAGACTAAACTGGTAGGCTTAATCGAGAAAAAGTGAAGAAATCTAGTTTAAGCTGAGTGATGTTAGTGTCAACTGAGCTAGTATATGTTGAGTAAAATTAGTGTTGACCGAACATCAGTTAATTTCCAAGGAAATAGTTTTTGTGGTGACTGAGCTTTCTAATGAAGACCGAGGAGTTGAACACTGTATTGACCGAGCATCAGTATTTTATATTTGAGGAAGAATTCATATTTCCAGTTGACATAGTTGAATTCTTGGATTATGTGAAACATGTTGACTTTATTTATTGATTGTATGGAATAATTTAATGCAATGTAAATCTATTAAGAGATTTGAGATATTTCTAGAAGGATAGACGAAGAACATAAAGTTGGAAGGATTCGATGAATTTGACCTAAACCTAAGATCTACGAAGGAGATTAAGAAAAAAAAGATGTATTGACCTAATTGAGGAAGTATTAAGGAAACCTAAGCATGAGGTTGAGAGAGAGTGGATTCTGGAAGTATTGTCGATGTTATTGACTATCTAAGAAGAAAAGGTTGAAGGAGAAGTAGTGTGATTGCTTGAAGAGATTTCTAAGAAAATCAATGATGGAGATGGAAAAGGTTCATAGTCAGTAAGCCAACATATGTGTATGGAATTGGATCTGATATTTGCAAAGTGAGTTGTATGTTTCTCAGATCAATACTACTGTTACTTTCTAACCATTGTATCAGTTAAAATCCTTTTAACAGAGGTTGACCTAATAGTCATTTGTATAAATCCTTTGAACAAGGTTGCATTCTAATGGGATGTATGTAAGTCCTATAACAAGGCACACCTTTAACTAAGTGGTTGAAATCCTTTAATCAGGTCACACCTGACAGTGTGTTTGTAACCTTTGACAAGGTTGGATTTTCACAGAGCTCACTTCAGAAGAGTGAAAATAATAGTAACATGTTACAAAGTGGTTTTTCCCTAATTGGGTTTCCACTATAAATCCTGGTTTTAATACTTGTTTGAATGTTTTGGTTTGAACATTTCTGTGTTTTACAAATTAGATACTATTGGATAGTGGATTGCACTGTTATATGTTTCTGTTATGCAATCAGTAATGACCAAGTAGCTGTTGGTTATTGGAACTGATTTGTTGAAGAGTTTTATACATCTGGACCTGAGAACAATTGATTCAACTCCCCTCTCTATTTTTCTAAATCATATTAACAATTGGTATCAGAGCTGTTGTTTCTTACAGAGAACAATTTTAAAGGTACTTGAAGAAAATGATCAGGATGTATAAGAAGGAGGTACCAAAGCTAAATAAGGAGAACTTCCATGCATGGCAATGTTTGATGAAGTTGCATCTGGTTGGTATCGGTGATTTTGCAAAGTATTATGTTGAGCATGAATATGTCACACCTGTTGACCTCTAACTGCCAAGGAACTGAGAGCTAAACAAGAGCACAACCAAGCAATGTTGGAGATTGCATCTGCCCTAAGTTATCCAGAATTTGAAGACATCAAAGACTGCACTAATGCAAAGAAAATGTGGGACACTCTTGCAAACATCTATGGTGGTGACATTAATGTACTGAGAGAAAAATGTAAGAGCCTAAGAGGTAAATTTGATGAAATGAGAATGCAAGAAAGTGAGAATATTGCATAGTATTGTGCTAGAATAAAAGAAGTTGTAAATGCTATTAGAGGAGTAAATGGAACTATTGATGATGAAACTATAATTGGAAAATTATTGAGAACTCTGCGTCCTATTTATGCCATCAAAATTTTAGAAATTCAGAAATCTAGATGTAACCCTAACAATGATCTTACTTTGGAAAGTTTGGTTGGTAAGCTTTCTACTTTTGAACTTTCTAACTATGATAACTTCACTGTTGCTAATTTTAAATCTACTTTTAAGTCACAAATGGTTTTGAGTAAGACAAAGAAGGAAAAAGAAAGATGCATCAGTGAGAGTGAAAGTGAAAGTGACACATCTAATGAAGAACTTGAGGATATAGAAGCTCTTATGGCTAGAAGATTGAAAAGGGGAAAAGGAAAGTACAAAGGTAAACTCCCTATTATATGTTTTTCATTTAATAAAGTTGGTCATATAGCTGCTAGATTTCCTGATAGGGATGATAAGGATGAAGAAAGAGATAGAAAGAATAAAGAAAAAAGAGAAAATAGAGGTTACCAAAGGTACAAGGACTACAAAGGAAAAGGTAAGAAATCCTGCTACATTGCCGAAGAAGAGATTGACACTGATAGTGATGATTTTGAAATTAAAGTTGTCTATGTTGCAATGAAAGATGAGTCTGATGAGGATGAGAAAACTACATTGATATCTTACGTGAAAAAAAATGATAAATGGATTATTGATAGTGGTTGTTCACATCACATGACTAGTGACAAGAGTAAGTTTGATACATTAGACCATTATAAAGGTAGAAGTGTGAAATTTGGTAATGATGCACCATGTCTTGTTAGAGGTAAAGGATTGATTAAGTTGACTGATAAGATCACTTGTAAGAATGCTTATTGGGTTGAGGGTCTTAACTATAATCTATTGAGTGTTGCAAAACTTAATAGTACTAGCTACTAAGTGGAATTTCATCATAGGAAGGCCAAAATATTTAATGCCACTGGTGAACTGATTGGAAGTGGAGAATAGACAAGAGGTAATTTTTTCTATCTAGATGTATCTGAAGAAACATGTATGATTGCACAACTTGATGATATTTGGTTATGGCATAAGTAGCTATGTCATGTTAATTTTGATAATCTGGTAGAAATTAGTAAAAGAAGAAAGTGAGAGGTCTGCCTAGATTGAAGAAACTTGAGAATGTAATGTGCTAAGAATGTCAGTTGGGTAAGATGACAAAGTCTAGTTTTAAGAGCAAGACTTTTACTTCTAAGAATGCTTTAGATTTGGTTCATACTGACCTTTGTGGACCTATGGGTGTACAAAACTATTATGGTGCTAGATATTTTATCTTGTTTGTCAATGATTATACCAGAATGATGACTGTAATGTTCTTAAAAGAAAAATTTGATGCTTTTACATTTTTAAAGTGGTACTTGGCTAAGGTTGAAAAGGAGATAGGTAGGAACCTGAAGTGTCTGAGATCTGATCGAGGTGGAGAATTTATATCTAATGAATTTAATCTATTTTGCAATGATAGAGGGATCAAAAGACATATGTCTACACCAAGAACTCCTCCACAGAATGGTATAGCAGAGAGAAGGAACAAATCTATCATGGATTGTGCAAGGACATTAATGATTGAAAAGACTATTGCACAAAAGTACTGGAGAGAAGCTATAAGTACAAATATTTATACTCTTCACCGAGTACAGATCAAAAAAGGTACAAATTTGGCACCTTATGAGTTATGGCATGGGTATGCGCCTAATGTAAAGTATTTTAAAATTTTTGGAAGCAAATGCTACATACTAAAGGATGATAGGAATGGGAAATTTGATGCTAAAAGTGATGAAAGAATATTCCTAGGCTATTCCACAAAAATTAAATCTTATAAGTATTTGAACTCTAACACTAAAAAAATTATGGAAAGTGTGAATGTCAAAGTTGATGAGTATGAAGAGAAAAATGAAGCTGATAGAAAAAGAGAACCAAAAGATTACATATCTTCTGTGTATATAGAGGAAGGAGAGGCAAGTGACAAACTTGCACCTGATGCAGAGTCTCAGGTAAGCAATGTTGAGCATCAGGAAAATAATGCCAAGAGAGAAGAAGAATGTGCCAAGTGAAAGGAGGAAGCTACCGAGTATCAGGAAGAGGTTGTCAAGCATTCAGAAGCTGAATTTGACAATCTTGTTTGTGAACCTAAAGAGAAAGATGAAAGGAGAGCAGAACCTATTTTGGCACAATATGTAAGGAGACATCACAAGCCTAAACAGATAATTGGAGACAAAGATACTAGAGTTCTGACCATAAGCAATAGAAGAGATCTGACATGTTTACTATGTGAATTTGAGCCTAAGACAACAAGGGAGGCATTAGAAAATGAAGACTAGATACAAGCAATGAATGAGGAGATAGACCAGATAGAGAAGAATGATACCTAAACTTTGGTGCCGAGACCATAAAATAAAAATGTCATTGGAACAAAGTGGGTGTTTCGTAATAAGCTGAATGAGCATGGTCAAATCACAAGAAACAAGGCTAGGCTGGTATGCAAAGGCTACTCACAAGAAGAAGGAATAGATTATGGGGAGACATTTTCTCCTATAGCTGGATTAGAAGGAGTAAGAACCTTACTTGCATATGCTACCTACAAAGATTTCAAGGTATACCAAATGGATGTTAAGTCTACATTTTTAAATGGTATATTAGAAGAATAAGTGTACATTAAATAGCCAGAAGGATTTTTTGATCCAAAAAATAGACACATGGTTTGCAAACTGAATAAAGCACTGTATGGACTAAAGCAAGCTCCCAGAGCATGGTATGAGAGACTACACAACTACCTAATATAGATTGGATTCTCAAGGACAAATGACACAAGAAATTTGTACATGAAAGATGAAGAAGGTAAAGGAATCTTATTAGCTAAGATTTTTGTAGATGATATTATATTTGGTGGACAAGATGCCTTGTGTAAGAATTTTTCAAATGAAATGCAAACTGAATTTGAAATGAGTATGTTTGGGGAGATCAAATTTTTTGTTGGTTTACAAATATATTAGATGGAGAAAGGAATTTTCATCACCCAGTCTAAATATGTTCATGAGTTACTGAAAACCTTTGGTATGGAAGATTCAAGGCCAGTAAGTAATCCCATGGCTATTGGACAAAAGTTGTCTAAAAATGATGATGCTGTAGAAGTAAACCAGACTTTGTATAGATCCATGATTGGAAAGTTGCAATATGTTGTACACAGTAGACCAGATATCGCTTTAGCTTTTGGGATTTTTGCAAGATTCTCTACCAATCCTAAGGAAACTCACATGATGGCTATCAAAAGAATAATGAGATATTTGAAAGGGACTGTTGACTATGGATTGTACTACAAGAAGCATGAAAAGTTTGAACTGAGAGTATATAATGATGCTAATTGGGCAAGAAATGTGGATGATAGAAAGAGTACTAGTGGTGAGCTTTATTTCTTGGATAGAGATTAGTTTCCTGGGCAAGCAAGAAACAAAATTGAATGTCCCAATCTACTGCTAAAGCTGAGTATGTGGCTGCAATAGTGAACTATTCAAACTTGGTATAGATAAAGCAATTTTTGATAGGCATGAAAGAAGAGATCACTGAACTAGTTGTCATATTCTGTGACAACAAAAGTGCTATCAACATCTCTAAGAATCTAGTGATGCACACAAAAACCAAACACATCACAATCAAATATCATTACTTAAGGGAACTGGTACAAGAGAAAGAGGTCCAAATGGAATATGTGAATACAAAAGAATAACTAGTAGACATATTCACTAAAGCTTTACCTAAAGAAGCTCATGAATATCTGAGAGGTCAATTAGGGGTTCTTCCCCTAACTGAGGCTGCCTAGTCAAGCTAGGAGCACTACATCAAATGTGCTGCATAGAGTATCTAAAAAATTTATACAGAGATAGGTCACACTTTAGGAGCAGCCTAGAGTTGTGAAAAGTATAGCAAAGCCAAGAATCAGTCATAAGAAAAGATGACAGAGGGAGAAATACTGTTATTGAATTGAAAAATGATATCTACATCTGCAGGATGTATGTTTTAGTTTCTTCTTTGGCATTTTTGTCAAAGAGGGAGATGATCACAGATGAATACACATGGTGAGATCTCATGGAAGATCAATTAAGAGGGAGAGATTTTAGTGGATGGTCAAACAAGCATGGCTAATTGATTCTGTATTAGAATGAATCTAAGGATATTATAAATATTTCTGATGGACAGATAAGTTTTGGATCGATTGGTAATTCATGTGTTATTCATATGGTGTTGCCATCAATGCCAAAGAGGGAGATTGTTGGAAACTGCAATTGAAACAATTGTTGTACTGTCATTGATGTCAAACCTTAACTGGTAAGACTGTTGCTATCTAAGAAAGTAGTATATCTATTTGATTTTTGAGAAGGGGATAGGCAAGGTTGGTAACAATAGCACCTAAGGAAAGGTTGAGTTATCTTGATACTTCAATGAGTACTTGATTATGTGGCACAATGATAAGACAATGTATTATTTATCTAAGTAAGAATGAAGACTAAACTGGTAGGCTTAACCGAGAAAAAGTGAAGAAATCTAGTTTAAGCCAAGTGATGTTAGTGTCAAACGAGCTAGTATATGCCAAGTAAAATCAATATTGAATGAACATCAGTTAATTATCGAGGAAATAGTTTTTGTGGTGATGGAGCTTTCTAATGAAGACCAAGGAGTTGAACACTATATTGATCGAGCGTCAGTATTTTACATTTGAGGAAGAATTCAGATTTCCAACCGACATAGTTGAATTCTTCGATTATGTAAAGTGTGTTGACTTTATTTATTGATTGTATGGAAGCATTTAATGCATTTTAAAATGTTTTATTGTAAATCTATTAAGATATTTGAGATATTTCTAGAAGGATAGATGAAGAACATAAATTTGGAAGGATTCGATGAATTTGACCTAACCCTTAGATCTACGAAGGAGATTAAGTGACAAAAGATGTATTGACCTAATTGAGGAAGTATTAAGGAAACCTAAGCATGAGGTTGAGAGAGAGTGGATGCCGGAAGTATTGTTGATGTTAGTGACTGTCTAAGTAGAAAAGGCTGAAGGAGAAGTGGTGTGATTTCTTGAAGAGATTTCTGCGCAAATCAGTGATGGAGATGGAAAAGGTTCACAGTCAGTAAGCTAGCATATGTGTACGGAATTGGATCTGATATTTGTAAAGTGAGTTGTATGTTTCTCAGATCAATACTACTGTTACTTTCTAACCATTGCATTAGTCAAAATCCTTTTAACAGAGGTTGACCTAACAGTCATTTGTATAAATTCTTTAAACAAGGTTGCATTCTAATGGGATGTATGTAAGTCCTATAACAAGGCCAACTTTTAATAGAGTGGTTGAAATCCTTTAACCAAGTCACACTTGACAATGTGTTTGTAACCTTTGACAGGGTTGGCTTTTCACAGAGCTCACTTTAGAAGAGTGAAAATAATAGTAACATGTTACAAAGTGGTTTTTCCCTAATTGGGTTTCCACTATAAATCTTGGTGTTAATACTTGTTTGAATTTTTTGGTTTGAACATTTCAGTGTTTTACAAGTTAGATACTATTGGATAGTGGATCTAATTTGTTGAAGAGTTTTAAAGTTTGTTTGATACATTTGGACCTGAGAACAACTGATTCACCCCCCTCTCTATTTTTCTAAATCATATTAACACATTCATTGCAAGATCAAAGATATATGTCAAGGAGAAATTGATACATCATCCAAGAACTTGTGTGTTAATGGTAATTTGAAAAATGATCACACACACTTGCAGACCAAGGCCTCTCTAGAAGTTTGTGCCCTAGACTAGTATAAAAAGGAAGCCTTCTCCTCTCATTTTAATCATCAATCAAAAGTGTGCAATCCTAATTCTCAATCAAGAAAGCAAGACGGAGAAGGAAAGAATTCAAGCATTCATTCATCTTCAATCATTCAAGCATTCAAGATCCAATTCATCAAGGACATCCATTGGTAGCCATTGAAGGATTCAATCTCTATGGAGCCCTCTTGTTGAAGATTTATCCATCCACATCCATTTAAGCTTCTTCCAATTCCAAGATCCATTCAAGATTGGTGTTGAAGATCTAAAGACAATTGATTTGAGACATCCTACATCCAATTCTGCATTCATTTGGAGCATCCATACTTGTGGATTCAATCATTTGAATCCTCCAAAAGGGTTTCAACATAGGCAAGGTGAATTATTTCATTTACTTTGTTTATTACTGCAATTTAAATTCAATTTCAAGGTTAATTCCTAAATTGGGGTTTGACCAAGGAAAACCCCTCCCTCTCAACAAACAAAACCATTTTTCTTGTAGGAACAGGTACAGAATAGTGAATTACAGTGTAGATTTGGACACCCTTTTTGACAAACTTTCAGGATCTGCGAATAGAATTTCTGTCAGAGCAGCGCAGGTCAAGGTCGACATAAAGGGGTCAAGGTTGATCTTTCTTAGAAAAGGAAAAGATTTTTGGGTTTTCTATGTCTTTGTATTTCTGTTCCAGATTCGGTTGCAGAATTTCTCGAAACTCAGTACAGACACCAGAAAATAGCATTTTCTAGATCTATCATACTTTGAGGTTAGTATTTGTCTTCAATTCAATTAAGATTTCAATACTCCCTTCCATAATGGAATATAAGGTTTTCTTCTTTATTCATATTCTTCATGAATTGATTCATTTATGCATTGACCATTTTCTTGTGGTTAATCAATTTGGATCCTTCCTTTGGGAATTTGGGGTTAAGAAGAAGATCTTACCTTCCCCAATCCTATTTATTCATAGAGATCATTCACACATCTCCCCACACAACAATTAGTCTTCCCTCCCATTTTATATCTTACATTTTATATATTACATTTTGGTGAACTCGTGATAGACAACTCTTTCTTTTATGGTGTTAGATTTTGCATGTGCTAGCATTTACATTTCATATAAAGTAAAAATAAAAAAGCATTTATTTTTTCATGATTTGTGTTTTCCTAGTTTAGTTCATTAGAATTTCATTGGTATATGAGATTTACTACCTCTAGTCCTACTTATAATATTTTGGTTAGAAGAAGTCATAGACTTATGGGTTTCTTTGATCCTGATTCTTCCTCTCCTCTCCTTAGGATCCCAGATACCAATTTGATTACTCATGATTCTAATCCTACTATGGAGCATAACTCTTCTCACTCATCTCATGATGAGGATGATTCTTTAAGAGTTCCTCTTGAACAAGTCCAAAAATGTTCAAATGAACTTGATAAAATGGGAAATTGGCTTATTCAAGAAACCTATAATCAAGATTTTATTCAAGCTATAGATGCTCTTAAGAAAGTCCTTCATGATAGTGATCAAGGTGTTAATCTCTTGTGTGATATTACTCATCTTGTGCATTTAAATGTTAAACCTTTAGCTCAACAATCTCAAGAATTAGGATTCACTCCTGTTGTCACTAGTGTGGAACCTTCTTCCATTCCTTTACCTAGCATTCCTACTTATGCTCCTCCTTTAGTGACTACATCAGTTCCCTCTCTTCCTATGAGTGTTCCACCCATGTCCCTACCTACTTCAAAAACTTCTTATCATAATGTTCCTTTTACTTATTCCAATCCTTGTCCAACTTTAGTTCCAAGTGTTCCCCCAGTTGTGTCTTCCATTCTCGCCACTTCATACACTTTACCTAGTGTTTCTAATGTTTCTATGCCTCCTATTTCATCTAATGATTCCACAATCATTAGTTTGGATCAAACTTTTCCCTCTTTACAACAACAACCTGCGTCTATAACTCAATCCAAGTTTAGTATTCAAACATGTGACATGGGCAGTCCTTTATCCCTAGACATTATTTGTGCTCTTGTTCCTCAACAAGCTGATATGCCTCATCTTGAGAATTAAAATGGTAAGGGAGACCCTATTAATCATGTTAAAATATTTCAAATCCTTTGTAGTGACTATGCTCATGACCATAGGATTTTAGCCAAGTTGTTTGCTAGAACTTTTTGTGATAAGACCTTGCAATGGTATTGTTCCTTGCCTCCTTATTCTATTGACTCTTTTCCAAAAATTTCTAATGCCTTTATCCAACAGTTTCAAAATAACATTGGTATGCAAGTGTCCTTAACTGATTTAATGCATTGTAAACAAAATAATAAAGAAAAATTGACTGAATTTATTGGTAGATTTAAGCATTTGTATGCTCAAATTTCTTATCCTATTCCTGATATTGATATTCAGTGTATGTTTATTTCAAATTTACAAAAGGATATTAGAGATAAGATTCTTCTTAATGAGTTTACCTCTTTTCAAAAACTTTGTGTAGTGCTTCATCATTATCAATTACAAGTGAGTCAATTTGAGAGCAACACTCCAATGGCTTCTATCCCAGTTGATAAGAGTGATGCTGCTCCTAATCCCAACAAGTTTCAAAAACATAACAACTATGTCAAGATAAATAACCAAGAAAATGTAGTTGCTGAGTAAGTTGTTGTTGCATCCAACAATGCCACTTCTGCATCCACTTCTTTTCATCTAAATCGTACGTTTACTCCTCTTTCTGAATCTTTGCATTCTATTATGAATAAATTGTTGACTGCTAATATGATTACTTTACCTCCTATTTGACCTCTTTTACCTATTACGATGGTATCCAAATCCTTTTTTCAATACCATCGTCAGCATGGCCATGATACTGAGAAGTGTTATTCTTTAAAACATAAGGTTCAAGAATTAATTGATTCTAATGCTTTATCTATTGATAATTTGATGGTAGTGTGAACAAATCTATCTCTCCTCCTAATCAAAATATCTAGATCTATATGAATCTTTTGCCTACACATGATACTAATACCATTGTTCAACCATCTTTTGTGGATATTGTTTATGATTCAAAGATGGATGATCTTAATCATATTGTTAACCATGTGGAGCATGTTGTTTTATCTCAATCTGCATCTCCACCCAGCCTTAATCTCAACCTCAACTTCAAGTTCCACCTCAACCTAAGCCTAAACCTCAACCTCAACCTAAACCTCAAAAATAACCTAAGAATAAAAGACCTAGGGAACTCTTGATTACCTTTGATGACCCTGAGACTATTCAAGCTCTTGATGATCCCCTCTACATTTATGCTAGGATTTCTAAGATACCTATGTGTGGTTGTCTTGTTGATCTTACATTCTTATTCAATATTATTATTGAAGAAAATCTTTTTATGAAGAACTTACAATGTGATTCTTATGATACATCAAATGTGTGGATTGAAACTTGTAATGATTTTCTTTATCCATTATTTGGTTCTATTAACTTTCATGTTGAACTTTGTGGTAAAGTTGTGGACACTACCTTCATTGTTGTTCCTACTTCTGATCAATTTCAAGTTAAGTTTGGTTTACCTTGGTTGAATGCCATACATTTCGTTACTTCTCCTATCCATAAGTATCTTGAATTCATTCATGATGAAGAAGTGAAGATGATTAACCATAGTTTATATCAACCTTCTAGACCCAGGGATTGTGCTACCCTTGAATTATTTTGGCCTTCATTACCTAATTCATGTCCTTCTCGACCTGATAATCTTTTTTGCTCACATCAAGCCTATAAACATCACAAGATTCTTGAGTTAAGCATGCCTCAAATGGATCTTAACCATGGTCTTTTACCTATTCCTTACATGCCTCCTTTATCCATGGCTTCTAGTTATGTTAATCAAGCTCCTAGTGTTTCTTTTCAGCCTACTAAGAATCCTACTAATCCTCCTAGAGAACCTGTGAAGGAACCAATGGTTGTCCCTCCTAGTTCTCAAAATATTTCAAACAAGACAAAACATAACTAATCTACTAATGAACGTCATAAGAAGCATCAATATCAAGCTAAGGCTCGTGCCTCTGTTCTTCAAATTTCTTTACCTTCTTTTGACCAGCCTATGCCTGATGTGTTAGAAGAAGTAAATGTTAATAATGATGTTAAAATGAATGATTATGATGATTCTATTTGTATCTTAGATTCTATTTCGATTAATCTTGATAAAGAAGATACTCTCAATGATACTAATGATGCTAATGATGAAGATGAGACTATTGAAATTGATACTGATTTCCCTAATATGCTTTCAACACAATTGATAATTACACCTAGTATCGAACATTATGATTCTCAAGAGGATCCTTGTTTGGAATTGGCTTTTATTCCTACTGCGTTGGATATAGTCCCTTTTGTGAGTTTCCCACCTTTACGAAATGATATAGAACGAGATGGGGAGAGTAGGCGATGCGCTTGATTTGCTTGTCCTTCATGGTAGCTTTTTGTGTGTTTACATGTTGTATTGTGCTTCTCCCGTAATGTATTTTCTAAATGTTTGTTAGATTCTTTTATATGACCCTTGTTACTTTGTTGGTGCAAGGTGATACAAGAATTGAACCTATTGTACTATTCCTCTATATATATCTTTACTCTTCTATATGTTGTTTTCATGTTATGTTGTACCTATGCTATTATTCATAAATGTTTTCCTTGTGTAGTCTACTTGGATTTACGACTTGGTAGCACTGATTCTTTTTGGTCTCCATATTGAGGTTTGAAAAGACTCTTCTTCATAACTCTTGCATTTTCTTTCCTCCATTGTGATTGTAGTTCTAATTTCTTGGGGAATGATGTCAATTCATTTGCAATAATATCATATATAAATATTATCTTATGATCATAATGACCCCACGGTAGGTAGATCCCTTATGTGTTCTCTATATATTTATGTGGTATTTCCCTTGATTTTTCTTCAATTGGGGGCATCTCGTACGGGAAATGTAATCAGTGGAGTTGTTTATGTTTTTCGTTCAAGCCATTTCTCATGTTAAAGTGTTAGCAATGAATTTAACATGGGGGCATACACTCTACTCACTTTTTGCACACACACACTTTCAATATATTATTTTTCAAAGCTCTTTTCTCCCTTTATGAATTAGTGACTAATCCTTAAACCATGGATTTTTACCTTATAGGATCTCTTGATCCCTCCAACTTCAATTTTCAAGTTTTGATCCCTTAAGGTCAAAGGTGTCCTTAAGACTAGATCTCTCTTTTGTTTTGGCTTTTCTCTTTTGGAATAGAATATTCCTAGGGGTGAATCCTTGATGAGTTGACTAGTGTGTAGCCACATTCACTATGCAGTTTGACTCCATCTTTCTAGTTGCATTGTTTCCTTGTGTGGTTCACAATGGGACATAAGTTCTCATTGGGTGAGGTAATCACACCATTTTCTCTCTTTTAGAGATGTCTCTCTTATTGTAATCTTGGATTTGATGAAGACTTGAGTCCCTGGGGGCTTGAGGATTCCCTTTGATTTCAATAAGATTGTCTTTTTTTTTATGATCTCCTTTACCAAGAGTTTGCATCAAGTCCATACTCTTGCTAAAGTGGGGGCTAAATGTAGCGTCAAAAAATGGAAGAAATTCCATTTAGGACTGGTTTAGCCCTCTGAGTAAGTGGTTTGGGGTCATGTCAAATGCCTTGAATGGGTCTTTGACTTGGATCTGTATTTTTCCCCTATTCTAACCATTTTCCACTTCTTTTCTGCATAATTATGGCATCCTGAATTGAAATTCTGAGATTCTTGACCTCGGGGTCGAGGTAAAAATTTTAGGTCAAGGTCAACCTCGACCTTGACCTAGGTCACAGTCGATCTCAACCCTAACCCAGGGTCCAAATTTCAAAATCCCAACATTTTCAGGTGTTTGGAAAGATTTATTTCCCACTTCTAGGTCAGCTGTTTTGGGATTTGAAACAGTAAAATCTTAAATTATATTTAATTTAGATCCATTTCTAGGGTTAAAGGTTTCAATGGGAATTTAATTCTCCTATGTAGGCCTCTCTAGAAGTTTGTGCCCTAGACTAGTATACAAAGGAAGCCTTCTTCTCTCATTTCAATCATTAATCAAAAGTGTGCAATCCTAATTCTCAATCAAGAAAGAAAGAAGGAGAAGGAAAGCATTCAAGAATTCATTCATCTTGAAGCATTGAAGCATTCAAGATCCAATTCATCATGGAGATCCATTGGTAGCCATTGAAGGATTCAATCTCTATGGAGCCCTCTTGTTGAAGATTTCTCCATCCACATCCATTTAAGCTTCTTCCTATTCCAAGATCCATTCAAGATTGGTGTTAAAGATCTACAGACAATTGATTTGAGACATCCTACATCCAATTCTACATTCATTTGGAGCATCCATACTTGTGGATTCAAGGATTTGAATCCTCCACTAGGATTTTAACATAGGCAAGGTGAATTGTTTCATTTACTTAGTTTATTACTGCAATTTCAATTCAATTTCAAGGTTAATTCCTAAATTGGGGTTTGACCAAGGAAAAACCCTCCCTCCCAATAAACAAAAACTTTTTTCTTGCAGGAATAGGTATGGAACTTTGAATTATAGTGCAGATCTGGACACCCTTTTTGAAAAACTTTCAAGATCCATGAACATAATTTCTGTAAGAGTAGAATAGGTCAAGGTCAACCTTTTTACCTAGGTCAAGGTCGAGCTTTCTTAGAAAAGGAAAATATTTATGGGTTTTCTCTGTCTTTGTGTTTCTGTTCAAAATTTGGTTGCAAAGTTTCCTGAAACTCAGTACAAGCACCAAAAAATAGCATTTTCCAGATCTGTCATACTTTGAGGTTATTATTTGTCTTCAATTCAATTAGGATTTCAATACTCCCTTCCATAATGGAATATAAGGTTTTCTTCTTTATTCATATTCTTCATCGATTGATTCATTTATGCATTGACCATTTTCTTGTGGTTAATCAATTTAAATCTTTCCTTTGGGAATTTGGGGGTTAATAATAAGATCTTACCTTCCCCAATCCTATCTATTCATAGAGATCATTCACACATCTCTCCACACAACACTCACTCTCCCCTCCCATTTTATATCTTACATTTTATATATTACACAAGGCTCAATAGAAGAAAACATATCCATAAAAGATGTCATATGATGTGATGCACCTGAATCAAGAAGCCATTTACCTTGTTCAGGATGTGTGGAAGCCAAAAGTGCTTGTCCTTTACCTTTATCTTTGGATGATGATGGAGATGTAGAAGCTTCCAAATGTGTAGAAGGAGTAGACACTAATGAGGGCAACTCAAGGTTGTGCTTTTGAATAATGTGAGTTAGCTCATCAATCTTCTTTTAAAAAACACTTATGCTCATCATGCCCTAGCTTTTTACAATATACACATTTATCCCTCTTTCTTATAGATGATTCCTCTCTCGAAGAGGACTTGGATTCAGTAGTATTTTGTGAAGGAGATTCATTACCTTTTTCATGAGGCTTAGGATCCTTATGTTGTTTCTTTCCTTTTCCATTGATCTGGACTCATGTGCAATCAATGCATGATGTGTAGAAGGCTTCAATTGACCCATGTGTGCCAAGTTTTCTTGTTCCCTTGTGATTTGAGCTGCAAATTCATCAAGAGAAGGCAATTTTTATGCACTACCAAGAGAATCCATAGTAGCATAGAATGTAGAAACAAAGATAGAATAATCAGGACCTAGCTTGACAAGAAGAGAAAAAATCAATTGTACATCCCCTTTAACAATGCCACAAGAAGAAATATCCAATCTAATAGAATTGAACTTAGAGAAAAAGTCTTGAATATTGTCAAAATCTCTAGGATTAAGACCTATGAGCTCATTCTCTAATCTTAATTTTTTCATTCTATCAGGTTTACCAAAGAGTCCTTCCAATATGACCCAAGCATCATGAGGATGTGTGCAAGATGCAATATAAAAGTGAAAATCATGAGAGATGGATGATATAAGAGAGCCAAGTGCTTTATGCCTTTGATCAAACCATTTTTCACATTTTTGCAACATCTATAAGTGGTTTTTGATCCTGCCCAAGAGTCATTCTAAGCAATCCAATACTCAACAAATGATCACTTAAAGATACTTTCCATTCATGGTAGTTATATGCAGTGAGGATTTTGACCTTTGAATTATCTACAATAAAACACAATAATGAATGATAACTACTGATAAATCCTTCAAATGACTGATAAAAATAAAAAAATTGAAATCCAAGGATTAACCAAGTGCATATATAGCCCCAAAATAGCCTATTTATGAAATTAATATATCCACCCCAAATCACTGAAATTTGATTGTAGATCTGGAAAGTAGATGAAAACTCATGCACTTAAAAAACAAAATTAACCTCAAAATGTTACCGTTTGTGCCCAAATGAAGCCCTGGAAGTTGAAAAAATTAGGAATAGGTAGTAAAAATCATGGAAATCTACAATTTATGATTAATCTGGCCACAAAATTGAAAAAAATAATACCACCACTAGAATCTTCAGGAAATTCTACCTAAAATAAATAAAAATTGCTTGAAAAAAAGGAGCAGAAATGAGCAAGATATGGCCCTTTGAAGTTGGACTGCAAAATCAAAAACTCCAATGGTGAAGGTCAAGATTTTCAAACCCTTGCTGATGTCATAAATTCACTGTGTTAAATTTGACAGCCGTATGGACATCACCAGAAAGCCAATTTGGCTTGTTTTAACGGATGGATGGCCGTCAAATTTAGGCTAGTGGATTGATGACATGGGAAAAATCTGGCGGGTCCCGCTGACATGGCTATTTGAGGTAGTAGACTGTACTGATGATGTCAAAAAATGATGATGTCAGGATGATGTGGTTGGGCTGATGTGGCCTGTTGCCATGTGTCATATTTTGGTTGGCTGTAACCTGCTAAGGTGGTAGCTTTGAATCTGTCATGTGGCACGGTCTTATTGGGCCACTCTTGGTCAGAGATGACTGGGTGGTGTTGGGATCATGCTGCGTGGCATGCTAGTGGGAAATGTGGCCTCCACGTGTGCACCATGTGGTGGAGTGTGAGCACAATGGCCACCAGGTGGTGGAGGGTGGTCTTTCGCTGCTAGGGTGGTGGATCATGTCGCTTGTGGGGTTAGTCCCACATTCAGTGTGGGAAGGGCTTTCTAGCACTTTAACAATGCAAGGGCCCATGGATAAATCAAAGAGCTTGGACACTATTAGGTGTGGACGAGGTGAGTTGGGGCGTAGTTCATTTCCTAGCTCGGATTCATGTGTCGATTCTGACCTGTGCACATCGAGTGTGTAGTTAGATCTTTGT
The DNA here is from genome assembly GCA_027943335.1 of Chamaecyparis obtusa. Classification (NCBI taxonomy): domain Eukaryota; kingdom Viridiplantae; phylum Streptophyta; class Pinopsida; order Cupressales; family Cupressaceae; genus Chamaecyparis; species Chamaecyparis obtusa. The sequence continues at coordinate 3,025,951 of BSBK01000214.1, forward strand.
CATTTGGGATCGGTGCAAGTCAGGAAGATTGGAGCCCTTGAGGGGAGCTCATCTACCGAGCTTGCTTGGCTTTGTTCAAACTAGGACTTTAGTCCCACATGCAGTCGGGGATAGGTATGAGGATCATTTTTATATGCAAGTTCCCAATTTGATAGCAAAGAAATAAGTCAAGCTGGCTCAAGCTCGGTCTCGGCTTTGGCCTTGAGCTCGAGTGCGAGCTTGTATTTGGTACTCTGAGGTGATGTCATTAGCTCATTTTGTGATGATGTCACCCTTTAGTGCAAATCCCAATGAATATTTCCCAATACCTAGTAATAAATGCAAGGCACGTACCAAGCCTGTAAAGAAAATTTTTGCAAGAAATTGTTTTTGATAAAAAAATATAATTAAATTTTGGTTTTTTGAAATCGTACCACAAAGGTGAGAAAAAATATTAACCAAAATAGCCACCTAGACACAATGGTGAGGTTAGATCTACCCCAAAATGCTTCTTCAATACACTAGTCTTTAGATCTTATATTTAGACCTTTAACACTTGTACCAAGATCTCTCCAACTAGGCTAATCAAAATGATCCAATGGCTCTGATACCATGTAAGAATTTGCAAATAGAAAATATTGATCCAAGGATCTAGAGGTTAAAGAAAAGCACAAATACAAGAGAGATGATATGAATGCAATCGTTGATGATTGAATTCATCCAATGAATACCCCTTATTCAATGTACATAATAGGCCTCCTTATTTAGGAAAGGTGATAAGAGATAATGATAAGGAGTTGATAAGCTATCACCTATGCTAGGTGTAATCACATTTCCACCAAATGTGTATCATCCTCCATTATGCATTGAATTATGTGCAATAGGATTAGGATGATAATGTGATAAGAGCACTAAAGGTGGATCTCATACCTAAAGTAGAATTTCTCCTACACCGTGTGCTTAATTGAGGTGCAAACTCCTAGGTGTCTCAATAACAAACTACTATGCAATGCATTATCCTAAGTAAGATTATGTAAAGTTTAATTAGGAATATTTATTTACACCAATAGTGGCAATAAGGCCTATAGAGGATAGTGAATAGGTTGATGGGTTCTTTGATGGAGTCTAGGTGTTTAGGGTGATGAATCATAGAAAAATCATATAATAACAAGTTAATTGATGTATAGTTGCCAAGTTGAAAACTTAGTTGTCAACTTGACAACATTCTCATAGTTTATTTTATTTCCAAAATCACACTAGTAAGCCTGTCAGAAAGTATAGACATGGCATTTGGGTTTGGGAGTAGTTAGAAGTCAAGTATAACAAGTTTTTGCTATCAATGAAGTTAAGTTTTATGCATTTTTCCATGTTTTGTCAGTCATAAAAGTCTTATTTAATTGATTTTTCATGGTGGAAACAATAACTAATTCTTGATCCACCTTTTGGGATTGATGAAGGTCTGAATGTTTCTTATTCTACCTTTTGTTTCATTTCATTTTATTCTTTAATGAGGGAGATCTCCCAACTTTGTTGTAGACCTTTTGAAACCCTTAGGGTTTCCAGTGAGTATTATAAAATGTAGCACTTTGTTCCTTCACATGGATCCAATACCCAAAGTTAGTAGAATGATGGGGAATAATGTGTATTATAACTCTTTATGTCTACATAAAACCTTGTATTTGTTAGTACATGCTCGGACACAATAAAGGGTGATTGTAATTGTCTCTGAGACACAGTAATATAGAGGTAGAAGTAGTTTGAAGGGATTTGTCCATAAAAGGGTTGGTATTTGTTATGTGTATAGTAATAAAGGACATTGGAGGTCTAGATGTTGTCCAGTACTCAAGAAAGAGGTTGTGGGATCAAAGAAGGGTCAGATTGATGATTATGTGTAGAAGTAAATGTGACTATCATAGTGGACAATGAGGTATGTTATTATTGTTCTTAGAAATGGTGGTAAGGAGTTAGGAGTTGGGAATTGTATGGGAAAATTCAGAATATTGTGTGAGGGTTGGAACCTCAAGAGTTAGTGGTTGGATTAGTCAACAAGCCTATGCGTATTGTCCAAGGGAGTGGGATAGTAATAGGAAAATGGTGACAAGGTTGTTTAGACATAGTGACAACCTTAGTAGAGAATATTACATGTTTGGGGAGAATGAATGGATGATGTTATCATAAAATTATAGAGGGAAGTCATAAGGTGTTAAGGGTATTATATGTAATCAATCAATGTGTGATTAGTGATCAATTGTTGTGAGTATATGCTGATGGATCTTGGAAGGATGTTTTGTTTTCCATGGTGTTGAGTGTCCCTCCTAGATAGGATTGAGGAACCTATCATATCTATCCAAGCCTTTGAACCCATGGTTGGGATTCTCTACAACCTATCATAATTGTTGATGCAGGGGCATTCTAGGGTACTTGGCAAATCTGCATGGTGGTGTATTGAATTGGTTATGTGTTACTCGGTTGTAGCTTTAACTGACAGTCTCAGTTATTGAAGGAAGCTTGGTCATTGAAGGAACTCGGTGAAACCTCTGGTTCTTGGTGGAACTTGTACTCGATGATGCTTGTGGTGCTTAGTCGATGTGATTTCTCAGTGATGCATGTGTTGCTTGGTGATGCTTGGCGTGCTTAGTTGTTTTACTGGTGCTCGATTGTTTCTTTAGTTCTCAATAGTTCTGGTCTACCGACTGGAGTTCTTGGAGTTTTGGTTGGCCAACTTGGTGCATTTATTGTTGGTAGTTTTTTTTTAATTCTCTTATGTAGATCTAGAGGCTGACATGGATAATTAATTATTTGTAAGGCTATTTGAGAGCTGACTATTTTTGCCTTTAATAATTGTTTGTAATAGAAGTTGACTTGGATTAGGAGTTAATTATTTCTTCCAACTGACTTGTGGTTGAGGAAATGTATTTAAGGAGTGTTTGGGTAGTTGTTTAGGGACATATTGGAAGTCAATAGTAGATAGAAGGATAGATTTGGATCCTACAAGATCTTGAAGATTAGATTGTTTATCTGATAGTTGTAATAGTAGAGCTAGTGGTTTGCATGCTTGGAGACAAGGAGATTGCTTGGTGGTTTGCGAGCTCAAGTTTAGACCTGCCTTAGGGTTTCCATCAGTTTCTGATTTGTTTTAGAGCTTTAATAGCTAAGAGATTGCATAAATACTTTGTGATTGTATTTGGACCTAACTCGAAAGGCCTTACAGCTGGGCATGTTAATGAAAATTATATTGAAACATTTTCTTGTTGTGTTATTCCACATTGTTGGTATTTGGCTGCAAGTTTGGACTATCCTTAATTGGATCCTCCTTATTTTTACTATGTCAATTGTCATTGTTTTCCATACCATTTGAGTTGCATTTGGACTAGAAGGAGCTTTATTTCTTCATGGTGAGATTGTAGATTGTGTTTTGGGTTGATATCCAGTTGTTTTGATTCAATTTGATGAGGACACAAAGGAGAAATCATTGCCTAGGTATAGACTTAAGACAGTGGTTGACCATTGATAGTTCTTTAGAATGTGAAGAATTAATTGGTTGGGTCAAATAAGTGATCCGTTTGGAGGAGTTTTAAGGTGTTTTTGTTAGGAATAGTCCCAAGAGATAATTGAGAGGGGGGGTGGGGGGGGGGATGAATCAATTATCTAAAAGATTCAATTCTTTATCCAATTAAGTATACTTAAACATAAAGCATAAACACAATGAAAGAATACATGAAGACAACACCAATATTTTGGTTACGGGGAAACCCAAATAGGTAAAAACCTTGGTGGGACTTGATACCCACTAATATTCTGTACTAGTGTATAATGATCCTTCTTAGAAGATCCTTTACCCTGTTAGGAGTAGCTTTACAATATATTAAGTATAGTAGACCTGGTCAACGGTCGAACCCTATTAGGATTCTTTTATAATTATCCCTATTAGGGGAGAGGACGCACTATCTGAGAGCTCACTGCTCAAATGGGTGAAGGATACAACCTTATGAATAACAGATACACACTATATCTGGATCTTGGTGAATTGCACTTTGACCTGCTGTCTAGATCAGTTCCACTGAATACAAAAATTACTTTACTTGGTCACATAGACCTTCTTCTGATGGTTCAACACTTTGCACACTCTTCTCTGATGTGCTTAATCAACTACGAACCACACTTCAGCAATCACAAATGACTGCCTATAAATATCTTTCCTCCAAATAATATAATCAAGTCAACCTATTAGAACCACCTTGAAATCATATTAGAGAAACCATAACAAACTCCAATAAACATTCTATCGGCTCTACTATGCACGCACCACATTCTAGGACCTGTCCAATAAGATAATTGTAGACGCACACTACACACTGCCGGCTCTACCAAAACAACTGGAACTTTATATGTAAGCTAAATTAAATCATGTGCTCTTAACTGAACATCAATAACTCTTCTCTAAGCTTAAATCCAAGGGTGCATACCCTAAAGATAGGCACAACTCAAGAACCAATAAAATCTCTATCAACTCTTCTGAACAAACATAGGAAACTGTTGCTGGCGAATAGCAAATGCATAACTTCACTTCTACTCATCAATAGACTATGCATCCATAACTAAAACATCACTAACATGTAGTCAACATGTATCCAAGTGTGCAAGGCTCCATGATAACTGTACGGACAACCATACACAGAACACTGTCTGTTACTCTGTTAGGAACACTGCTGACACCAGCTTCTATATAACTATTTGTACTAACATTTAACCTCTGCGCCCATGATATCATGTTGATATCATGTCCATGCTACATATACTAAAAGCTTACTACATAAGACTTCCATGTATGCTACTTTCCATATATTTTCATCAATGACAAACATACAGTTAGTACTGGCCTGCTGGCAAATCTCCAACAATCTCCCCCTTTGGCATTGATGCCAACATGTGGAATGAAAAACTACCACCAGCCCAAATGAACATTTATTTTATAACATCCTCCATTTCTTCATCAAAACTCCCCCAAAGATGAATCCTCCATATGCTACAATATTTTCTAATATTCTCCATTTCCTCAACTGAACTGCTATCATAACTGAAAGCTACTCCCCCTTAGTATATTACTCCTCTTTTTACTTATGTTTTTCATGACTCTATATATTACTCCCCCTTTGACATCAATGGCAAAGGGCTCCATTCATTTTAAGCACTAGTACTACTCCTGAGGTAGAGTATTCAACCTTCCACCAGTCCCTGAGGACTGATGTCTTTCCTTCTTTCTTCTAAGCAGAATCGGGGAAGGGAATGACTGCCAACTTCTCCTTGATATACTCAAAAGCATCCTTAGGTAAGGGCTTTGTGAATATATCTACCAACTAATCTTTAGTACTCACATAGTCCAACTTGAATTCTTTCTCTACCACTTTCTCTCTTAGGAAGTGATACTTTATCTCAATGTGCTTTGTCTTTGCATGCATCATAGGGTTCTTAGACATATTGATAGTCCTAGTGTTATCATAGTGAATAAAAATAGGATAATCAATCTGAATTCCAAAATCCTTTATCATCTACTTGATCCAAACAATTGTAGAACAATTCAAGGCTGCTGCAACATACTCCACTTCTTCTGTTGAATGAGAAATACAATTTTGTTTCTTGCTTATCCAAGTGACAAGTCTATCACCAAGAAACACTGCTCCACCTGAAGTACTCTTTCTATCATCAACACATCCTGCCCAATCTGCATCAGTGTACACATAAAGCTCAACATTTTCTAAGTTAGGATACCATAGACCATAATCTATAGTGCCTTGCAAGTATCTACATATTCTTTTTACTGCCATGAGGTGACTTTGTTTAGGTTCTACTGCAAATCTTCCTATAGGATTTGAGAGATACATATCCACAAAATGCCAAGAATACCTGCATGCAAATAACTTGTTACAGGAGAGAAGCAAAAAGAAGCAAAAGGCAGAATTTAGAAGTTACTAAAAAATGAGAGCAAAATTATGATCCAAGTTAATGAAAAAAAGATTTACAAGGTTCAACTTATAAAGGTGAACAAAAACCTAAAGCCTAAAAAAGCTAGGTTTCACATTATAATTAATAAAGATATTAATTATAATGCATCTAAGAGGTAGCTTAAGAAAATAGAGTAATAAATAACTTAATTAATTAAACCAAAGTGATTTAATTAATAAGTGTAAAATATAATTACTCTAACACCCCCCCTTAAGTGAAGCTTAGGAGGTAAGCTAACCTAGCATAGCTATGAAAGTAGGAAATGGGTCCTGGCAACAAGGCCTGATCAGGCACCATATACAAGGAAATCTCTGTAAAGCAGAGACAAAAGAGAAAACCCAGTGGGAAAAACTCCTCTCCAAAAAGAGATATAAAAACAAGTAAAGGACAAAAAAAAATGACTTCAAGAGACTCTCTCAAGGCCATAAGTACAATGCGTGTTGCCAACCCCCCCCCATGAGAGAGGGTCAAGGCTCTAAAGCCCCCCCGAAATGAAAGAATCCCTGGATCGATGAACAAACCACCATGACTCCAATACAAAGGAGTGAAAGGCATTGAACACTAAAGAGGTAACCTCAAAAGATGAGGTGTCACTGGAAGGCCGAGCTGATGCTCAAAGGAGTAGACATGAGAATCCTAAAAGGGAATCCCTAATGTAGGTGGTATGATAGGTTTGTTAACACTGTTAGAAGAGAGGAGATGAATGTACTCTATAGAATCCTCAACAACTACACCTGGTGGCTCGTTGAATGGAGCTGGATGGTCTAGCAGTGCTGAAGAAGAGTCCTGCTGAAGAGAGGAAACCTCAACAAGATGTGGTGAGGCAGTCACATAAGTGGTCTTAGGAACAACACAGAGGTTCAAGTGACCTACCTGCCCCACATGATGCTCTCGCAAAAGAGGAGAGTTGTGCTCTGATAATGGAGATGGTGGACCAAAGTGTGAAAAGGTGTAGAGATAGGTGGAATGATCAACTGTCCCTATTGCAACAATGCCTCTTGTTGCACTATCCCAGATGAAGACTGAATCTGCCATGAACTCAACTATCTTCCCTAACCCACTGAGTGTAATCTGATAAATTGAGAGATGGTTTGCAAAAAGAGATAGAACATACAATACATCATTGAATGTGCCATCCTAAATGCCTACAGAACCTTTCCCATAGACTGTCATAATAGTGTTATTCCCCATGAGAATGTGAGGAATAGGAGAAGACTCAAAAGAAGAGAAGATCTCTGGAGAAGATGCCATATGGTGAGAAGCACCTGAATCCAGTATCCAAGGGACCTATAAAGGGGATGCAACGGAAGCTCATAATGCATGAACCTATCCAAAATCCTATCCAGATGTTTAAGATGTGGAAGAAGACTGAAAAGTAGACCCCTGTGAGGTAGAAGAGGATGGAGAGGAAATAGTGCTCTTCTGAAGGAGAGCTTGCAAATCTGTAATCTATTTCTCATAGCCATCAAATCTCTTCTGAAAACAATGTGACTCATCATGAGGTCCCTTCTGACAATAGGAACATGTAGGGCTCTCAGTCTTCTATTTATCCTTCTTAGAAGAAGATGGTGGGCCAGTAGAGTGCTGAGCAGAGGAATCAGATATCTACTTAGGCTTCTACTTCTGTGTATTTTGAGGTGTCTTGGAAAGCAATGTCTATGACTGTGAACCTGTAGGAGAATCCATCTGATTGAGCTTGGACTGCTCACGAGTCAACCTATCACAAAAAGTCTCAAAAGAGGGCACAACATGTCGTTCACCCAGTGCATCCATAGTGGAGTAGAAGGTAGAAGTGAAAATCTGATAAGGGCCACGAAGCTTTGAGAGTATCAGAAAGATACACTCATCATTTGACTTCATCTTTCCAGCAACCTATAAAATAGAATAAAGAGACTTGAACTTCATCAAGAAGTCCTCAATGCTAGTGAATGATTCAGGTACCAAGGAGATGAACTCTACATCTATTTGGAGAACCCTAAACTCATTCATTGTGCCAAACAAGGTTGAAAACTTGTTCCACATAGCTTTGGGTGTGGTCAAACCATCCAAGTGGAACAACATCCCATCTGAAATATTCAGTGCACTGAGGCCCATTGCCTCATCCATCCTATTTCTCTGCATAAGAGCCTCATAAGGCCTCTGTAGAACTGACTGAGCCTCATCGAGGCATGACCATAACCCTTTTGCCATAAGCAATCTAGTCATCTATCCTTTCCAAGTGTGGTAGTTGTGAGGTGTAAGACGGGTGACAAAAGAGTCTACCATTGAGAGAAAGTAGACAAAAGTAGAAGGGTCTCTTTGAAATAAATGACAGAAATAGAATTTTCACCCCTCACAAAGTATTATACTATCTCCCGTACACTTCAAATAAGTATGTAAGCAAAAAAAATAAGGAAAAGAACCTGATTTTTAGATGCCTCCACTTTGACACCAAAAAAAAGTTGATCAAATGGCAAAATTTGAAAATAAAACCAGCATGGTTGGATTAGGCTTGGAAAGAGCTTTCCAACGATATATCACACTTCAATTTTTGATACCGTATGCAAAAATTTCTCAAAAATGGGTGCCAGATTTCCAAAGGCACGGATTGTAAAAATGTCAAAATTTTCAAAAAAACCCCTTGCGGCACCGAAAATTGCCCACTAAGCAGTCAAAACTACCTGTGTAGAAAAAAATCACCTTCGTACCTTCTAGGCTCAAATCTTAGCATCTCATGCCTCGATAAGTGTGCTAGGTTTGTACAACCCCATTTCCATAAAAAATTGCCACAAATTGCTTTGGTACTTAATGGTGGTTGAATTTTATATCAAAATTTGTCTAAACGATCCTCTGAATCCATTGGTGATTAGTTTCAGCCCAAAATGTGCCCAATAAAAAACTTTCCCCAGATCCAATAAAAAAATCTTCAAAAACTTGAAACCCTTAACCTCAAAACCTACTTCAAAAACACCAGAACAGGCAGTAGCAGGGGAGCTCTGATACCATGTAGGATTTAAGAGATACAAATCCATAGAATGCCAAGAATACCTGCATGCAAATAACCTATTACAGGAGAGAAACAAAAAGAAGCAAAAGGCATAATTCAGAAGTTACTAAAAAATCAGAGCAAAATTATAATCCAAGTTAATGAAAAAAAGATTTACAAGGTTCAACCTATAAAGGTGAACAAAACCCTAAAGCCTAAAAAAGCTAGGTTGCACATTATAATTATTAAAGATATTAATTATAATGCACCTAAGAGATAGCTTAAGAAAATAGAGTAATAAATAACTTAATTAATTAAACCGAAGTGATTTAATTAATAAGTGTAAAATATAATTACTCTAACACTTCCAACTATGCCAACTGCATTAGAAATATTAGGTCTAGTCTGAGTAAGATATATGAGTTTACCAATCATAGACTTATACAATGTTATATCTACTGCTGGTGAGTCATCTTCTTTTGTAAGCTTGCATCCAATGATCATAGGGGTTCCTACTGGATTGCAGTCATCCATCTTGAATTTCTTCAGTATCTTTTTCACATACTTTGATTGATTAATGAAAATTTCTTTTTCTGTCTGTTGCACATTTAGTCCCAAAAGTAATTGATTGGACCTATCATACTCATCTCAAACTCATTCTGCATTTCTTTGGCAAATTCAGCACTGCGTTTGTCATTACCTCCAAAGATAATGTCATCAACAAATATAGCTACAAGTAGTAAACCTTTAGATGTCTCTCTAATGAATAGATTACAATCTGTTGCTCCTTTCTTGAATCCAATCTTTGTTAAGTAACCATCTAGTCTCTCATACCATGCTCTAGGGGCATGCTTAAGTCCATAGAGGGCCTTCTTCAATCTGCATACCATATCAGGTCTGTCTGATAAGGTGAATCCTTCTAGCTTCTCAATGTATACTTCTTCTTTCAAGTCTCCATTCAGGAATGCTGACTTGACATCCGTCTGATAAACTTTGAAGTTTTTGACTATAGCATAGGCTAGAAACAACTTGATAGCTTCTAATCTTCTCATAGGTGAAAATGTGTCTGAATAATCAATGGCTTCTCTTTGCACATATCCCTTACATACAAATATTGCTTTATTTCTTACTACTGTACCATCTTCATTCATCTTGTTTCTAAATATCCACTTTGTTCCAATCACATTCCTATCACTAGCTCTTGGGACTAGTTCCCAAGTGTCATTCTTAATAATTAGATCAAGTTCTTCTTTCATAGCATCATGCCAATCTGAATCATTACAAGCATCTTCAACACTTAAAGGTTCAATCTGAGATAGTAAACATACCGCTTCACTGCTAGCTGAATTCTTTACTTGTGATCTTGTTAGGACTTTGCCGCTCTGATCTCCAATGATGTATGCCTTGGAATTATTTCTTGATTTAAAATTTGGAACTTTAGGTGATGCTGACTTGTCAGTCTTATGAGTATTCTCTTCACTTGTCTCAAGGTCATTGAATAACACATCAATACTGTCAAACATTTCCTCAATGACTGTCTCACTAGTGGAGGGTCTAGGTTCTTCTTCAATCATGGGTGAGTAATCATGATATCTTTCTTGAATCATAAAATTTTCATAAATCTTTACATGAAAAATTTCAATGATCTTTTTCAATCTTAAATTGAAACATCTATATGCTTTACTTTTAGTAGAGTAACCAAGAAAAATACCTTCATCACTTCTTGCATCAAACTTTCCTACTGCTTCATCCCTCTTGGTGTAGCACTTCCTTCCAAAGATTCTAAAGTATTTTACTATGGGAACATTACCAGACCATAGCTCATATGGTGATTTGTCAATGTCTGGCCTCAATTGAATTCTATTGATGGTATAGACTGCTGTATTGACTGCATCTCTCCAATAGGTGTGTGCAACTTTTTCTTCTATCATAATGGTGTGCGTTGTATCAAGAATGATCCTATTCCTTCTCTCTACAATCCATTCTACTGAGGGGTTCTAGGTGCACTTAACTATCTCTTTATGTTATGTTCTTCGCAGTACTCATAGAATCTATCAGAGGTGAATTCTCCTCCTCTATCCGATCTCAAACATTTTATATTTAGTCCAGATCCATTCTCAACCTTAGCTTTGAATATTTTGAACTTCTCAAAAGCTTCTAACTTGTATTTCAAGAATGCAACCCACATCATCCTAGTATAATCATCAACAAACAAAATGAAATACCTTTCACCATTGTATGATTTTGTTTGAGTTGGACCACATAGGTCTGTATGAATCAGATCCAACTTGTTCTCTGCTGAATTCTTCTTGCTCCTAAATGAATTTCTCACATGCTTCCCCATCACACATTCCTTGCATATAGTATCAACTGACTTTTCTATGCTAGGTAGACCTCTTACTTCCTTAACATTGCTTATCTTTACTATGTTATCAAAATTGATATGACATAGTCTTTTATGCCATAACCAACTGTCATCAATTTTAGTAACAAAAGAACTTGCTTCTGAATTGAGTTGAAAAACATTACCTCTTGTCTTTGAGCCTAATGCAATCATAACACCATCTTTGTTGTTAATGATGCTTTTGTCATCTTTGAATTCTAATTGATAGCCTTTTCCAAGTAACTGTCCAACACTAAGAAGGTTATGTTTCAAACCATCAACATAAAGAACATCATCAGTACTATTCTTTCCATCCAAAGTGATGGATCCTCTACCAACTATAGGTTTAGTAGTCTTGTCTCCAAATCTGACCATACCTCCATTTCATTTGTCCAAATGAACAAACCTACTTTTATCACCTGTCATGTGATGTGAACAACCACTGTCTATAATCCAGTTTGTCCTTATGTCAACTTGTGAAATCAATGCTAGCTCTTGATTCTCTTTCTTATCTTCATGAACTATCTTGTTATTCATTTTGTCTATTATAGCAATGAATCCAATTTATTCTTCACCAAATTCTTCATCTGAATCTCCATCTCCAACATAGTAGCATTCCTTAGAATACTTAGGCTTGTAATCCTTTTTGAACTTTCTAGCTCTAGTGGGACACTTAGATGCAAAGTGACCGATCTTATTACATAAAAAGCAATTAAATGGTAATTGACCTTTGTATTTTCCTTTTCCTTTCTTTTCTCTTTTGGAAATCATAGCAATAAAATCATCTAATGTTTTCTCTTTATCATCATCATCAAAATTACTAGAAGTGTTTGCAGATTTCTTACCATGAAGTGTTGCTTTGAAAGCTATCTCACTCTTTGGTTCTGTCTTCAATCTTGAAATCTCAAAAGCTGAGATTTTTCTGATCAAGGTCTCTCTCTTGAAATTAGATGTAATTTTCATGGTCTCATCAAGGATGTTGATCTTTCTTTCATATTCAGGAGTGAGGGTAGTCATTAACTTGTCCATAATGTCCTCCTTCTCTCCACCATTGTTTCTGATTCCAGCAACTGCTTCATTGATTCTTTGATTATAAGCTCTGATATTTTCTTCAGGTAGCATCTCTAATGCATTGTATCTTTTCTTCCATGTCTTTATGTGTGCATCCTTTTCTTGTTTGTCTCCTTCAAATATGTCTTCTAGGTACTTCCATATTTTGTGGGCTGTATCCATCTTTTTTATTTCTAAAAATTCACCATCAGATAGGGCACTGATAAGGGCTTCTTTAGCTATAGCATTATAATGAAACAATTCCTTTTGTGTGTTAGTAGCATCATCTTTCACAAGGTCTTCTAAAGTAGGAATCTTGGCTGCTTTGATAGTTACATTAAAAACTTCAAAAGCAATGCACTGCAAATGAGTCACCACCTTGTTCTTCCAATCAAGATAATTCTCTCCATCTAACTTAGGAATTTCTTTCCTAAAGTACACCATTTAATCAACCTCAAGGTATTAAACTTTCTTTCCGAGGAACTTATCTCTAATACCAATTGTTAGGAATAGTCCCAAGAGATAACTGAGAGGGGGGGGGGGGGTGAATCAGTTATCTACAAGATTCAATTCTTTATCCAATTAAGTATACTTAAACATAAAGCATAAACACAATGAAAGAACACATGAACACAACACCAATATTTTGGTTACAGGGAAACCCAAATAGGTAAAAACCTTGGTGGGACTTGATACCCACTAATATTCTATACTAGTGTATAATTATCCTTGTTAGAAGATCCTTTACCCTGTTAGGAGTAGATTTACAATATATTAAGTACAGTAGACCTGGTCAAGGGTCGGACCCTGTTAGGAGTCTTTTATAATTGTCCCTATTATGGGAGAGGACGTACTATCCAAGAGTTCACTACTCAAATGGGTGAAGAATACAACCTTCTGAATAATAGATATACACTATATATGGATTTTGGTGAACTGCACTTTGACCTGCTATCTAGATCAGTTCCAATGAATAGCACAGGTACTTTACTTGGTCACGTAGACCTTCTTCTGATGGCTCAACATTTTGCACACTCTGCTCTATTGTACTTAATCAACTACGAACCACACTTCAACAATCACAAATGACTGCCTATAAATATCTTTCCTCCAAATGATATAATCAATTCGGCTTGTTAGAACCACCTTGAAATCATATTTGAGAAACCATTGTTAGGAATGGGAACACTGAGAGGGGGGGGGGTGAATCAATTTTCACTATATTTTAACTTTTCACTTTAATCTGAATACTAAATTATAAATGTTTAAGTACTAAATTAAACATTCACATAAACATGAAACATGAAATCAACACATGACACCAATATGGTTATGGGGAAAGCCAAATAGGTAAAAACCCCGGTGGGACTTGATACCCACTAATAATTTGCACTAGAGTTTTGTGATCCTTGTTAGAAGATCCTTTACCCTATTAGGAGTAGCTTTACAATGCTTTTAGTACAGTAGACCTTGTTAAGGGTCAGACCCTGTTAGGAGTCTTTTACAATGATCTCTATTAGGGGAGGGGACTCACTATCCTAGAGCTCACTGCTCAAATTATGAAGGATACAACCTTTCTGAGATCAGATACACACTATATCTACAGGTGAACTGTTATTGTGACACTGCTTGTCAGATCAGTTCCTTTGGTGCGCTGATGCTTTGACCTCTAGCAAAGCTCTAATACATCTTATGCTGACTTCGTATACCTCTGCTCTGCTTAACACAACTCTCTTCTAACTTCCATACTGAATACAATGGGCACACCTTATATTTATGCGCTCATACCAAATATACAATTAGGTCGGCCCTATAATTAATTAAAAATAATGCTTCCAAATGAATTGGCTTAAGCATGCTTATAATTATACATGTACATATGTTGGCAACCTAAATACAATGGGCACATAGCTTTTACAACATTAATTTATAATCACAAACCAAAATAGTCATGATCGGCTCTATGCTCTATTCTCTGCTGGCACACACTGGATGTGCAACTTCAACTGAGTGTAACTTTCACATCTTTTCATATCTACTTATGCGCTCTTAGGCTAAGCATAATTATAGTCTAAAAACCTTAACTTCCAAGGCACATACCATAATTCATCCGTACACACATGTGCTGATGTTTTGAGTCTCTGGTGCTCTGTATGTTGTCCAGTCTTCAACACTTAACTCATTTTTTTATCTTTACACTTAGTGTGCTGACTCCAAAATACTATATGACTTTGTTACCATAATGATAACACTATATCTAGTCATATATCTCAGTATATAAAAATTTCCAACGATCTCCCCCTTTTTCATTGATGACAACAAAGGAATATGGCCAAGTCTCTAACTGACCTTTTACACAAAACTTTTGTCTTCTATACATCTTATACATACTCTTATATCTCCCTATACATATATGTACTCCATATTCTATACAACTTCCCCTTTAACATTAATGACAAAGGTGCATCAAAAACTTTATCTACATACACTTACTGAGGGAAAACATCTGGATATGCAATCTTGAGTTTCTGGATCTCCTTCTTCCAAAATGTTATCAGAGAATTGACTATCTGTAGATGGGTGCATAATGCATATTGAAGCTTCTCCATCTTCTCAAATTCTGTGCTTAGACATTGATCATAGGTTATCATGGTCACATCAATCTCCTTTATGTTTTGATTGAGAATGTCTAGAGAGGGCACAAGAGCATTCCTCAATTGAATCTATCTTGACCTTATCTTCTCCATTTCTTTTTTTGCCTTCTCAATTATGTCCAACTGACCTTGATAGACATTTTTGCATATGTTTACATTAGTGGATGTGTCTAGCACTAAAATGTTCACCTTTTCAATCATTGCCTCTGCATCTTTGATCTTCTTAAGATGGGCATCAGTGAACTTATCTTGATCCATAGATTTTGCAATGAATTTCCTTCCTTGATCTGCAAATTCCTTCAATGATGCTTGACCATACTTAAGAGAGGTCAAGTCTAGTGCAAAATTACTCATAAATTCATTGAGTCTCTTCTTCAAGTACTTCTCCTTTGCTACTATTGCCGCAGATTCTTCTAGGCTTGAAAAATTGACTTTGAACTGAGAGATGACTGTGCTCACATCATCAACTAAATGTACCTTTACTATTTTCTTATCCTCTAGTAGAAAACTGTTCAAAATATTTACTGATTCCACCAAGAGAGGATTTCTCATTACTTGCTTCTCCTTAGCCTTCTCCATAGCTAGGACGCTGAACTTAACCAAGCCTTCTTCCTTCCAGGAGTCCAAACTACTAGTGTTAGGTGTGAAACTTGACAACAATGCTGAGGAGGGAGTGATGAGAGTGCTATCCTTCACCTCTTGCTTCACCTTGACCAAATCAATAGAAGATTCATCTTTCTTTTCTACCTCTACTCCTTCTTTCTTTTCTTCCTCTTTCTCATCAAATATATCTTCTATGATTACTTCTTCTTGCTGAGTGGGAGGGATATTGTTGCATAGGATTTCTACTTCCTCAGTGATGACAAATGCTTCCTCAAACTTGTCCAAGTCCTTATCAATAGCCGCCATGGCTATTTCTACATTATCTATGATAATTGTGATGTCTTTGGGTGATTCTATCATGGGCACAGATTGATCTGCTTCTGTTTGAGTTTCTGCTATGGGTGCTAAGTCCTGAGGACCTATCATTCATACATTAGTGGGCTCTGCCACTTTATCTTCCTTGATGAGTGCATGAGTGATGGGCATAGTAGGTGGTTTGATCTATTGTTCTAACAACACCTTCTCAAATGCTTTTTATGTTTCCTTCAATATCAACTCATAGTCCTTGTTCATGATATGAAGAGTTCTCATCTTTGTCCATAGATGCGGCTTCACCAAATTTAATATCAGTTCCACTTCTTCTTTAGAACATACTGGAAGATTATCTTCTAATACTTTTTCTTTGATCCTTAGATCTTCTTCATTTGCTTGTCTCTTAAAATTTTCCAAAATATCCAATACTTTATCTGGAATTTATGTTTTCAACTCAAGGACTATCTTCTTGAACTTGATCATGTGTTTGACAATCATACTATGAATTTATGATTTTTCAATCTCACTGTAAGATTCATAGAACTTTCCTACTTGATCAATTCTGCCCTCATCAACAATTCTTGCATTCAAAACTTTAAGACTAGGTCTGAATCCTGCCTGAGGAGGTGCTTGAGTGTTTTTCTTTCTCCTTAATGCTCACAAGGATGGATGACTGGTGCTATCTTCTTTCTTCCTTTTGAATAAATACTTATACTCCAGAGGTGTATCTTTGGGCACAGAAGGAGTATTGTCTTCTTTATCCTTCTGACTGTCATCTTTTTCAATTTTTATCTTTTTCAACTTGGGATCATCTTGTTCTTCTATTGCGCTCTTCAATTCTAGGGAAATCTTCTCATCCCTTGCTTTATCAAGGTCTTCTTGTGATACACCATGTATTCTTAGGATCTCTGATGTGACCTTTGCAACCTTTCTTTTTGTTGCAACATTGTTCAGCTTAGCATCAACTTCTCTAGTCTTCTCTTCATAGGTTCCCCACCTAGGTTCATTGTCATCCTTAGGGGCTGATAGCAGTACCAGTGCATAAGCTTCAAGAACTTGTTCTTCAACCTCATACCCAAGTGGATGAATCCACTTAGTTATAGGTTCCTGTTAGTGAATAGATTTGTCTTCCAATGAAACCTTTAGAATAACCCTTATTTACCCAAACATGGAGACACAATAAGCCACTAACAGTTGGGTTGCTTTGCAATGGGTTTGTGCAAGCACCCTCTAACTTTTAATAAGGTACATTTCCCTTGTAAGATTTGCAATGAATCTTCTAAACTATAAACATGAATGCTTTTAACCGGAAACCATGAAAGGCACACAAACATCTACCCATAAACACATAATAGATGTGAAAGAAAAGAACAACTAAGAACAATGGATAAGTGACACAAAGTCCTCTTATGAAGACCCTACAAAATAGAGAAAATGCAAGAAGGAAGGCATAACATTCTCTTCCAAATACACAAATGACCAAGGCTCAAAGACCAAATAACAAATATGTATTGTAATTAAATAAGACATAATTAAATTTAGAGACAACTGAATCAATTTAAAGATTGATTTCAATCAAAAGACAAACATTTAGACTCAAAGATCTAATATATATTTATCTTTCTTCTTTGAACATGCAAAAAGATGACACAGATCTTCTTATTCCTACACTCACAAATTACAATTTGAAAATGAAATCTACTTTCTTTCCCCCTACAATTACAAACTAAAACTAGAAAATAAAACCCCTCTGCCAGCAGCCCAAAGTCTCTAGCCAAAAGGTGGAAAATAACCGAACCCTCATTCCTTTGCAAAAATTACAATTTATAATCACTCTCCAAGAAAGCCCCTCTATTTTTTGTCACTTTTCAGTTACATAACTGATTCTTGAAATATTTCATCTTTTTCTCCTTCCCATAACACTTCTCCAGAAGACTATTAGAACATTATAATAATTTAAAATTTATCAAATGTTTTAATGTCTCCACCTTATCATATAGATTTCTAATATTTATGCTTCCATGTTTAAAAAAATAAATGATAGATTTGACAGTACTATACATAGTCATTCATATCTCATGAACCAGAAATAATGTCAATGATCACTCCAATGATAATCTGGAAAACTAGGATTTTAAAAACATATCCAAAAATGAGCACGATCCAACGGTGCAATTGGAAGTGATGCTCCCCACACTAAGACTATTTTTCTGGGGTAGTCAAGCATCCAATTTTAACAAATCTTGACCTATTTTTCATTCAAAACACAACCCACGTAATAACATATAGAAATGTTAGACCATTTATGTTAAATATATATTTCCTTGGCTCCAAATAGATGCATTCATCTTCTACAACCATGAGCTCTGAGTGGTACAATCTATTCATTTGCATGCATGTTTTCCTATTGGCATATGGTTGATTGCTGCCTCATTAATGTTGTGTTCTCATTGTTTAACATGCAATAGAAAAGCATTGAGAACCTTCATCAGGTACATTAGATGGAATATCAATATTCATTTTAAAATGTATGATGCCAACAGCTACTGCCAGTGCTTCCATAACCGACAATCATGAGTTTGAAATTCGGGCAGTTTGCGAGTTGGTGATTATGCAAGAAGGGATGGACCCAAGCTTTTGGATTAGGTTGAGCCTTTTCTTCACTTCGTGCCTTGCATATCCATGGATCATTTCTCATGATTTTTTTCATGACAATGGCCTTTGAAATGGCTTTCAAGATTGCATGTTCCCCACTTATCGAGTTTGAGCTTTACATATGGCTTAGAAAAAGATATTGAGGACAAGGCTTTCAAGGGTACCTACTTTGAAAAACTCCAAGCCAAACAAAGGTTAGATGTTAGCCTAAGCATGAAATTAATCAAAAACAAGTAAGATTCTAAACTAAGCCACCTCAGATTGAGATAAAACAAGTGCACCCAAGCACTATTTGATTTGCTCTTGCTTAAGGGGATGTGGGTGTGCTCTCTAATCACTTGGAGCATGTTCTTTATGCATTTTAGGATGGATTGAGCTCTATGAAAACCCCAAAATGGCACAAAATAGGTATAGAACACCTGATTTGCCCCTAAGGCCTCAAGGATCCAAATGATGTTGAAATGAAGATTAAGCTACATGATGTTTATGCTAAGATTGATTTTAAACCAAATAGAGATGTGATGATGATGATATGCTATGCAAACAAATGAAGTAAACTAAGTTAATCCATTATTGCTAAGCTATGAAGTGTTAGAAAGCTTGAAGAAAAAAAAGAAATCTAACAATTAGGAATGATTATGCTAGAGGTAGAAGTAAAAGAGCATGATAACAATGCATGAAGATGAAAGACTAAGCTAATGGATTTGCTCTTGAAAGGAGGGGTATTTATAGGATTTGGGAAGGAAGAATGAGTGGCCAGGATTGAAATCCTTAAGAGAGGCCAAGATTCATTCAAAGGGGAGCACATGGATTGTGCTAGTTCAGGGCCACCTCCTTGTGACAAGTGTCACAAGGGCATTGGGTTGAAAGATGGGAGGAATGTGCACAATTTGGGAAATGTGCCTAAGGTCAAAGGGTGTAAGAAAGGGGCGAGGGGCTTCTTAAATGCATGATAAATGCATGTAAGAGGGATAAGGAGGCCTTAAATGCACTTAATGCATGTAAGAGAAGTCTCTAGAAGTTTGTTGACATAGGGTTAAGCTTAGGAGTTGGCTAACCTTGGTTAGGGAATGTGACAGGATTTAGGGGAGGGAGATTAGGATTAGGATTAGGGTTAGGACTTTCTAGAAGAGTCTAGAATTTCCTTAGGATAAACATGGATTTTAGGAAATAAATAAAGATTTATTTATTTCCATGGTTTTAGGTTTGAGAATATTTATTAAAAATGAATTTAACAAATATGAGGATTAAATATTTAATCTTAATTAAATATTTTGAGCTGCGATTAGGGTTAGGAAATGATGGGATTAGCCTTTTAATCAAAATTAAGGAGGGATTAGAAGATTCTGGAAGAGGTTAGTGGTCTTAAGGAAATTGGCCAAGTTTTGGTCAAAACATAAATAAATTATTTATTTTGAGATTTTTGGTCAAATTATTACTTAAATAATTAATAAATAACGAGATAATGTTTAAATGAGGTTTAAACATTTTTGGGAGGGATTCCTTAATTAAATGTTTTTAATTAAGATAAAGGGATTTAATGACATAAAAATTAATTAATTAATTAATTAATAAATGATGATGTCATCAGGGGTTTTTCAGAAAATAAAAATAATTTATTTTCTAAAGGATTTTTAGGTGTCTACAGATATAATGTAAACCAAGAAAATATCCATAAAAGTGCTCCAATAGCAAATAGAGCTCTAATGTGATGGCCAATCCATTATAATTCTTGCAAACAAATAAACATCATAATGTTTCATACATTAATCACAGATGAGATCACACCTATTACATGCACCAAGGACACAGTTTTGTGAATCTCCTTTGAATTTCATCTCTATCCAAAGATCGCCGCACCATTTTATACTTAAACAATGTCACCAATCATTTTCACATTCATCTCTATTAAATTGAGGAGCTCCATACAAGGAATCATGACGAGTTGCAAGAGGATCACACTTTTTTAAACATAATTTGTCACTAGCATGGGAAATTGGGGAATCGAAGAACCCTTGAATTTGAACCTCTCAATTGGGCCCACATTACTAACAATAGTGCTCTTTGGTTGAACCTGCGCTTTGAACATACTGAACCAGTGAACTGAATTCTGAATCTCTGAACCTGCACTTGAACCTAAACCTCTAAACCTGCAAATCCTCTTATGCAAACTGAACCACTTAGAAGCTCTTTGAACCTTGGTTTGAAGTAGTTCAGAGAGGTTCAAGACCGTAAATTTGAAATTTTATTTTCGGGGTCTATATGGGTATCAATAGTTCCATAGCTTCCATACATGTAGTGTCAATCTGCACCATGAAGCATATTGTATCCTAATACTTCTCTACAATACTCTCAGGAATCCTGTACCTCATCTACATCCTTTCTCTAAATGTCTTCAATTCCAAAGTAATGTAATCTCTAAGTGTACTTAAAGTAAGAAATTCTCCATTAATACAACTCACGTAAACCAAGCTGTCACTTCAAATTTTCAAACTCAATCTCCACTAACAATCAACATGTGCACTCTTGCACAAAGGTTCCTATACACTCCAAAAGCTTAAGTCCAAAGATGCATACTCTGAGGATGAGTATACGGGCCACGTAGGGGTCTAGATCTAAATTAGCTCCCCCTATGACCCTGAGGGCCATTTATGCAGATGTAGAGGGTGCATCCACTTGGGATGCATCCAATACATTCTCAACAACATTGTCCTTCTTTCCTTCTAACCAAATCATGCTTGCATCATATGAGGCCTTCACAAACTTGACTTCTTCTTTAGGATCCAAAACTGGTTCTTCAACCTTTTTAGGGTTTTCTTGACCTTGCGTCCTTGATCTACAAAACTTTGAGATATGTCTCACCTTGTTACAAGTGTGAAAAATCACTGGAGGTCTATTATTCATTGGCACATTGACATGAGTCACCATTCTACATGTTCTAGTTGAGTGACCATTATTGTTACATATCTGACATGTAACATTCTAAGAACTTCTTGCATTGGTCTGATTCTGATTTCTTTGATCATGTTGAATCCTGTTCTTCTTACTTGTCTTGCAATTTATTACTCTATGACCAAATCTATTACATGTATAACAGTAACCATTGAAAGGTTTTACCTCTATACAGTTCCTTGCAATGTGTCCATGCTTGTTACATGCAAAATAGGTGCATTCTACACTCTTGTGCTCATTCCTAGGAGGACCACCATTGTCTTTGGTTTGATCTCCAGTCTTCTCATCATCAGTAGAGTTATTTTTTGAATCATTTCTTGCTCGCATACTGTCAATCTGATTTTTGTGCTTCATTGTATCCAATGTAGCTAGAGTCTCCTTTGATTCTTCTTGCATACAACTGTGATTCTACCAATTCAACACTGGTGTGTAATTTGTCAATATGATCCTTTGACTTCTTCAATTCAGATTCCAAGCTCTTTTTGATATTCTTTAGCTCCATGATTTCTAAGTTAGCTTCCCTTAGTTCTTCATTCAGTTGAAGGTTCTCCTTGACTTGTTCATTGTAGACATCTTGATTGTTCATTAGTTTGTCATCAAATTCTTCAAGATGACTCAATAGGGATGCATTTTCTTCACTTAACTTCTTGAATTTTTCTTCAAGTTCACTATTAGAGCTTCCTTTAAAATATTTTCTTAGTCTTAAGATAACTAATTGAGCATCACTGACATTTTCTTTTAGTTCTTCAATTTCTCTTTCTGAATTGTCCAGGTCTTCAAGAGCTGCTTCAAGATTCTTCTTGAGATGTTTCATAACTACTTTGTCCATGATCTCATCAAGTGGTTAAACTTCTTTGCTGAGGACCAGAGCTCTGATACAAATTGTTAGGAATGGGAACACTGAGAGGGGGGGGGGTGAATCAATGTTCACTATATTTTAACTTTTCACTTCAATCTGAATACTGAATTATAAATGCTTAACTACCAAATTAAACATGAAACATGAAATCAACACATGACACCAATATGGTTATGGGGAAACCCAAATAGGTAAAAACCCTGGTGGGACATGATACCCACTAATAATCTGCACTAGAGTTTTGTGATCCTTGTTAGAAGATCCTTTACCCTGTTAGGAGTAGCTGTACAATGATTTTAGTACAACAGACCTTGTTAAGGGTCAGACCCTGTTAGGAGTCTTTTACAATGATCCCTGTTAGGGGAGTGGACTCACTATCCTAGAGCTCACTGCTCAAATGATGAAGGCTACAACCTTTTGAGATCAGATACATACTATATCTGTAGGTGAACTGTTACTGTGACACTGCTTATCAGATCAGTTCCTTTGGTGCGTTGATGCTTTGACCTCTAGAAAAGATCTAATACATCTTATGCTGACTTCATATACCTTTTCTCTACTTAACACAACTCTCTTCTAACTTCCATACCGAATACAATGGGCGCACCTTATATTTATGTGTTCATACCAAATATACAACTAGTTTGACCCTATAATTAATTACAGATAACGCTTCCAAATGAATTGGCTTAAGCGTGCTTACAATTATACATGTACATATGTTAGCAACCTAAATACAATGGGCACATATCCTTTACAACATTAATTTATAATCGCAAACCAAAATAGTCATTGTCGGCTCTATGCTCTGTTCTCTGCTGGCACACACTGGATGTGCAAATTTAACTAAGTGTAACTTTCACATCTTTGCATATCTACTTATGCGTTGTTAGGCTAAGCATAAGTATAGTCTAACAACCTTAAATTCTAGGGCACATACCATAATTCATCCGTACACATGTGCACTGATGTTCTGAGTCACTGGTGCTCTGTATGTTGTCCAGTCTTCAACACTTAACTGATTTCTGATCTTTACACTTAGTGCATTGACTCCAAACTGCTATATGACTTTGTTGCCATAATGAAAACACTACATCTAGTCATATATCTTAGTATAGAAAACTTTCCAACAACCATAACAAACTCCAATAAAAATTATGTCGGCTCTACTATGTACGCAACACATTCTGGGACCTTTCCAGTAAGATAATTATAGATGCACGCTACACACTGTCAGATCTACCAAAACAACTAGAACTTTCTCTATAAGATGAATTAACTCATATGCTCTTAACCAAACATAAAAAACTCTTCTCTAAGCTTAAATCCAAGGGTGCTTACCCTAAAGATAGGCACAACTCAAGAAATAATAAAATCTCTGTTGACTCTTTTGAACAAACACAGGAAACTATTGCTGGCGAATAACGACTGCATAACTTTACTTCTCATCAACAGAATATGCTTCAATAACTAAAACATCACTAACATGTCTTCAACATATATCCAATTGTGCAAGACTCCATGATAACTGTATGGACTACCATACACAGAACACTGTCTGTTACTCTGTTAGGAACACTACTGACACTAGCTACTATATAACTATCTGTACTAACAATTAACCTCTGCACCCATGATATCATGCTGATATCATGTCCATGCTACATATACTAAAAGCTTACTACATAAAACTTCCATGTATGCTACTTTCCATATGTTGTCATCAATGACAAACATATAGTCAGTACTAGCCTACTCGCAAATCTCCAACAGTTGTTACTATACAAACATGGAAAGATGAGTTGATCGGTCTTAAAAAAAGCATCAACTACATAATAAATATATGAGAAATAACTCTATCATTAAAAAATAAATTTCACAAGTTCAAAGGAGTAGTAATAATTTATAGAACATGGTCATCTCTTGAAGTACCTGTAGTACCCTGATCATGGCCACCACGTACATGAGGATGCATAAAAATTTGTAAAAACAACACACACATTTTAGTTAATGACATAAAAGAGTATAAATTATAAACCATTATTGAATTTTTGTTATAATTAAAGATTTCATTACTACTTGCAATATTTCTTCTTTCCGCATCAATTTTTTCATCTTCTCTTTTACCTCTTCAGTTGGATGGTCTATGGATGATAAACCAATAACTTCTCTAGTAATTTTTTTAATATGCTTTTTAATAATTTCAAATCGGTTTGTAGAAAGTATGATGTCATCATCATCCAATAAAGATTCTAGCTCTGTTAGGATGTCTTGAGGTATTGTAGGATCCTTTCCCTTTCCTAAAACATCCTTCTATGACAAGAATATTATTAACAATATCAAAATTACTCCAAAACACTGAAAAAAAAAGAACATAAAAATATAACATTTTTCTTCTATCTAATTTGTGCAATTACAATGAGGTTTACCTGATTGGTAGAAGGGATGGGAGTAACATCCATGTCCTTGCTATGTGACAAATCCATGTGGCTCTCTAACAAAGATCAAATATAAAAATGTTAGTGAAATGAAACCAGACTTAACAAAAAAACTTAATAATAAAATGGTATACTGGAGTCATTAATTAGAGGTTTGTTTAAATGGTATATAGTATATACCACCCCCATCATATGAAATTTTTTTGTATCTATGCGATTCAAATTGTAATTGATTAGAAACTCTTCCCCTGCACTTATTGATTTTATCACACATATGAATACATGATTTCCCTCACGTGCCTCAAATATGCAATTGGGTTTCTTATTAGTTGACCTAGGTTGCGTACTATTCATAAAACCTAAAATATTGCCTATTTCTTTTGGCCTTCCATCAATGTATATAACCACTATTTTACTTTGATCATTATCTTTATGTTGTATAATTTGTTGAGAGTGCATACCTACATAGTTTTTTTTATATCAAATAATCTACATCCAATTTTTATAATTGTAACAAGGTCTGACATACTCCATCAATTCAGCACACTTTCTGTAACAAAATTTTATGTTGTTCGTGTAAAATAGGCCCAAACCATGTAATGATGATGGTGCAATGGGATATATCCTCTCGTTAACACAAAAATCAATGTTTGTTGGGGAAAGTTCCTTGGCTACCCATTTCTTCTATAGATGTTTGTACCTCAAGGGCACCTCGATATCACCTTTGGCCTCATCATCATAAGAACATGACCCCCCTTGAGAAAGGAAAAATTTCATGCATTTATTGAATTTTCTTCTAATCTTTTGACCTCTAGTTGATCTCCCTATTTTAGACCTACTACATGTCTCACTTTCTTCTTCTATCTTGTATTTCCCTCACTCGAGGATGACACATATGACAAATACCTATTTTGTGGTGCCTGTACTCCATAAAATGAGAGAACCAGGTGGTAATGAGAGATATTTTGCAAATTAGGATAATGTTGATGAAGAAGTCAGCCCTAAAGTTGATATTGAGATTAAAATTTTAATAAGTCCAATTGGGGCCTCAAGTGTTGATAACTATACTAAATAAACTATTTATATAGGGTGTATTGAATTATACTTATTGGGGCTTTTCCTTGTAGGACCAAACTTGAATCAATAGATGGGCTTGATTCTCAGGGTAGGCACTCAAGTTTGACAAGAAAATAGTCCAATTGATGAGGATTGAAAGGAATCCTCCTTCTTTGAGCTCCACATCACTCAGGTGGGTATTGCCTTATCTGCACACTCAAGACACCTCATGATAAACAATAGGCCTACAGATAGATTATTGTGGAATAGTCTTCAAACCCTTATAGGTATCCTATAACCCAATGAAGCCAATTCTTATGCAATAGCCCTACTTGCACAGAATGGGTATGAAAACCAGAGACCTCCACTAACAACATGAAAGGGAAAGGGTGGAACTGAATGTAAATGATTTAATGATGGGTTTGAAAGGTTCCCTGAGATACCCTAAGTCTCTCATAGACCAGTGCCTTATCCAATGGGCCACATAGTCAAATACCCTATTGCAATAGACAGCTATGAAACAAGAAAATAATAAATTCAATGTGTTGATGCCTAACATCAATCACACACCATGACCAAACCTCACTTCAACAACCCACCTGTGTATTCAAGTATGTTATTACCCATCCAAAGGCTTTTAACCCTCCCCTTAGAAGAGACCTATAAATAGATAATACATTAACTAGCATCCACTGGAAGACAAGCATGACATATCTTTGACACCTCAGCTCATACATACATGAAAACTAATCCTAAACCAGTTATCTCTGTGAAGACAACTCCACTTGCAAACACATAGGAAATGCAAACAGAAAAATCAAACACCCTTGATGTATGATTAATGAATTTAGAATTCAAATGGAGATAGCTTGGTAATAGTAAGAATAAATTGAGTCCTCATACATAAGACAAATCAATTACAATATGTATCATATTCTCTGAACCAACAAAGGAAGAAAGAACACCCTATATGTAGAGAAGAAGGAGAAAATATTTAGGACAAAACCTCTCTTGGAACCAATTCTCCCAAAATTTGTAGAAGAAGGAACCCCTACAAAATAAAACATTTCACTACTTATACCACTAGTCACCTTGGAATCCTCAAAGAGGATGCATCAATCTTCGGGTGACTAGGGTAAGTGTTTCAACTACCCAACCAATCAAAATTTACATCAAAATTTATTGCAGGGGAAGAAACATAGGCAACCTAGAGAAAATGAATCTCAAACAGATTTGCAATCATCAAAATTTGTGAGAACAATACAAAACAACAAGGAATTGCCATGAAAACTAGTCAAATCAGCCACCTGCAAACACACCTCAAGCACAAAGAACATGGTACAAACCCCTACAGATGATCACAAAAAACCTTGGACCACATTGCAACAACAAGCACCACCAAACAAATCAAATTTGGCCATGAAAGCATTCAATTATGGTCCTTTCTATCGCTAGAAACCCTCAGAAAATTCAAATTTGAAAAACAATGGTCATTTCCAAGCACTAGCAGCAAATCAACGGTCATAATTTGAATTTGAGCCAACTTTATGTCCTGGCCATTAGATCTTCCCTTTTCATGGTCATTATGACTTAACCATCAGATAGCCTTGGGTTAACCCTCAACAAACATGTGACAAAGGCATTTCCTAGTCACAGAATAAAAACCTAACCCACCATTTAAATCTCTGATTCAGTGAACAAAGAAAAATAACCAATCCCAGTCACATCTAGCGAACTAGTGACTAAAGGGAGAAACTTAACCTTAGTCCATCACTCAGTGAATACGTGACTGTAGGGAAACTCCAAGTCATAGAATACATTACTTAACCCATGTTACATAAAATGATTCAGCGAATGACTACTTTTGCTGAATCGTGAAGTCCCTTCTTAACCTCAGGTTACTCTTTGTGAATTGGCAAATACATAAGAAATTTGAGGGCCCACTGATTATCTAGAAAATTAGCGACCAAAGACTTTTCGCCAATTTGCTGAAAGACTTGAAACATTGCTACTTGATCTAGAGATTTAGTGAACATGTATTCACTGAATCACTAAAAGATTTAGAACCCTACCATAATACTCCACGAATAAGTGAACACTGCAAACATTTATCGGGACCGCCAAAGATTTAACCGCTCGGCCAAAACCTTAGACCAGAAACTGGGCCCACCTTAAATGAGATCAATGGTTGTCTAAAGTTCCCATACCTCTAACATATTCTATTAGATCTTACACCAACCATTGGATTAACCCTTTTATACTGCTCTGCAGATTCTCTGATAGGAAATGAAATCAACAGTTTGTGCAAGCTCTTAAGCCTCTAACACATCTCATAAGAACTTACGCCCACCACTGATTTACTGACAATTTCAGGACCCTCTGACACATCTAGAAACTAGGTCCCACTAGCAAATGCCACCGTGTTAATACATGGACCAATCATATACCACCAACCGTGCTTACATGTTACCTTGGACCCGCTGACAGCCTTTACATTAGATTCCAAATCGACGGCTATCACATGATTGCAAAGGGGAAGAATATTCCTTGTGATCATGCAACAACCACCAAATCTTCAGTTGACTAACAACTTGACCCCACCCTACCATATCATCTTTTCTTTCGACCAATAAAATGTCGACACCTGTGCTTATGTGGTAGTGGTCCTGCCTGCATTGAAAAGTTACATCATGAAAATGAATCAATGATCATCACAAAAGTGCAAGCCTTTGACAAAACCCTTGTGCTTTCGTGACAACCATTGGATGAAGATGGTGTCAGAGCCGGGCCTGGGAAAATTAAGCTAGAACATAGGAAATATTAAAGCGCAGGACTTAGGCATTAGGGAAAAATAGGTGCTGAGGACTATAGGAAAAATTAAAGGCCATCGGGGGTAAAAACTTAGGAAAAATTAACAGTCGACCCCGCAAGGTGATAAAATAATAAGGCACATGCACTATAGGACTTTAAGTGGCCTGGAAAAGTAACATCAAATTAGAACAGGGCCAAGGTTTACAAAGGGTTTTTCAAAGTAATGGCTAGATTTTTGAATTTTTACCAAGGGTTTAAGGCCAAAGACCTAAAAACAACTGCAGAGACCAGGGGGAAAAAGCTACAACCATGAAATTTTTGCACATGCTAATAGTACCTATCAATCCATGAGACTGTACAAGATCCTCATGAAGGGGGTTCTATTGGAAAGTTGACTATGCTAGTGTATATGACTAAGATTTAGTGTTGTCATTATGGAAACAAAGTCATATAGAGTTTTGGTGTTAGCGCAATAACTTAGAAGATAAGAAATTGACTAAGTATGAAGAACAGAGTAGTCAGTAAAGAACCTAATGAAGAGAGTTCCAGTGCACGTGTACATGATCAAGTTTTGGCTTGTGCCCTGCTTTTGGATATGTTAGTAAGCTATGGTTAAGAACACATGGTCAGATGAGTTAGTATGAAGAAGTTACAACAAGTTGAAGTGAAACAATTAGTAAGCGGTAGAGCAGAATAGAGCATGCAGTCGATAGGAAAGATTTTGATTAGTGATCATTATTTTATTTTCTAAAGGCTATGTGCCTATTGTAAATGTTTTGTAAACATGATAATATCAATGTATATAAACACGCTTCAACCAATTCATTTGGAAGTGTTGTATGTAATAGGTTATACGCCGACCTAGTGAATAGTTTTGTTTGTGCCTATAAATAAGACACACACCTTTGTATTTGAGCATGGCATGAAATATAGAGTTGATAGAAGATGAGAAGAAGTATGTGAAGAGAAGTCAAATGATATAGAGCTTTACAAGAGGTTAAAGCATCAACACAATAAAGGAACTGATCAGACAAGCAGTGTCATAGCATCAGTTCACCATTGCAGATATAGTGTGTATCTGATATCTAGGAGGTTGTATCCTTCTCTATTGAGTAGTGAGCTCTAGTAGTGAGCCAACCACCCCTAACAGGGTTTGTTACTGAAGACTCCTAATAAGGGCCAAACCTTGACAAGGTCATTGTACTTAGGCATTGTAATGACAGCTCCTAACAGGGCTAAGGAACATTAATAGGTTCATAATACAAAAGTACAATTATTAGTGGGTATTAATTCCCACCAGGGTTTTTCCTTTGGCCAAGGTTTCCCCATAATCATATCTAGTGTTATGTGTTATGGTTGTTTACTTTACTTTCTTTAGTATTCAGTTCATCAATTAAGTTATTAAGTTCAGTTTCAAGTATCAGAAATTAATATTGTAGAACACTAATTCAGCCCCCCCCCCCCCCCCCAAGTGTTCCCATTCCTAAAAATTGGTATCAGAGCCTTGGTCCTCTGAAGATAACTTTAACCACTTGAGGAGATCATGGATACATGAGAAGTGAAACATCTAAAGAAGAATCTTGAAATAGCTCTTGAAGAGCTTGACAGATCTGAAAAAGAAATTGAAGAACTGAAATTAAAGGTTAGTGGTTCTCAAGTATTCATCAAGAAACTAAGAAAAGATTGGAAAGATTGTTCTATAAGTGATTTAGAGAAAATGGTCAAAAAGATGAATGAGGAAAACACATCTCTGAAGGATCAGATTGAAGAATTGGATGAAGAGATATTTAACAATCAGGAAGCCTATGAAGAACAGATTAAAGAAACCAAGCAGTTGGATGAAGAACTGAGGCAAGCAAACACGAAAATCTTGAAATTACAGAACATTAAGAAGCAAGTGGAATTTGAATTTACTAAAGCAAAGAGTCATATTGAAAAATTGCACACAAGAAAAGATCTAATAGAGTCATAGTTGTATGCACAAAATATTAAAGGAGATACCACTGGTATTGGATTCAATGAAGCACAAAATCAAATCAATGATATGCGAGAAAGAAAGAAAGCACCAGAAGAATCTACAGAAGCTAACAAGATTGGAAATCATACTAAAGCTAAAGCTAAACCATCTAAGGATGAACACAATCTAGTAAACTGAACTTGTTATGCATGTAACAAGCATGGACATATAGAAAGAGATTGTAAAGAGGTAAACCCTTTTAATGGTTATTGTTATTCATGCAATAAGTTTGGTCATAGAGATATGAATTATAGATCAAATCAAAGAAGTCAGACTTAGCATAATTAGAGAAATCATCCTCAGCAAAATGTTAGAAGTACTCAGAACATTACATGTCAGATATGCAATTATAATGGTCACACATCTAGACAATACAATATGGTAACTCACATCAATGCAGCGAGGAATATAAGGCCTCCAATTATTTGTCACTCTTATAACAAGGCTAGACACATCTCAAAGTTCTATAGATCAAAAGTGCAAAGACAAGAAAGCCCTAATAAGTCTCAAGGATCAATTTTGGATGAATCTGGAGAAGTCAATTTTGTGAAAGCTACAGAAGATGCAGGCAAGATTTGGATGGAATTAAAGAAAGACAATGTTGATGACTATGTAGTAGATACATCCAAAATGGACGCACCTTCTACTTTTGGATGAATGACCCTCATCATCATAGGGGGAGCTAAATTAGCTCTAGACCCCTGCGCAGCTAGTATACTCACCCTCAGAGTATGCACCTTTGGTTTTAGATGTCTGGATGCAAGTTGATGCTGTATGAAAGAGCACATAGCTTGATTGTTAGCAAAGATAGAGATTGAAATTCACTATTACATTTTGTGTTATGGAGGCAAGTATTAATGGAAGAAATTTTCTTTTATAGTCACCGGAGATCCATTATCCACACATTTGCATTTGAGATCAAGCCTTTAGAGAGCACAATAGATCAAAGTAGTTTGTGTTGAGATATTGAAGATGGTTTATCAGTGAAGAAGTGTGAAAGTTATTGTGGAACCCTAGTTTGGTCGCGATGATTCAAAAATCCTTTGGAACCCTATTTGTGTGATTGATCAAGTAAGTAATGTCCACTCCATTTGTGTTTGATGTTGCTAAAAGGAAGAGATATATATCTAAGAAGAATCCCTTTAATTCATTCTTAGATGATTTGGAAGGGGCATTCTCTAGTACTATGATTGGAGTTATGCACGTTGAAGACATACACACATACATTTACTGCAAGAAAGAACCTATAGGATTGGATAGGATTAGGTCACACTTAGAATCAATTATGAAACCAAACATGACATTCCTAGATGATTTTGCGCACTTGGAAAAAAAACCATATCATAGAGTATGCAACTACATATGAGTTCTATGAATATGAATGGATTAATATATTGCTTAGCAGAATATATGATGACTTGTTCGGATAACTATTGATCTCATTCATGAGATGATAGGACTACCTAAGATAGGTGTCATTCTTCCTACTGGTAAGGATATCATAAAACTAGTGGAACAAGCTTGTAAGTCCCACAGTGATAAGTGCGGCATGACAATTGAGCCGATATAGGAGAAGGACATAAATCTAATGTCTATGATACTTGGTTATAAGTTCCATCATGCAAACAAGATAAATAGTGTGTCCACGGCCACTATTTTGGCAACTATCAAAATTGTAAGGGAAAGTGGAGAGTTCAACTTATGTGAGATTTTGTGTGCATAGTTGACTGATAATATAAGGGCTATCAAACATGATAAGAGAAAAATATTCAAGTTTGGGTCATTGATCATCTATATGTACTTCCATATTGTTGGAAAAGTATCAGATCTCTATCTAGATAGGAGCATACCTACAATGCCATAGATTTTATTGAAGGCAACATCTGAAAGCACCTTGAAGGATTTCATTGACCTAGAAATAAAGACATTCAAAATCAGAATGAAGAGAAGGTATAGGATACCTAAGAGTATAGTTGAAAAGTATAAGGACAATATTTTCTTTATGGTGGAGACAGATATCACATGCATGGAAGCTATAGAGCCTAGAACTAAGTGGATTCATCCACTTGGTTATGAAGTGGAGGAACATATTCTAGAAGCTTATGCACAAGTCCTACTATCAATGCCTAAGGATCCCAATGAACGAGGATGGGGTACTTATGAGGAGAAGAAAAAACAAGTAGATTTAGTCTTGTATAGTACTGCATCCAAGAGAAAAGCATCAAAGATCACCTCTGACATATTGAAAATCCATGGTGTTATACAAGAAGACTTGGATAAGGCAAGGGAAGCCAATATTGCAATGCAACTTGAGAGTGCACCCTCTTCTGATATCAAAATAGAGAAGACTAATGATCCTAAGGAAAAGAAGAAAAAGATTGAAGATAACACTCTTGCGCCCATAGATACTATTGATCTAGAGTCCACACCACCTCTTGAGCCTAGCAGGATGCCTAGGAGGAAGAAGTAGACTGGCACAAGCCACCCATCCTCTAGAACAATAAGAAGAAAAGGCAGAAACACCCAAGCACCTCCAGAGGTAGGATTCAGACAGAATCTTGAAGTGTTGAAAACCAGGGTAGTTGATGAAGGAAGAAGTGATCAGATAGAAAAATTATATGAAAAATATAGTGAGATAGATAAATCAGAGATCCATGGTATGATAATCAAACATATGATTAAGTTCAAGAAAATAGTTCTGGAACTTAAGACAGTTATACTGCATAATATATGGAACATTTTAGACTTTTTAAAGAGACAAGATATAGAAGAAGATCTGAGGATAAGAGAAAAGATATTGGATGAAAGCCTCCCTGTATGTTCATTTGAAGCAAAATCTTTTTTATTGGATTTGGTGAAGTCGCACCTAAGAACTAAAATGAGAACTCTGTAGATTATGAATAAGGACTATGAGTTGGTTGCGAAGGAAATAGAGAAGGGATTTGAGAAGGTATTCTTGGATAGAAACATGTATCCTCCTACTGTGCCTGTAACTCAAGTTCCCTTAGATAAAGCCAAGGAGTTTAAGACACCTAATGCACATGTGATAGGTCCACAGGATTTTGCGCCCATGATGACAACACCTAGTGAAGCAATGGAGTTTGTGCCCATGTCTGAAACAAAAGATGACACTATCATGATTGATAATGTCAAAATATCAATGGCAGCCACAGATAAAGACTTAGATAAGTTTGAGGAAGCTTTTTTGAGCACAAAAGAGGCTAAGATACTATGTGGTGATGACACACCTATGCAGGAAGAAGAAGTTCATATTGAAGACTTGACTAGACAAGAAGAAGAAAAGGAAGATGAACCTACAGATGAGCCCTCTGTTGAAATACCAGTGAAGGTAAAGAGTGAAGTTATGGACAACACACTCCTTACCCCTAAGCCCTCAATGTCATTTTTGTCAAGTTTAACCCCTAACACAACAAGTCTAGATTCATGGGGAGGAGAAGACCTGATAAAAATAAGTGTGTTAGCAATCAAGAAAGAAAAGGAGAAACAAGTAATCAGGAATCCATTATTTTTTGAATCAGTCAACATACTAAATTTCCTACTTCCTGAATACAAGAAAGTATCAAGTGTACATTCAGTGGATGATATCAGCACCATCTTGACATGCTTGAAAGAAAATTTCTCAAATCTTGAAGAGTCAGCATCTAAAGTGTTAGAAGAGAAATATCTTAAGAAGAGGCTAAGTGAATTGATAGGTAACTTCACACTTGACCTTAGTTCTCTAAAGGTTGGTAAAGCTATGTTGAAGGAAATAGCAGAAAAAGGAAGAAGGATAATAGCTGACTGTATGGATAAAGACAAACTTACACCAGACCTTTCAAAGAAAATTCAGGAAGCTAAATCCATGATGGTAGCTGTGAGAAAGTCAGTGCTAGACCCCTCACAAGATATCAACATGTGTAACAATGTCTATCAAGGTCAGATAGATAAGATTGAGAAGATGGAGAAAGAGATAGCTAAGATAAGGGCTAGGAAAACCCAGTTGGGACATGCACTTGCGTCCTCATTGGATGTGTTAAATAAGAATATCAAGGAGATAGATGCCACTATTGTGAGATATGATCAAGTTCCTAGTACAAAATTGGAGAAGATGGAGAAGCTAACTTAGTAACTATGCACCTATCTCCAAATAGTACATGCACTCAAGGCATTTTGGTAGCAAGAGATCCAAAACCTTCAGATTGCATACCCAGATGTACTCAATATGTAAGTACTTGAAGTTCCATTTTTTAGAACCTTTGTC
The DNA here is from genome assembly GCA_027943335.1 of Chamaecyparis obtusa. Lineage (NCBI taxonomy): Eukaryota > Viridiplantae > Streptophyta > Pinopsida > Cupressales > Cupressaceae > Chamaecyparis > Chamaecyparis obtusa. Next base: position 3,060,949 of record BSBK01000214.1, read on the forward strand.
ATTAATGTCAAAGAGGGAGTAGAGTAAATATGGAGTAATATTAGAGTAAATATGGAGTAGTAAAAGGAAGATATAAGATAGAGTATATGATGTACAGAAAAAGAAAAGAGTATATGTTAGAAAGTTTTTGTGTAAGATACAGTTTAGTAACTTCACCATATTCCTTTGTTGACATTAATGAAAAAGGGGGAGATTGTTGGAAATTTGACTATACTGGTGTATATGACTAATATTTAGTGTTGTCATTATGGAAACAAAGTCATATAGAGTTTTGGTTTCAGTGCAATAACTTAGAAGATAAGAAATCGGCTAAGTATGAAGAAAAGAGCAGTCAGTAAAGCACTTGATGAATAGAGCATCAGCGCACGTGTATATGATCAAGTTTTGGCATGCACCCTTGAAGATAAGATTTTGGATATGTTAGTAAGCTATGGTTAAGAACGCATGGTTAGATGATTTAGTATGAAAAATTTATAGCAAGTTGAAGTGACACAGTCAGTAAGGGGTAGAGCAGAATAGAGCATGCAGCCAATAGGAAAGATTTTGATTAGTGATCATTATTTTATTTTGTAAAGTCTATGCACCTATTTTAAATGTGTTATAAACATAATAATATCAATGTATGTAAACATGCTTGAGCTAATTCATTTGGAAGCATTGTATGTAATAGGTTATAGGTCGACCTAGTGAATAGTTTTATTTGCACCTATAAATAAGATATGTGCCTTTGTATTTGAGCATGGCATGAGATATAGAGTTGATAGAAGATGAGAAGAAGTATGTGAAGACCAGTTAGAATGATGTAGAGCTTTACAAGAGGTTAAAGCATTAGCACACAAAAGGAACTGATCAGACAAGCAGTGTCATAGCAGTAGTTCACCATTGCAGATATAGTGTGTATCTGATACCCAAGAGGTTGTAGCCTTCTCTATTGAGCAGTGAGCTCTAGCAGTGAGCCAACCACCCCTAACAGGGTTTATTACTAAAGACTCCTAACAGGGTCTGACCCTTAACAAGGTCATTGTACTTAAGCATTGTAATGACAACTCCTAACAGGGCTAAGGAACATTAATAGGTTCATAATACAAAAGTACAATTATTAGTGGGTATTAATTCCCACCGGGGTTTTACCTTTGGCCAAGGTTTCCCCATAATCATATCTGGTGTTATCTATTATGGTTGTTTACTTTACTTGCTTTAATATTCAGTTCGAAAATTAAGTTATTAAGTTAAGTTTTAAGTATCAAAAATTAATATTATAGAACACTGATTCACCCCCCCCCCCCCCTCTCAATGTTCCCATTCCTAACAGGTTCAGGTTCTTGCATATGTAATTCAATTATCTTATGTTAGCTAAAACTTACATGATACATATACTAAAAATTACATAGTAGACAACATGAACAATATGAATTCATCATAATCATTACAATATTTTTTTATTTCTTAACTTTAATTTATGTAGACTGTGTAGGATACTCAACAAAAGGCTTGACTATGTTTGTAGCCAATTACTTGTTTCCACCAAGGGTGGCAACATCACAAAAAATATATACATGAAATCAGCAACAAAAATTGAGGATCATAAGCATTACATTTGTAATTTAATAAACAATAAATACATATGTATCATAAGTATCAATGTGTGATCAAAAGGTGACACACTTTTATAAACCATTATTCTTGAGAGAATCCATGAAATAGGATATCCTAGGAGGTGGCTTATAGCTTCCTATGTATGATGTTGATGAAGGGTGCTCCCCTTAATACCACAAACACATAACAGAAATAGAGAAACAACAACAATATGCAAGAACAGAAAATTGGCTTCTTATTATATCCACAAATGTGAAATTACAAACTTTCAGAATTACAATATGCAAAGCCACATGGGCATTACAATATTCTGTAGGACAAAGCCTCGAACTATTACCCAGATCTACTACCCAGAACTATTCTGAACTCCTAAGACAATAATACAGCCTTCCTTATATAGGCAATTTTCCACCGCCTGGGAAGGTTCCAGAATTTTAGCCAATAAGGCCGACCAAACTTAGAATTATTTTATTTTACATTTTATTACATCATAGTCGGCTCAAGATAACCTTTGAAACCCGAACAAAAATTTTGAAGAAAATTATTTTCCGCCATTTCAGGTGGCCCAACTTCCGAAGACCATAAGTCATCACCAATTGACCCGCTCGGCTATTATAACCCCATTTCGGAAATGCCACGAAGCGCTCTACAGGCTTGACCCACGCAAGCGCCCGTCACCCAAATTTTTGACCTCATCCGGGGCCTCTAAAGCCTTCAAAACTGAGTTCAAAGTTTCTGTACCCTACTGCCAATACCGAAAATCTTCAATATCTTCCAATATACACTTGATCTGGCAATGAAACTTTACTGGCAGACTTATACGACCAAAATGAACCTCCAAGAAAGAAATCAGATCATTCTGAGCACATACAAAAATTACCAAAAATAGTAACTTTCCATAAATAGCAGCTCTGCACAAAATAACCCTTATTGAATACAAAAATAGAAATATTTTTGGGTGATGCAAGATTGCTCTTACACCCAGGATGCTCCTGCATCAGACACCCAGGGTAATTTGAGAAGTGACCCTGTCACGACTCAGGTGTGCAGAGGAAAACCAAGACGGCTAACCTCCTCCTTTGTCAGCCATGATAAATCTTCAACAGGTCATCCTTTCCACTTGACCAGATATTCTTCATATGTCTTGTTCCTTGTGCTTCTACCAACACAACTGTCCAGTATATCCTCGATCTCCTTAGTGTCTGAACTAGTTGCTGGAATACTCCACTGTGCTGCTGTGATCTCATTTTCAACACCTCCTTCATGATACTCTGTCAGATTTGAAATGTTAAACACTGGTGAAATATTCAGCTCACTAGGCAATTCTACCTCATATGCATTTCCTGAATCATGCTTTTTCAGTATCTTACATGGTCCAAACTTCTTCATTTTCAGCTTGTTATATGTACCAACTGGAAACCGCTCCTTCTGCAAATAAACCATGACTTCATCACCAACCTGAAATTCCTTATACCTCCTTTTCTCATCTGCCTTAGCCTTATACTGTGCATTCATCTTGGTAATATGCTTCCTCACCTCCTCATGAATGTTCTTCAAGTGTTCTACAAAATCCTCAGCTTCAGCACTACTTATTTCTCCTTTATCTATCTTTCTCAATTCAGATGCATTTCTTGGACTACTTCCATATATAATCTGGAATGGTGATTTACCAGTGCTCCTATTGACAGAATTATTGTATGCGAATTCTGCCTGTGGTAAAATCAAATCCCATCCTATTGGCTTATCTCCAACCAAACATCTCAGCAAATTTTCCAAACTTCTATTCACCACCTCTGTCTGTCCATCAGTCTGTGGATGATGTGATGAACTAAACTTCAAATCTGTCTTCAACTTCTTCCACAATGTACGCCAGAAATATCCAACAAACTTAGTGTCCCGATCTGAAACTATGGTCTTTGGCAAACCATGAAGTCTCACTACTTCTCTGAAAAACAATTCTGCTACATGAACAGCATCATTAGTCTTCTTGCAGGGAATAAAATGTGCCATCTTTAAAAATCGGTCAACTACTACAAAAATTGAATCATGTCCCCGCTGTGTCCTCGGTAAACCAAGAACAAAGTCCATGCTGATATCCTCCCAAGGCTTCTCTAGTATAGATAATGGCTGATACAACCCTGTATTCTACTTCACTCCTTTTGTCATCTGACATACTCTGCAACTCTGTACAAACTTCTTCACATCTTGCTGCAATTGTGGCCAATAATAATTCTCACCAACCAAAGCAAGGGTTTTATCATGACCAAAATGTCCAGCCAATCCTCCACTATGCTTCTCCTTGATGAGATTCTCCCTCATAGAACTTCATGGAATGCACAACTGACTCCCTCTGAATAGCATATCATCCTGGATGATGAAATCCAACCATTTCGTCCTGTCTAGAGTAATAGGTTCTGTACAAGCTTTCCAAGCTTCACCAAAATCAGGATCCTCTGGATACAAATTCTTGAGTTCCTTGAACCCAACCACTTCAATCTACATTTCTGTCAGCAATAGTCACCTTCTGCTAAGAGCATCTGCAACCCTATTAGACTTTCCACTTCTGTGTTTCAAAACAAATGTATAACTCTGCAAAAACTCAACCCATTTCAAATGTCTTTGATTCAATTTTCCTTGACTATTCAAATATTGCAAAGCTTGATGATCAGTATACAAAACAAACTCCTTAGGAAGCAGATAATGTCTCCACTTCTTTAATGCCTAAACTATAGCATAAAATTCTTGATCATAAACATAATATTTCCTCTTGGCATCATTTAACTTCTCACTGAAATAAGCAACAAGTTTACCTTCTTGGCTCATAACAGCTCCTATTGCAGTACCACTAGCATCACAATCTACTTGAAACACCTTATTAAAATCTGGAAGTGCTAAAACAAGTTGTTCTGTAACTTTTTGTTTCAACAATTGAAAACTCTTTTCTGCCCCATTAGTCCACTTAAACTCTTTTCTATCCCCTCTCATTGTTTCAGTCAAGGGTCCACAAATACTGCTAAAATTTCTGATAAACTTTCTGTAAAAGCTAGCTAGACCATGAAAAGATCTTACCTCAATAGCATTCCTTGGAGTAGGCCATTCAAGAATAGCCTGTACCTTCTCTAGGTCCATTTTCAGACCTTCTGCTGAAACTACAAATCCCAAATACACTAACTCTTTCTTCACAAAACTACACTTCTTCAAATTAATCAACAATTTCTCTTCTCTCAACTTCTCAAATACCATACGAATATGCATCATATGCTCCTCCAATGTCTTACTAAAGATCAAAATATCATCTAGGTAAACAATGACAAACTTACCTAGAAATTCTTTCAGAACCTCATTCATGAGCCGCATGAAAGTGCTCGGTGCATTGGTTAGCCCAAAAGGCATGACTAACCACTCATATAGTCCTTCCTTTTTCTTGAAGGTAGTCTTCCATTCATCTCCTTCTCTGATCCAAATCTGATGATATCCACTCTTCAGATCTATCTTTGAGAAATACACAGCTCCACTCAAACAGTCCATAATATCATCCATTCGTGGCAATGGAAACCTAAACTTGATTGTGATCTTGTTTATTGCCCTAGAATCTGTACACATCCTCCACTCTCCATTCTTCTTTGGTGCTAATACCGCTGGTACAGCACAGGGACTCAGACTCTCTCGAATCAATCCTTTCTGTAACAACTCATGTACTTGTCTGTTCAACTCCTCACTTTTTGTAGGTGTCATTCTATGTGCTGCCTTATTCGGCAAACTCACTCCTGGGATCAAGTCCATCTGATGACTGATTTTCCTGACAGGTGGTAATCCATTAGGCACGTTATAGGATACAATATCCTGAAACTCGTTCAACAAATCTGCAACTTCTACATGAACATCTTCTACTTCCTCTTTACCAGCTTTTGGAATTAAAGCAAAACATACATGCTCATACCTCATACCATCTAGGAAATTTCTTCCATCAACAAAAGTTATCCTTGCATTACCACATACCTTTTCTTCAGTCTCCTTCAATGGTTTTAGCTTATGTCGCACTCCATCCTTTGTCAGGGAATAGGTATTCACACGACCATCATATACAGCACATCTGTCAAACTGCCATGGTCTACCCAACAACATATGACATGCATCCATAGATATGATATCACACAATACCTCATCTTGGTATCCGCCAATCTTGAACTTCACCAGGCATTGTTCATTAACCATGACCTTGTGGTCATCCTGTACCCAGGAAATCTAATATGGATGTGGGTGTTTCTCTCTCTTGAGCTTCAACTTTGTCACCATCTCTTCTGACACCAAATTGTCAGTGCTTCCACTATCAATAATCACATCACAACATTTACCTTCACACTTGCACCTGGTGCGAAACAGGCTCCTTCTTTGCTCAGGTTCATTCTCACCACTCAACAGGACTCTTCTGTTAATCAACATTTCTCCTCTTTCAGCATCTTTAGAATTTGATGATCTGGCATCTTCATCTACATGTGCAACTCTAGCCTGGCCTTCATTCCTCCTATCTGTTCTGCCTTGGCACTGAGGACATTCAAATGCCCTATGACCTTCTTCTCCACAGTGAAAACATGTTCCACGGAAGCCTCCTCTTCCAGATCCTTGTCCTCTTCCTCTTCCTCTCTGATCTCTATTATTCTGATCTTGGAAGCGATTGGAATTATTTTCACGCTGATTCTGACTGCTACTGGCCTCATCCTTCTTTTTTGGATCTTCATTTCGGCCACCGTATGACCGTCCACCAGATCGTCCACCGCGACCTCTTCCGTTTTGTCTACTCTCAAACTTCTTGTTTAGCTTTTCCTCTACTTTTAGGGCAAACTGGTATGCCTCTTCAATACTGTTCATTCGAACTAGATTCAGCTCCTCCTGAATGCTTGGCCTTAACCCATTAAGGTATCGGGCAACTTTCTCCTTATCAGCTTCTGCATGGCCTGTTCTGATGAGAAGTCGATAGAACTCCTCTGTATACTCCTGAACAGATCTTCCTGCTTGCTTCAAACTCTGCATTTTCTTTAGTAGGTCAAGCTCATAATCAACAGGAATGAACTGTCACTTCAATTTATCCACCATCCGATCCCATCTTGTGATTTTATCTTTCCCTCTTCTATTTCGCTCCAACTGAATTTCTTGCCACCAGATCGTCGCATGACCTTTCAATCTGGCCTTCGCAAATTTGACCCTATCAGGATCGTCAACATCTTCGTACTCAAAATATTCCTCACATTCATTGATCCAGTCATTCAATTCCTCTAGGTTAAGATTTCCAGAAAATGTAGGAACCTCAATCTTAGGTCTTTTCCCAATCTTGGAAATGGCCCGAAAAAGTCTTTCTTCCTCCTAGTTCACAATTTTGGCTTCTCCTTCTTGATATTCTTCTTCGGCTTCTTCCTCGCTTTCATCTCTGACATTAAGATTCATTCCTTTATGAATCTCTTCTTGTAATGCTCGCACTTGTCTCTGCAGCTCTCTAACCTCAGGTGTTACAACACCAGCTCTTCCGCCACGTTCCCTTCGTGGAGGCATTTTCACGATGCGCACTGAAACCCTAGCCACGGTCCTGGTGCAAACTGCCTCATAGTCGGCGATCTGTTTACACACTCAAGAACTCCTACTCTGATACCACTTGATGAAGGGTGCTCCCCTTAATACCACAAACACATAACAGAAATAGAGAAACAACAACAATATGCAAGAACAGAAAATTGGCTTCTTATTATCTCCACAAATGTGGAATTACAAACTTTCAGAATTACAATATGCAAAGCCACATGGGCATTACAATATTCTGTAGGACAAAGCCTCGAACTATTACCCAGATCTACTACCCAGAACTATTCTGAACTCCTAAGACAATAATACAGCCTTCCTTATATAGGCAATTTTCCACCGCCTGGGAAGGTTCCAGAATTTTAGCCAATAAGGCCGACCAAACTTAGAATTATTTTATTTTACATTTTATTACATCATAGTCAGCTCAAGATAACCTTTGAAACCCGAACAAAAATTTTGAAGAAAATTATTTTCCGCCATTTCAGGTGGTCCAACTTCCGAAGACCATAAGTCATCACCAGTTGACCCGCTCGGCTATTATAACCCCATTTCGGAAATGCCACGAAGCGCTCTACAGGCTTGACCCGCGCAAGCGCCCGTCACCCAAATTTTTGACCTCATCCGGGGCCTCTAAAGCCTTCAAAACTGAGTTCAAAGTTTCTGTACCCTGCTGCCAATACCGAAAATCTTCAATATCTTCCAATATACACTTGATCTGGCAATGAAACTTTACTGGCAGACTTATACGACCAAAATGAACCTCCAAGAAAGAAATCAGATCATTCTGAGCACATAAAAAAATTACCAAAAATAGTAACTTTCCATAAATAGCAGCTCTGCACAAAATAACCCTTATTGAATACAAAAATAGAAATATTTTTGGGTGATGCAAGATTGCTCTTACACCCAGGATGCTCCTGCATCAGATGTGCAAGAATATAAGCATTATGGATGATGGCTCTCAAATGAACTTGAATAAGGAACCCTTGCAAGGTGCACCATAGAATGGAAGATTAAAAATGAAGATGCAAGCATGAAAGATCTAGATGAAATGCAAGATCTAAGCTCGAATGAAAATGCAAGAACAAGAAATCAAATCTAATCTAATCTAACAAGATTACAATACCTCCTAGTTAATCTATGTGATTTAAGCTAAATGCAATAAGGAAATGCTAAGCTCAGAATGCAAGTAAGCTAAAATACTCTTAAGAATGCAGGATTAATATGCTAGATTGATTGACCAATTAACTAACTCACTAACTAGCCAAGAATGAGAAGAAAGTCTCCTTTTATAGAATTTAAAAATGAATGGATGGTCAAGATTAAGAGGCAAAATCCAAGGGTAGAGAAATAAACCTTAATTTGAATTTAGGGATAAAGATTCTCAAGACGCAAAATCAAATGGATGAGAATGGTTAGGTAGAAATGAAAGAGATTCCACTTTTTGTCTTTTTCTCTTTTTCAAATTAAGAAATTCCTTTTTCATGTGCACACATAGGATAAAGTGGATTTTATTTAACTAAAAGGGAACATTTTTTTTATCAAATAAGACTTACGATAAAGTGGTTAAACTTTAGGATATCATCAAATAAATGATTAAAGTGATAATTTGATCAAGAGATAAAATTTATTAAGCATATGATAAGGTCTAGTATTTTGAATGTTTAATGTTGAGTGGAGCTCAAGGTTTACTAGACCATTTTTGGGTGATTACATTTTCCCCTCTTTGACTAATGTGTGAGTGATTTGGGAACACATTGAGTCAAAGAATAGGTATTAAGATAAATGGTAGAGATCTCACTCCGAATTTGATTGAATGGAGTACAAAGAGATAATTGATCCTAAACTTGATTGAATGGAGTACAAAGAGATAATTGATCCTAAACTTGATTGAACGAGAACTAGAAAAGATATATAAGATATATATTTGACTCTGAACTTGATCGAACAAAGCACAGAAAGATAATTAGTCCCAAAGTTGATTAATGAACAAGAACTAGCGAAGGTAGATAAGATTCCAGTTTAAGAGATAGATTGATAGATTAGTTTTGCCCCTCGGGATCAAAATAGAAATGAGGTAGAGAAGATACATAAATAAGATAAAATAGATTTGATCAAATCAAGATAAGATAAGGTTCCAGATGATCGATTAAGCACGCAAGACCAAGTTTCACCACCAAGTGATGGAAATGTGCCCCAGTTTGAAAAAAATTGACTAGAAAGACACACCATTAGTTTTAGGTCAAACCAGAAGAAAGGATGATGAAGGGATGATGGAAGAGAGAGATAATGATGATTGGCTCAAAAGCTTGAAGAAAACTACCTCAAAGGGTCAGTCAGTTGCACATAGGAGGAAAGGATTTAAAATGCAATTTTCATAGTCAAAGTGAAGCTGGAATTTTATTTTCATCCTGAAAATAGATCCAGGACATTGAAATTAGGTAGGGGTGCAATTTTTGTGGAAATCTGAGACTTTGAAAAATTAGGTCAAAATGCTATATCAGGGGCCCAAAGGGTCATTTTCAAATCATTTGTGCCTTTCATCTTCTTGTGATTCCAGAGCGAGTTTAGATCTTATAATGGAAGATAGGTGAGTTCTAGTCAAGCAACATAGATTCAACTTGATCCGATTGCACAACCGGCCTCAAGGGTATCCATAGGCGATAAGTTGTCAAATTTTTTTCCCATTTTGATGCATTTATTATCATTTTTTGCACATTTTACTAATTTTTTTGAATAATTTCATATGAAACTTTGGATTTTCGCATGACTTCACTTCTATAAACCATTTTTCTTGAGAGAATCCCTTAAGGAGGATATCCCAAGAGGTGGCTTATAGCTTCCTATCTATGACATGTAAGAATATAAGTGTAGACTATGGTTTCACCTGTTACCTGTCTTGAAAGGCTGAAACACTCAAACATTAGATAAAAACATGTTCATGAGTTCAAAGAAAAGGCATTAAAATAAAACCAAGCCACCTCAAGATTGTTTCCAAAAACAAGTGCTATAGAGCACTGTTTGATTTTCTTCAATGAGAGGTATGTGGGTGTTCTCTCTAACACATGGAGAGGGATTTGTGGTGATGCATAAATGAAGATTAAGATAAGAATGCTTATGCTATGCAAGAAAAATGTAAGAAACTAGGTTCGATCCATTATTCTAAGCTATGATGATTTAAGAAGCATAAAAGAGAGTTAATCTAACAAATATGCTAAATGTTATGCTATGCTAGATGGATTTTACCATTATAAATTTGCATGAAAGATGAAACTAATATAATACTTTTCTTTTGGAAGGAGGAGTATTTATAGGATTTGGGAAGGGCTTGGGTTAGCAAGAGAGTTAGAGTTTGGGGTTTGATTAGGGGTTGAGTCAAGGGGATAAGGATTGACTTTCAAAGGTTGAATGGACCAAGATTAAGATAAGGGTTGAGGAATTTCTAGAAGAGTCTAGGGGTTTCTAGGATTTAGGGTTTTAAATAAATGTTTAATTTATTTAAGGAATGTGGTTGAGGACTTTATTTACTAAATGAATTTAGTAAATATGAGGGGTTATGTTTAAATTAGATTTAAACATTTTTGAAAGGAGTTTATCATTCAAATGTGATTTAAATGTTTTGGGGAGGGATCTTTTAATTAAAGATGTTTAATTAAAATAAAAGGATTTAATGGCATAAAAATATATTAATTAATTAATTAGTAAATGATGATGTCATCAGAGATTTTTAGAAAAATAAAAATACTTTTATTTTCTAATAGATTTTTAGGTGTCTACATTTTTCCCCTCTTTGATGCGATGTTGCAAGTGGCGTGGCATCAAAGACAAGAAAATAAGATGCCCTAGGCTAGAATAGAGGATAAGGAGGTGTCCCCCTTGAGAAAATAATGCAAAGAGGAAACTTTGTGGAATTTTCTTGAAAGGAAATAGAAGAAGGAGGAGGAAGGAAGGGGAATAAACAAATGACCTTGCAAGAGAAAAGATGCATGAATGCAATATGAGGATTAGATGTAGGATGCAACTATATGAAAGATGCAAGATTAATCTATATGATGCTAGATGGGGGATTTAGGGAGATCCATTCATTTGATTTTTTAGAGAGCACCACCTAGTTTGATATAGAAATGCTAGAGACCTGCCAAGGTTACAAAAGAACACAAGGCCTTGTCACCAAAGTTGCATAGGACTGATGTGAAAAAGACACACAGGGTTGCCCCAGCATCACACATGAATCCAAGAAGAAGCATGGTAGAAATGACGTGGGAGAAACCACAAGCAAATGACATTTCCCAAGTGCACCATGTAACCAACAAGATCAACGGTGAACCATGCAAGGGTCACATTTGATTGAATCATAGGCAAAAGAAAAAGATCAAAAGACCTTGCCCCAGATTGCCCTCATTCGCAGTGCACCATGATATAAAGGATCATCATGGTGTTGAGGAGAGGAAACAATGAGAAGCCGTAAAAGATTAGCAAGATCCAAAGGACAAAATCCAAGACCAAAATGATAACTCCAAAAGACATCCTTTGCCAAGGAAAGAGTTTGATGGGCTGATTGATGGGGGGAGATTAGGTCTGAACATGGTGAGGGATACATCATCAAGGACCTAATTTGATTTCTTAGGCCAGACCAAATAGAAGGATACATCTATGCGGACCCGTGATTAGGCTTAGGCCAGACAATAAAAAAGGATACATTTGCGTGGACCCATGATGATGGAGAGAATGAGTGTTGTTTTTCACTAGAAAATGATGAGGTTCAAAGATAGTCATTGTGATCAAGAATAGTCGACAATTGATGTTTGCTGAAGTACAAGGCTGGGTAGGATAAGATTTTTTATCAAATGCTACTACAAGACTAACAAGGATATGTACAATAAGAGACAATGATATGTACATCAGATGGGGAGATATTTATAGGATAGCTCAAAATATTAGCAATGATTTAGATGACCAAATGAAATAGAAAGTATCTCACAAAACCTCTTGCCATAGGTAGGATGATGGAGGATGATTGATCTAGTTTGATGGTGGGAAGATTTGGTCTGAACATGAGGAAGGATACATCGTCATCGACCTGGTGTGATTAGTGGGAGATTGTGAAGTGTCGGGGATGAGTTGTCACATCTTGATGTGGGATCAGATAGGATTGGATTGGATTTGTCAACCTAAGATAGACTAATGATCTTCAAAAGACTAGATTCTTGCCAGCGTATGCCAATCTCTTACTTGAGATGATGAGGTCTACAAAGACAAGTACAAGATTCCCTAGAAAAATTTTATGTCAAAGGGTAGTGCTGGGATTGATTCTGATTTAAGATAAGGATTGAGAAACTTAAAGGATTGGCATGAAGCAGAGATAAGGATTCCTATGACAAGAGATAGGTAAGACTCTCGAACCTCAAAAGGACCAAGGGATGATTGTTGAAGTGCTTAGCTAGATTAGGTCATGACGACACAAGGGATGACTGACACAAATGATGGGACTTAAAGAGACATATGTACAAATGACCCTAGGTGGAGACACAACTAACGCTATGGTACAAGACTTAGGATAGGATGTACAAGGGGTTTGGGGATGAAGCTGAAGCTACCAATATATGCTAGATGATGCCCCAGTTGGGCTGGAAAGCCAAGATGGACTCATGGTGAATAGACTGATGATGGATGATTTTTCTTTAAATGACATAGATTTGGGAAGGACACATCCCAATGATGATGATTGGATTCAGATCAAGACTTGCAACAAGACTAAGGATGTGATTGGATTAGTTGGCTTGATCTTGGATGTTGGATAGCAAGAAGATATGGATGTCAGAAGACTGCTAGGAATAGTTGGATATGGATGAATGGCATTGGATTGTATGAAATGTAGCCTATAGATAGATACCAATGACAAGGGAAGAAACCAAGTGATGGAAAGATGTAGGAAATGCTTAGAGATTAATGCTTGAGGGAAATGCTTGGGATTTGGATGGAGGAACTACTGGGAGATTTGGATGGAGGGTGATTTCAATTTGGATGGAAGAACTATTCAGAGATTAGATGGTAGATTTTATTGAGGATTGGATAGAGGAATGCTTTGGATGGGGAGATGGAAGAACTACTTAGGAGATTTGGATGGCGAATTTTCTTAAGGTTTACAAAATGGAAGATTTGGATGAAAGATAGTCTCCAAGGAATATGTCACCAAGGAATAAGATACCCCCTGCTTAGGATAGTTTATGTATTTCAGAGGCATTAAGATGGGGTATGCTAGGATGGAAGATATGTTGACAAGAGGATGAGGAAGGTGGACAAAAGCTTAGAAGTATGGATTGGATCGAGGATATGTAGCTGAAAGATGTTATGGATGCCAAGCAGGTGCCCAAAAGAATGTATACCTGGTGGTATCTATTTTTTCATCAAGATCCAAAGGAGGATGAAGGAGGTGGGAGACAAATGGGATGGAGGAGATGCTGGATAAGATGTGATAGAAGGGAAAGGCCCCCAATTGTAGAAAGGAATTGGGGGGACCTATACATTACGCTTGGTTGCCAGGTTTTCATCATGGTACTTGTCCAAGGTGCTTGAATTGCCAAGTTTTCACCATAGGATGAATGTTTTTCTCTTTTTCTTTTATTTTTTTGATATTTTTCTCTTGATTTTTCCATTTTTTATGGATTTTCTAATTTTCTACTAACTAGATGCTGACCTTTCACTAATATTCTGATTTGTTACTGAATTTTCATTGATCTTCTGCTAGTCTTATGATTAGTTGCTGACTTCATGATTTATTGTTGACTTTCTAATTTGTCTGGATGTTGGTACAACTTTGTTAGGATGGGGAGATTACGCAAAAGCACATATAGGATGGGGTAGATGGGAGAGATGATGGTATAAAGTGTTTGGATGGAATGATGGGAATTGATCATGATAGGGGGATGCTGTCAGGACCAACATTGGCACATGTTGCGAGGAAGATGGACGAAGTGGATGGGTTTTGGTAGATAGATGTAGATAGGTTAGAGGATTTGTGCTAGGAGATCTTGGATCTTTGGGACCCAAAATAGATTGAGAAGATGGAGGAGAAGACTAAGTAGTTGGTGGATTAGAAACTTTGGATGTCATTGTGGATATTTCTTTAAGATCCATTACATCTTTTTGCTTTGGGATCCACATCATCTTTGTTTTAGCTTTGGTGGGCCTTTGTGGCCATTGGCATGCATCAGATTTTTCTTTTTCTTTGTTGGGCCTTTGTGGCCATTGGGATGCATTGGATTGCTTGATAGGGTTTTTCTTTTCTTGAGCATGTCTTTTAGAGGGGACATGGGAATCTTTGGATTTTTGTGGATATTTCCCTTTATGTATTTTTGATATGGCATCCAAATTGTGAGGAGCATTGGAATTAATATGAGGAGATGTGTGGGATGGAGGAAATATGTATGGAGAGATGGAAGGACATTGGTAGATAGGATATGTGGGAATCTGCCTTTGTTGATCTTGACTATAGATGTTTGGATTTTTTATGAGAGATTTAGTAGGATAAGATGGGGGATGATATTTTGGGATGTAAGGTCCCAAAATGGATTTAGCATGTGAAGGATATGTGTTGGTAGATTTGGGGACATAGGGACCCAAAATGGATTTAGAGGATGAAGGAGGAATGTGATAGTTTGTCCTCAGTTACAATGATGGAGGAGGGGGAATAGCATTGTATGCTTTGGAAGATGTGATGGTGGGTTTTGAAGGATGCTTGAATCTAGCTTTCGCTGTACCAACATTTCTGGAGTAAGTTCCTTCTTCTGACGTGTGACCAATTCTACATGATTTTGGATGTTTCTTATCCTAAACGAGCTCTATATTTCCTTGTTCATGAGTGCCTAGGCCTTTGCCTTCATAATTCCATTTCTTGAGCATTTTATCCAAACAAGCATATTTCTAACATGGGGAATAAGATAAACATCTAGTTTTTGGTTCCCTGATGGAGTATATGAAACTTATTGCTTATGCTTCAAGTGGACACCCTTTGACAAATGTAAGTGGTCCAAGAGGATAGAGTGCTGGCAGTTGGATAATTTGGATCAGAGGATCCTCAAGAGGAGAGGATGGGATGATGGGATCTTGACTAGGATTGGAGGAAGGTAATTGTTAGAATCATAAAATAAAATAAAATGGAAAAGGTAAGGAAAGAATCCAAGAGAGTATACAATGGAAGAGATATACCAAATACTTGAGAGAGAGATAGAGAGATTTGTTGGAAACTGCAATTGAAGCAATTTTTGTATTGTCATTGATGTCAAACCTTAATTGGTAAGACTATTTCTATTTAAGAAAGTACTATATCTATTTGATTGTTGCTAACGAGATAGGAAAGGTTGGTAACAACAGCACCTAAGGAAAGGTTGAGTTATCTTGATACTTTAATGAGTACTTGATTATGTGGAACAATGATAAGACAATGTATTGTTTATCTAAGTAAGAATGAACACTAAACTGGTAGGCTTAACCAAGCATAAGTGAAGAAATCTAGTTTAAGCCGAGTGTTGTTTGTGTCGACCGAGTTAGTGAATGCTGAGTAAAATCAGTGTTGACCAAACACTAGTTAATTTTTGAGGAAGACAGTAGTAGCCGAGGAAACAATTTATGTGGTGACGAAGCTTTCCAGAGAAGACCGAGAAGTTGGACATAGTATTGACTAAGCATTAGTATTTTGCATTCGATGAAGAATTCAAATTTCCAGCTGACATCATTGAATTCTTGAATTATGTAAAATGTGTTGACTTTATTTATTGATTGTATGGAAGTATTTAATGCACTGTAAAATGCTTTATTGTAAATCTTTAAGAGATTTGAGATATTTCTTTAAAAGATAAGTCGAAGAACATAATGTAGGATAGATTAAATGAATCTGACCTAACCCTAAGATCTACGAAGGAGATTAAGCGGCAAAAAATGTATTGACCTAATAGAGGTATTATTAAGGAAACCTAAGCGAGAGGTTGAATGTAGAGAAAGAAGTGAATGTTGGAAGTATTGTTGATGTTATTGACTATCTAAGTAGTAAAGGCTGAAGGAGAAGTGTTGTGATTGCTTGAAGGGTTCTGAGAAGATCAGTGATGGAGATGGAAAAGGTTCACAGTCAGTAAGCCAGCATATGTGTATGGAATTGGATCTGATATTTGCAAAGTGATTTGTATGTTTCTCAAATCAATCTTACTGCTACTTTCTAACCATTCTAACAATCAAAATCCTTTTAACGTAGGTTGACCTAATAGTCATAGGTATAAATCCTTTGAACAAGGTTGCATTCTAATGGAGTGTATGTAAGTCCTGTAACAAGGCACACTTTTAACAGAGTGGTTGAAATCCTTTAATCGGGTCACACCTAACAATGTGTTTGTAACCTTTGATAGGGTTGGCTTTTCACCAAGCTCACTTCAGAAGAGTGAACATAATAATAACATGTTACAAAGCGGTTATTCCCAAATTGGGTTTCCAATATAAATCCTAGTGTTGATACTTGTGTGAATGTTTTGGTTTGAACATTTCTATCTTTTACAAGTTAGATGCTATTGCATAAGTGGACTGCCCTGTTATATGTTTCTGTTATGCAATCAGTAATGACCGAGTAGGTGTTAATTATTAGATCTGATTTGTTGAAGAGTTTAAAATTATTTTGTATACATCTGGACCTAAGAACAACTGATTCACCCCCCCTCTCTATTGTTCTAAATCATATTAACAATTGGTATCAGAGTTGTTGGTGCTTACAAAGAACAAGTTTGAAGCTACTTGAAGCAAATGATCAAGATGTATAAGAAGGAGGTGCCTAAGCTGAATAAGGAAAACTTTCCTACATGGCAAAGTTTGATGAAGCTGCATCTGACTGGTATTGGTGATTCTGCTAAGTATTACATTGAACATGACTATGTCACACTTGTTGCACCTCTGACTGCCGAGGAAATGAAAGCTAAACAAGATCACAACCAAGCAATGTTGGAGATTGTGTCTACCCTAAGTTATCCAGAATTTGAAGATATTAAAGACTGTAGTACTACAAAGAAAATGTAGGACACCCTTGCAAGCATTTATGGCAGTGATGTGAATGTGTTGAGAGCAAAAGCCGAGAGCCTAAGAGGTAAATTTGATGAAATGAGAATGCAAGAAGGTGAGAATATTGCACAATATTGTGGTAGATAAAAGAAGTCGTAAATGCTATTAGAGGAGAAAATGGAACTATTAAGGATGAAACTGTAATAGGAAAAGTATTGAGAACTTTGCGTCCTATCTATGCAATCAAAATTTCTACAATCCAGGAATCTAGATGTAACTCTCCTAATGCCCTTACTTTAGAAAGTTTGGTTGGCAAGCTTACTACTTTTGAACTTTCTAACTATGATAACTTCACTATTGGTAGTATTGAATCTTCTTTTAAGTCACATATGGTTTTGAATAAGTCAAAGAAGGAAAAAGAAAGATGCATTAATGAAAGTGAAAGTGAAAGTGATAGTGACAGTGGCACATCTGATGAAGAACTTGAGGATCTAGAAGCTCTTATGGCTAGAAGACTGAAAAGGGGAAAAGGAAGGTACAAAGGTAAACTCCCTATTATATGTTTTTCATGTAATAAAGTTGGTCATATAGCTACTAGATGTCCTGATAGGGATAATAAGGATGAAGAAAGAGACAAAAAGCATAAAGACAAAAGAGAAGACAGAGGTTACCGAAGATACAAAGACTACAAAGGGAAAGGTAAGAAATCCTGCTACATTGCTGAAGAAGAGACTAACACTGATAGTGATGATTTTGAAATTGAAGTCATCTATGTTGCAATGAAAGATGAATCTGATGAGGATGAGAAAACTACATTAATATCTTATGTGAACAAAAATGATAAATGGATTATTGACAGTGGTTGTTCACATCATTTGACTGGAGATAAGAGAAAGTTTGATACCTTAAACAATTATAAAGGTAGGAGTGTAAAGTTTGGAAATGATGCACCATGTCTTGTTAGAGGAAAAGGATTGATTAAGCTAACTGATAAGATCTCTTGTGAAAATGCTTATTGGGTTGAGGGTCTTAAATATAATCTACTGAGTGTTGCACAACTTAATAGCACTGGCTACCGAGTGGAATTTCATCACAAGAAGGCCATAATATTTTATGCCATAGGTGAACTGATAGGAAGTGGAGAACAGACAAGAGGTAATTTGTTCTATCTAGACCTATTTGAAGAAACATGTATGATTGCACAACTTGATGATATTTGGTTATGGCATAAACAGCTATGTCATGTTAACTTTGATAATCTAGTAGAAATTAGCAAGAAAAATAAAGTGAGAGGTCTACCTAGATTGAAGAAACCTAAGAATGTAATGGGAAAAGAATGTCAGTTCGGTAAGATGACTAAGTCTAGTTTCAAGAGCAAAACCTTTACTTCTGAGAATATCTTAGATTTGGTTCATACTGACCTTTGTGGACCAATGGGTGTACAAAGCTATTGTGATGCTAGATATTTTATCATGTTTGTTGATGATTATACCAGAATGATGCATGTAATGTTCTTAAAGGAAAAATCTGATACTTTTCAATTTTTTAAGTGGTATGTGGATAAGGTTGAAAAAGAGATAGGTAAAAACCTAAAGTGTCTGAGATCTGACCGAGGTGGAGAATTCACATCAAATGAGTTCAATCTATTTTGCAATGATAGAGGAATCAAAAGACAAATGTATGCACCTAGAACTCCTCCATAGAATAGTATAGCAGAGAGAAGGAACAGATCTATCTTGGACTGTGCACAGACATTAATGATTGAAAATAATATTGCACAGAAGTATTGGAAAGAAGTTGTAAGTACAACTGTTTATACTCTTAACCAAGTATAGATAAAAAAGGTACAAATCTGACACCTTATGAATTATGGCATGGGAATGCACCGAATGTAAAGTACTTTAGAATCTTTGGAAGTAAATGCTACATATTGAAGGATAGTAGGAATGGAAAATTTGATGCTAAAAGCAATGAGGGTATATTCCTAGGCTATTCCACAAAAAGTAAAGCTTATAAGTGTCTGAATTCTAACACTAATAAAATTGTGGAAACTTTAAATGTCAAAGTTGATGAGTATGCAAAGAAAAATGAAGCTGACAGTAATAGAGTGCCAGAAGATTACAGATCTTCTGTGTATATAGAGGAAGAAGAGGCATGTGATAGACCTACACTTGATGTTGAGTCTCAGGTAAGCAATGTCGAGCATCGGGATAACAATGCTGAGAGAGAAGAAGAACATGCCGAGCGACAGGAAGAAGCTGTTGAGTATCAGGAAGAGGTTGTCGAGCATTCAAAAGCTGAATCTGACAATCTTATTGGAGAAATTGATGAGCCAAATGAAAGAAGAGTAGAACCTATTCTAGCACAATATGTAAGCAGACATCACAAGCTTGAATAGATTATTGGAGATAAAGATACCGGAATTCAAACAAGAAGCAAGGTAAGAGATCAAACATGTTTACTATGTGAATATGAGCTTAAGACAACAAAGGAAGCATTAGAAAATGAAGACTTGGATAGAAGCAATGAATGAAGAGATTGACCAGATAGAGAAGAATGATACCTGGACTCTAGTGCCGAGACCAAAAGATAATAATGTCATTGGGACAAAGTGGGTACTTCATAATAAGCTAAATGAACATGGTCAAATCACAAGAAACAAGGCTAGGTTGGTATGCAAAGGCTATGCACAAGAAGAAGGAATGGATTATGGGGAAACATTTTCCCCTATAGCAAGATTGGAAGGATTCAGAACTCTGCTTGCATATGCTGCCTATAAAAGTTTCAAGTTATACCAAATGGATGTGAAGTCTACATTTTAAAATGGTATATTGGAAGAAGAAGTATATATTGAACAGCCAGAAGGATTTGTTGATCCAAATAGAAGACACATGGTTTGCAAACTGAATAAAGCACTATATGGATAAAAGCAAGCTCCCAGAGCATGGTATGAGAGATTGCATAACTACCTAATACAGATCGGATTCTCAAGGACAAATGATACAAGCAATCTATACATGAAAGATGAAGGTAAAGGAATCATGTTAGCCAAAATCTTTGTAGATGATATTATATTTGGTCGACAAGATGCCTTGTGTAAGAAATTCTCAAATGAAATACAAACTGAATTTGAAATGAGTATGTTTGGGGAGATCAAATTTTGTGTTGGTTTGGAAGTATATCAGATGGAGAAAGAAATTTTCATCACCCAATCTAAATATGTTCATGAGATACTAAAAAAGTTTGGTATGGAAAACTTAAGGCCAGTAAGTAATCCCATGGCTATTGGACAAAAGTTGTCTAAGAATGATGATGCTGTAGAAGTTAACTAGAATTTGTATAGATCTATGATCGAAAAGCTACAGTATGTTGTACATAGAAGACTAGATATTACATTAGCTGTTGGAGTTGTGGAAAGAATTTCTGCCAATCCTAAGGAAACTCACATGATGGTGGTTAAAAGAATCATGAGATACTTGAAGGGAACTGTTGACTATGGATTGTACTACAAGAAGCATGACAAATTTGAATTGAGAGTGTATATAGATGTTGATTGGGTAGGAAATGTAGATGACAGAAAGAGCACTAGTGGTGGAGCTTTCTTTCTTGGATAGAGATTAGTTTCCTGGACAAGCAAGAAACAAAATTGCATTTCCCAATCTACTGCTGAAGCTGAGTATGTGTCTACAGCTGTCAATTGTTCAAATTTGATATGGATAAAGCAATTGTTGGTAGGCATGAAAGAAGAAATCACTAAACCATTTTTCATCTTCTGTGACAACACAAGTTCTATCAACATCTCTAAAAACCCAGTGATGCACACAAAGACCAAACACAATACCATCAAGTATCACTACTTGAGAGAACTGGTACAAGATAAAGAGGTCCGCATGGAATATGTGAATACCAAGGAACAAATAGCTGATATATTCACTAAAGCTTTACCTAAAGAAGCTCATGAATACCTGAGAAGTCAATTAGGGGTCCTTCCCCTAACTGAGGCTTCCTAGTCAAGCTAGGAGCACTACATCAAGTGTGCTGCAAAGAACATCTAACATATTGATGCAGAGAAAGGTCACACTTTAGGAGCAGCCTAGAGTTGTGAAGAGTACAGCAAAGTCAGAATAAGTCATAAGCAAGATGACAGAGAGAGAAATATTCTACTGAACTGAAAGGACGATATCTACATCTACAAGATGTATGTTTTTGTTGCTAATTTGGCATTTTTGTCAAAGAGGGAGATAATGACAAATGAATACATAGAATGAGAAGATCAAGAGAGTGAGAGAAATTTAGTGGATGGTCAAGCATGCCTAATTGATTCTGTATCAAAATGAAGCTAAGGATATTATACATTTCTCTGATAGACAGATAAGTTTTGGATTGGTTAGTAATTCATGTGATATTCATATGGTGTTGCCATCAATGCCAAAGAGGGAGATTGTTGGAAACTGCAATTGAAGCAATTGTTGTATTGTCATTGATGTCAAACCTTAATTGGTAAGACTATTGCTATTTAAGAAAGTACTATATCTATTTGAGTGTTGCTAAGGGGATAGGCAAGGTTGGTAACAATAGCACCTAAGGAAAGGTTGAGTTATCTTGATACTTCAATGAGTACTTGATTATGTGGCACAATGATAAGATAGTGTATTGTTTATATAAGTAAGAATGAAGACTAAACTGGTAGGCTTAATCGAGCATAAGTGAAGAAATCAAGTTTAAGCCAAGTGTTGTTTGTGTCGACTGAGCTAGTGAATGCTGAGTAAAATCAGAGTTGACTGAACACCAGTTAATTGTTGAGGAAGACAGTATTAGCTAAGGAAACAGTTTATGTGGTGACCAAGCTTTCCAGAGAAGACCAAGAAGTTGGACACAGTATTGATTGAGCGTCAGTATTTTGCATTTGATGAAGAATTTAGATTTCCAGCCGACATCATTGAATTCTTAAATTATGTAAAACATGTTGACTTTATTTATTGATTGTATGAAAGCATTTAATGCACTGTAAAACATTTTATTGTAAATCTTTAAGAGATTCGATATATTTCTTTAAAAGATAAGCTGAAGAACATAATGTAGGATAGATTCAATGAATCTGACCTAACCCTAAGATCTACAAAGGAGATTAAGCGGCAAAAAATGTATTGACCTAATAGAGGTAGTATTAAGGAAACCTAAGCGAGAGGCTAAATGTAGAGAAAGAAGTGAATGCTGGAAGTATTGTTGATATTATTGACTGTCTAAGCAGTAAAGGCTAAAGGAGAAGTGTTGTAATCGCTTGAAGGGTTCCGAGAAGACTAGTGATGGAGATGGAAAAGGTTCACAGTCAGTAAGCCAGCATATGTGTATGGAATTGGATCTGATATTTGCAAAGTGAGTTGTATGTTTCTCAGATCAATATTACTTTTACTTTCTAACCATTGTAATAGTCAAAATCCTTTTAACAAAGGTTGACCTAATAGTCATAGGTATAAATCCTTTGAACAAGGTTGCATTCTAATGGAGTGTATGTAAGTCCTGTAAAAAGGCACACTTTTAACAAAGTAGTTGAAATCCTTTAACCGGGTCACACCTGACAAGGTTGGCTTTTCACCGAGCTCACTTTAGAAGAGTGAACATAATAGTAACATGTTACAAAGTGGTTTTTCCAAAATTTGGTTTCCACTATAAATCCTGGTGTTGATACTTGTGTGAATGTTTTGGTTTGAACATTTCTATGTTTTACAAGTTAGATGTTATTGGATAAGTCGACTTCACTATTATATATTTTTGTTATGCAATCAGTAACGACCGAGTAGGTGTTGGTTATTAGATCTAATTTGTTGAAGAGTTTAAAAGTTTTTTTTATACATATGGACTTGAGAACAACTGATTCACCCCCCCCCCCCCCCCCCCTCTATTCTTCTAAATCATATTAACAAGATTTTCCTTCAAGAGATCAAACACAAGCTCACAAGAATGCTCCAAGAACCAAGGCAAGAACACAAGAATTTGAAAGGGGAAAAACAAGAAAAACCCCTTTTGAATTATGAATGAGGCTCAAAGCCAAATGAAGAAGGAAGATTTGGAGCTCAAAGCTCATTACAATATGAGAGAAATAAATGAGAGAGTAGATAAGATTATTGATCAAGTGTGTGAGAGGCATCTCTTTAAGTAGAGATGAGTGGAGGAGTTTTCATGTAACTCTCATCTTAAATGAATGCCACAATCATGTTGTGTGTGAGACAAATGTGAGATTCCTCTTAAGGAGGAATATCTATTTTCCTTAATAAAGGAATTACAAATATGACATGTCGTCCCACTTGGACTAGAGGACAAATACAATAGGATACCTTGGTTTATCCTTTAAATACATATTTCACCAAGGAAATATTAAATTCTAACACCCCCCTTTAATATTTACTTGGGGTAATTATGTCAAGGGGTATCAAACCCAAATTGTTACAATGATATTCAAATTTCTCTCTAGAAAGAGGTTTTGTCAAAATATATGCAACATGATCTTCGCCTTTGCAATAGATGAGGGGAACTTTCTTTTCTGCAATGTGCTCTCTAATGAAATGGTGGTGGAGAGAAATGTGCTTTGACTTTGCATGGTAAACTGGATTCTTTTCCAAGGCTATTGCACTTTGATTGTCACAATACAATGGTGTAGGTTCTTGTTGAGGTAGATGCAAATCTTCAAGTATTCTTCTAAGCCATAGAGCTTCTTTAGACGCATGAGTATAAATTTTATATTTAGCTTCAGTAGAACATAGAGACACAGATTGTTCTTTTTTACTTTTCCAAGATATAGCACCCAAACCAAGAGAAAAAAAATACCCAAAAGTAGATTTCCCATCATTGGGGTCTCCACCTAAATTTGAATCAGTAAAAATTTTTAAAGAAAAATCAGAATTTGCATCATAAAATAATCCTAAGTTAATAGTATCTTTAATGTAATGTAATATTCTTTTAGCAATTTTGAAGTGAGTTTGTTGAGGTTTGGACATGAATCTTGAAACTAAACCAACACTAAAAGATAAATTAGGTCTAGTGATGGTTAGATAAATTAAACTACCTACAAGTTCTCTATAAGGAGTAGCATCTATGAATGGAGATTTCATATCTATCATTAAATTAGTTCCTAAATCACATGGAATTGAAACATTATTAGCATCATTCATATGAAATCTATCTAGAATATCTTTAGCATATTTACTTTGAGAGATAAAAATACCCTTAGCAGTTTGCCAAATTTGCATTCCTAAGAAATAATGTAAAAGTCCTAAATCAGTCATTTGAAATTTTTGATTAAGTTGGAACTTAATATCAGAAATTAAATTGTTATAACTAGAGGTAAGAATCAAATCATCAACATAAAGAATGATAATAATAATTTCATCTTCACTATGCTTGATATACAAGTTAGGACCATTTTTACTTCTAGAAAAACCTTGAGAAATAAAGAAAGCATTAATTTTTGAATACCACTCTCTAGGAGATTGCTTTAAACCATAAATAGATTTATTTAGTTTTCATACTAGATGTTCATGACCTTCTTTAATAAAACCGGGAGGTTGAGACATATAGATTTCTTCATGCAAATCACCATTTAAAAAAGCACTTTTAACATCCATTTGGTGAATAGGCCAATTCATTTTTGCAGCTAAAGAAAGAACAACTTTAATGGTAGGCATTTTTGCTACAGGAGCAAAGGTTTCATTATAGTCTATTCCTTCAACTTGAGAAAAACCTCTTGCTACTATTCTAGCTTTAAACTTACTAATATCATTATTTTTATTCAACTTAGTTTTGTATAACCATTTACATGAAACTAGATTTTTGCCATGAGGTAAAGTAACTAAATCCCAAGTATTATTAGAAATTAAACTATCATATTCCTCTTGCATAGCAATTTTCCAATGAAGTTGATTTTTAGCTTGAAAAAAAGTTTGAGGATCATTAGAATGCATAAGAGAAGACATTAAAGCATAGTTACAATAATTAAGTCTCCTAGGTCTAAGACCACCCATTCTAGAAATATAATTATCACCTTCATTAATTAAATCTTTAAACCATTTAGGATTTCTCTTAGACATAATGGAAATATCACTATGAGGAGTAAATTCATCATTTTCATCATCACTATGAGGATTAAATTCATCATCATCATTAGGAACATAATTACCATCATTATGAGCAAAATTGTCACTATGAGGAGTAGAAACATTGTTACTATCATCATCATCATTTTTAATACTAGTAGGAATAGAAATAGGTGCATTAGGAGTAGGGTTTAGAATAGGAGGTTTTTCCTCCATGAGGTCAAGAATACCCCCTTTAAATTCATCATCTTTTTCCTTGGAACAATCATGTACTTCATTTTCTGCAATAACAACATCTCTTGCAATATGAACCTTGTTAGAAATAGGATCATAAACTCTATAACCTTTAGTAAATTCATCATACCCAACAAAAATAAATGGAGAAGATTTAGAATCTAATTTGTGCCTTTTTTGTTTGGGTGTGTGAACATATGCAATAGATCCAAAAATTCTCAAATGTTGTAAATTTGGTTTTCTACCAGACCATGCTTCCTCTGGAGTAATATCTTTCAAAGCTTTAGTAGGAGTTCTATTAAGAAGATAAATGACACAAGCCATTGCTTCAGCCCATAACTTGTAATGTAAATATTTAGCATGTAACATACATCTAGCCATTTCCACAATAGTTCTATGCTTCCTTTCCGCCACACCATTTTGTTGTGGTGTATAAGGAATAGTAAGCTCATGTTTTATACCAAAAGATCTCAAGTAAGAACAAAATGCATTGTTAACATATTTAGTACCATTATCTATTCTAAGAATTTTAAGTTTAGAACCAGATTGCCTTTCCACAAACATATGAAATTTAGAAAATGTGTCAAGAACTTGATCTTTAGTATGCAAGAAATAAATCCAAATTCTTCTAGTGAAATCATTCACAAAGGTAAGAGCATACTTTGTACCTTGTATTGATTTGTTCTCCATTGGACCCAAAAGATCGCTATGAATAAGATGTAACTTATGAGATGACCTCCATGAAGTACTATGAGGAAAGGGTTCCCTATTCATTTTGCCACTCATGCACCCTGTGCATGTAATTTTAGATGGAACAAGAGGAGGTAATCCTTCAACCATGTTAGATTTTAGCAATCTAGAAATATAATCAGAATTCAAATGGCCAAGCCTTTCATGCCATCTATTGAAATCAATATTCACTTTCAAAGAGTACTTAGAAGAGGCAAACTCATAGAATTTAAACAAGTTATCATGATCCATCTTAGCATTAGCAACAACAAGATCAGTGTTAGGATCAATAATAGAGCACATATCCTTATGAAATTCAACTTTGTAATCTTGACATAATTGAGCAACTGAAAGAAGATTGGATTTCAATTTAGGAACATAAAGAACATTGTGTAATTTTCTATTTGGAACATTAACATCACCAACTCCATCAAATTTGCAACTACTATCATCAGCTAATTGAATAGGAATATTAGTAGTATCGGGTTGCAAATAATCAAAAACTTCTCTATGAGATGTAACATGAGAAGAAGTGCCACTATCAATAATCCATTCTAAAGCATGCAAAGTTTTATAACAAGCAGTAAAAGCATGATGAGATTGATTACCTTGAAATTTATTTTGATTATTATTATTCATTGGCTTCTTATCATTTTTCTTTTTAAAACAATCATTAGTTAGGTGATCATCTTTACCACAATAAGTACAATGTGGTTTCCGATTTTGTTGATTATTGTAATTATTGTTATTGTATGATGGTCTAGAATTAGACCTATTGTTATAATACCCCAAAAATGGGCTATAGGTCCATTAACCTCCTACATCAACAAATCGAACAAAATTGATACAAAAAGTCCTAACCTAACGCACATCTGCACATTATCAAATTTAATTGATTATCCTAAATTTTGCATCGGGGAATATTCCTAGAAATATTCTTAATTTATCATAATTATTCTTAATTTAATTATTATTTGGCGATAAATCTTATTTATCCTAAAGTTTGATTAACTGAATATTCTGAATATTTAATTAATCAGATTTAATATTGCCACTTCATTATTTAATTACATCTAATTATATTTATTCCTAAATTGAATTATTTAATTTTGACAATAAATCAAAAAATCTTATGACTAATTGATTAAATTCCTATTTAATTAATTAAAGTCAGTTGTCAATATTTAATAATATAGTTTTTGAATAAAAGTTTGATTTAATAATTGATTAACCCATGAATCAATTGTTTTAATTTTAAAATCAGTTAAGTGGAAAATAAATCACTTTATTTATTAAATTAATTCATATTAAATCATGCACAATAAAAAAAAGAAGTCAACTTTAAATCAATTTTCAATTTCAATTTGTAAACTTTCTAAGCTCAACATCTGATGATGAGTTGAAAAAGAGAACTAAAGCTCTATTTTGAGATAAAAATTGCTTTTGCATGATTTTATGAGTTTATTTATTCTGATTTCTTGTAAACTCAAAAATCAACCTAAGTTTATTAAGAGTGATTTATGGCTTTTTCTTATGCATCCTCAAACCCTAGATTTCTATAAAAACAAGGCTCAACTCTTCACAAATCTCTCTCAAAAAAAATCCCTCAAGCTTTCAATATCACATCTCTCGAATTTGCACAATTACTCTGGTGAATTTACAATTGAAGAACAAAGATTTTGCGATAGGCAATTTTGTGAGATCAATTCATAGTTTTTCATAGCTTTGCATATCAATTCATATAATTATTAGATTAATTTGCATATCAATTCATATAATTCTTAGATTAATTTGCATATCATTTCAATTTCATTGTAGATTAATTTCATACAATTTTTCATCCTTTTGCATCAAAAATCCAAAAAAATAAATTAATTTGCATTCATATTTCATTTCTTTCATCATTTTAAATCTTTCATTTAGGTGTTGCAGTGTCACTGATCTTGATTTCAATCTGAGAACATCATACTCGTACCTACTAGAAGGTAGTAAATCCCCTGGTTAGCATAGTTTCAATTACTTGTAGATTTCAATTTTTGCTAACCTCTAATGTTTTACTGAAGTGTTGTGTCTATAGCTAGGTACAAAATTCATACACACATCTATGGCACCCACTATGGGGCCCTGAAATGTGTTTCCACTCTATTCTATCAAATTTCAATAATTTTTCTCGAACCCATGACCACAAGGTTAATTTTTATGAGTTTTGCGATAAATTTCTGGGTTGTTTTTCTAGAAATATGACTGATGTTTTTATTGGTACATGCACATATGACATGATACATATCCAAAATTTATATTTCTGGAAATTTATTTGAGTTAGATTTCATTTTCCATTGGTTTGGATTAATTTTGTTTTAATTTGCAAAAGTTATCATCATTTTAGTGAAGACTGGTCAAAACCTGATTTTATGAAATCTGACTGATTTTTTTATTGGTAGATGCACATATGACATGATATAGATCTGAAATTTATATTTATTGAAAGTTATTTGAGTTAGCTTTCATTTTCCATTAGTTTAAATTAATTTTCTTTTGATTTTCAAAAGTTATGTTCATTTTAGTGAAGACTGGTCTGAACCCGATTTTATGAAATTTGACTGATGTTTTTATTGGTACTTGCATGTATGACATGATACAGATTCAAAATTTATATTTATGGAAATTTATTTGAGTTAGCTTTCATGTTCCATTGGTTTGGATTAATTTAGTTTTTATTTTCAAAAGTTATGATTGATTTAGTGCAGACTGGTCAGAAGCTGATTTTTTATGACAACAGGTTTTTTGATTATTAAATGAAATATTATCTTTGACTAACCTGATTTTCTACCACGTGGGGTTAACAAGTTGTGTTTCTTTTTTGATGGATTTTTATAACAGTGGGTTTCATGTACAAGAATAGGTAATTTTTTTATAACAGTGGTTTGCAGGTGTAGGTGCAGGTACATCTTGTGGGTACAAAAGATAGAAGACAAATGCTCAAAAATTGCTAAAATAGGTAAAATCTACTAAGCACATTGTGAGGAACTCAGGTATTCTATTAAATCTGATAACACTTCATCTTGGGACATAAAAAAAACTCTCTTGTGTCAACCTTGAGTGCCTTTACAGCTTTCATAATTCACACTTCAGTTTTGGGCTCTAAAACGAACATAGATTTTCTTTTTGCATATCTGTTACACATAGTAATTAGGCCCTATGAACACTATTTGTGGATGATCTTGAGAGAGTGGGCTTCTTTCACTTGTTTACATGTGAACCTCTTCTTGAAGAAGGATCCCCTTGTAGGTAGGGAGGATATTGAGATTGCCTCACGTTCCCTTGATTTGCATCCTCAGCTTTTGATTGATACATTCCCTCTCTAGAGAGATTGATAGACCATAAGTTGTTGACATCATAGATCTTGGTGAGATAATTTTAGTCTTAGCGTGTCAGATTAATCTATCTACTTTATTTTGGTGAAGTGAAAAGGCTAGGGGATTATGCTTTACTTCCTTTTTGAGTCACCTTTAGAGAGGGTTAACCGTAGTGTACATTCCCTTAATTGGGTCAACCACATGGAAAAAACCTTAAGCGGTAATAGTCATTTTCACCATGGTAGTAGCAGTCGCTATATAAATGTCCTTGTGGAAGAAATCTTCACAGGTGTGGTCTCTTGTTGGGCTGTCAAATCTCCCTAGCAGCTCCTGATTGATTAAATTATAGGACTATGTCAAAACCCCAGTGCACCTAGATTGGAGTTCTCCCTCTTGAGATCATAAAAGTTGTAGAGTTAGACCATTACTACAAACCCTAGCGAGGCCAATTTTTTCATTTTCTAGGACTATGTGCATTATTGAAAAATGTTTTAGAACATACACAAGTAGCATTCCTAGGGATTAGCACATTAAGTCACTATTGCTTGTTCATGCGCAAGGTTTCTTTTGCCCTTGTTCATTGTTTTCATATGATTGATTGCTTCCCTTTTCTTGATGTTCTGCGTGTTTGTTATCTAATTCGTTATTGAAAATGAACAATCCCAAACTATTACATGAATCTGCAAACCTATATAGAGAAAAACTTGCAAACAAATTGGTTTTGAAAACTGAAAAATTGCAAATCTAAAGCAAAAATCCTTTCTAGTGTCAAAAGTCATCCTGAAATTTCAAAACTCGTATCAAAGCTAAAGTCAAAGTTGTTAGAAAACTCCAAAATTTGTCAAAAATCCAATTTTTACAACCTACTTCCAGATTCTATCAAAAAAATCATTGTGTCAGAAACAAAGTAGAACCTATAACAAATCCATCCATTTTCCTAAGGTGGTCTCTTGAGTCTGAGTTAGCCTTCTGATTTATCGATTTGAGTCTTTTTCATCTTGTGTCAAAATTATCTTCAAAATTCAGTCATCTTAAAAAATGGCTAAGTGTTGAGACCTCATGCCCACCATCTATTGGGCATCTACCCATACTACTATGGTACAGTATCCTTCATTTACGTCTAATCTAATCTTCAATCAATTCAATCTTGAAAAGGTTGTGTCATTCGATCTTCTTAAATCAAGTCATTCTTTAGTTGTCTTCATCTTTCTCTCTTGCTTCACCCAAGGTTAATGGTGGAAACTCGAGATTCATCACATAAGAAATCCAGAGAATCATCTCATACCTTATGTCTGTCTACTCACATGGGTCCAACCTTTGACGAACTCTACAATTCAGGTCTTTACGAAGACAACGGTCTTGGAAATCTTTGATTAAAAACTAGTTACATACCCCCAACTCCATCAATCCAAGGGGTCAATCAAAAATCTCTACATCAATTTATTCCAGGGAGTCCTAAAACTCCTAATATGTCTCACGAAGGAACAAATCATGGGTCTCAAGGACATCAATCTCAACATGGTGCAGATCAAGAACCCACACCTTCTAAAATTGCTTGATATCAAAATGATGATGACTTCAAGAAAATGATGAGGCATTTCTTGAAGGAAGACAGAGAAACATACTTTCTAGAACTAGCTCTTCAAGGGGCTAAACTTCCTCCCAACTTTAATGATGAAGATATCATTACACATGAGGAAGAAACTCCAATCATAGCTATGATGAAACAGATGCATGCCATGCAAGTCAAACTTAACAAACCTAAAAAAGAAAAGGAACCTAAAGAGTTATCCATGGAGGCTCTATGCCCTTTTCCATTTGATAAAGACTTGTACATGCCACCATTCCCTAAAAGAGTGGAGATACCTAAGTATGATAAGTATGATGAAAACTCTGATCCTCAAGATCATGTTAGAGAATGTTGTACTCAATCTATGGAATTCATGCATGAACCAACTTACTTAATGCGTCTTGCCCCTCGATCTCTGGGAGGGTCAGCCATTCATTGGTTCTCAAAAATGCCTCCAACTATCAAAAATTTTGAGGATTTAATTAAACTGTTCTATCAAAAATACTCCTATAACATCCAACATCTGATCACCATGATCGACATCTACAATCTGAAACAATACTCAGAAGAACCATTCTCGACTTTTCTCAAAAGATGGAGGAAGAAGTTTTCTCTATATGCTAGACCTATTCCAGAAATTGAGAAGCTAAAAATCTTCATCAACAATCTTGTTCCAGAACTCAACTACCACTTGCAAATGCAAAATCATACATCCTTTGATAAGATGGTAGAAATGTTAGGAATGGGAACACTGAGATGGGGGGGGGGGGTGAATCAGTGTTCATTGTAATTCAACTTTTTACTTTAATCTTTATGCTGAACTTAAATGCTTAAGTACTATATTTAAACATTCACATAAATATGAAACATGAAATCAACACATGACACCAATATGGTTACGGGAAAACCCAAATAGGTAAAAACCCCGGTGGGACTTGATACCCACTAATATTATGTACTAGTGTTTTGTGATCCTTGTTAGAAGATCCTTTACCCTGTTAGGAGTAGCTTTACAATGCTTTAAGTACAGTAGACCTTGTTAAGGGTCAAACCCTATTAGGAGTCTTTTACAATCATCCCTATTAGGGGAGTGGACTCACTATCCTAGAGCTCACTGCTCAAATGGTGAAGGCTACAACCTTCTGATTCAGATACACACTATATCTATAGGTGAACTGTTCTCTGTGCCACTGCTTGTTAGATCAGTTCCTTTGGTGCAATGATGCTTTGACCTCCAAAAAATCTCTAATACATCTTATGCTAACTTCACATACCTCTGCTCTACTTCTCACAACTCTATTACAACTTCCATACCGAATACAATGGGCGCACCTTATATTTATGTGCTCATACAAATTATACAATTAGGTCAGCCCTATAACTAATTACAAACAATGCTTCCAAATAAATTTTCTTAAGCATGCTTACAATTATACATATAAACATTTCAGAAACCTAAATACAATGGGTGCATGGCCTTCACAACATTAAATTATAATCGCAAACCAAAATGTTAACTATCGGCTCCATGCACTGTTCTCTGCTGGCATACACTGGTTGTGCAACTTCAACTGACTGTAACTTTCACATCTTTTCATATCTACTTATGCGCTCATAGTCTAAGCATAAGTATAGTCTAACAAACTTAACTTCCAAGGTGCATACCATAATTCATCTATACAAATGTGCACTGATGCTTTGAGCTATAGGAACTCTATACACTGTCCAGTCTTCAACACTTAACTAAATTCTGATCTTTACACTAAGTGTGTTGACTCCAAACTACTATTTGACTTTGGTACCATAATGAAAACACTATATCAAGTCATATACTTTAGTATAGACAACTTTTGAACAATCTCCCCCTTTGTCATTGATGGCAACAAAGGAATATGGCCAAGTTGCTAACTGTCCCTTAATATAAAAACTTTTTGTCTACTTGTCTTTTATACATTTTTATACATAGTCTTATATCTCCCTACACACATATATACTCCATATTCTATACATAACTCCCCCTTTGACATTAATGATAAAGGTGCATCAAAAAATTGTATATACACATACTCACTAAGGGAAAACATCCGGATATGCAATCTTGAGGTTCTGGATCTCCTTCTTCCAAAAGGTTATCAAAGAGTTAATTAACTATCTGGAGATGGGCGCATAATGCATATTGAAGCTTCTCCATCTTCTCCAAGTCACTGATGGGACCATGATCATAACTTACCATGGTTGCATCAATCTCCTCTAAATTCTAATTGAGGATGTCTAAAGAGGGTGCAAGACCATTCCTCAACTGAGTCTGTCTGGAGCATATCCTTGTTATCTCTTTTTCTTCCTTCTCAATCTTGTCTAACTACCCTTGGTAGACATTGTTGCACATGTTCACATCAGTGGATGTGTCTGTCACTGAATTCTTCACCAGCTCAATCAATTTTTCTACTTCTTTTATCTTCTTGAAGTGAGCATCGGTGAGCTTGTCTTGATCCATGCATGCTGCAATGATCTTTCTTCCTTCATAAACAAACTCTTTCAAGGAAGCTTAACCAGACTTAAGAGAATTCAAGTCTAGTGCAAAGTTTCTTATCAACTCATTTAGTCTCCTCTTTAAGTACTTCTCTTCTGCTACTATGGACACAGATTCTTCTAGGCTAGAAAAATTGCTTTTGAACTGTGAGAGGACTGAACTCACATCATCAACCTAATGTACTTTTAGCACTTTCTTATCCTTTGGCAGCAAACTATTCAAAATATTTACTAATTCTATTAGGAGAGGATTCCTCATAACTTGTTTTTCTTTTTCCTTCTCCATAGCCAAGATGCTGAACTTAATCAGGTCTTCTTCCTTCCAAGAGTCCAAACTTCTTGTGTCAAGTGTCAAACTTCACAACTACACTGAGGAGGGAGTGATGGGAGTGTTGTCCATCACTTCTAGTTTTACCTTTGCAAGATCAATAGAAGTATCTTCTTCTTTCTTTTCTACCTCTTCTTCTTCTTTCTTATCAGATACATCTTCTATGAGTACTTTTTCTTGCTGAGTGGGAGGTGTATTGCTACATAAAATTTTTGTTTCTTCAGAACTAACAAATGCTTCCTCAAACTTGTCCAAATCCTTATTAGTAGCCGCCATGGCTATCTCCACATTATCTATGATCATAGTGTTGTCTTTGTGTGATTCTAAGATGGGCATAGACTTGTCTGCCTCTGTTTGAGTTTCTCCTATGGGTGCTAAGTCCTGACGACCTATCACAAGTATATTGAAGGTCTATGCTTCTTTGTCTTGTTTATTAGGTGCATGAGTGATGGGTGCAATAGGTGGTTTTATCTGTTGTTCCAATAACACCTTTTAAAAGGCCTTCTATGTTTCCTTCGTTATCAACTCATAGTCTTTGTTCATAATATGAAGAGTTCTCATATTTTTCCTTAAGTGTGTCTTCACCAAATTTAATATTAGTGCCACTTCTTCTTTAGAACATACTGGCAGAGTATCTTCTAATACTTTTTCTCTGATCCTTAGATCTTCTTCATTTGCTTGTCTCTTTAGGTTTTCTAAAATATCCCATACTTTATCTGGAATGGAGGTTTTCAACTCAAGGATTATCTTCTTGAACTTGATCATGTGTTTGACAATCATACTATGTATTTCTAATTTGTCAATCTCACTGTATGTGTCATAATACTTCTCTACTTGATCAATTCTGCCTTCATCAACAATTCTTGCATTCAAAACTTTAAGGCTTGGTCTGAATCCTTCCTTAGGAGGTGCTTGAATGTTTTTCTTTCTCCTTAGTGCTCACAAGGATGGATGAATAGTGCTAGCTTATTTCTTCCTCTTGAATATAGGCTTATACTCTAGAGGAGTGGTGAGATCAATAGTGTCTATGGGCGCAAAAGGAGTATTATCTTCTTTACCCTTCTAATTGTCATCTGAATCAGTTTTCATCTTCTTCAACTTAGGATCTTCTTGTTCTTCTTTTGCTGCTGCACTTTTCAATTCTAGGGAAATATTTTCATCCCTTTCTTTATCAAGGTCTTCTTGAGACACACCATGTATTCTCAAGATCTCAGAAGTGACCTTGGCAACTTTTCTTTTAGTTGCTGCACTGTTAAGTTTTGCATCAACTTCTCTGGTCTTTTCATCATAGGTTCCCCACTTAGGTTCATTAGGATCTTTGGGGGCTGTTAGAAGTACCTGTGCATATGCTTCAAGGACCTATTCTTCTACCTCATAGCCAAGTGGATGAATCTACTTAGTTCTAGGCTCAACAGCTTCCATACATGTAGTATCAGTCTCCACCATAAAGCATATTGTATCCTTATATTTCTCTACAATGCTTTCTGGAATCCTATACCTCATCTGCATCTTGACCCTAAAGGTCTTCAATTCCAAAGTAATGTAATCTCTTAGTGTGTTTTATGTGGATGCTTTGTTGGATATCTGAGGCATTGTTGGAATGGACTTGTCCAAATAAAAATTTGAAACTCTTCCAACTATATGAAGGTACATATAGATGATTAGGGACCCAAACCTGAATATCTTTGTTTTTTCATGCTTGATGGCTTTGATGTTTTCTATCAACTGTGCACACATGATCTCACACAAGTTGAATTCCTCATCTTCCTTTACTAGTCTGATGGCTACTAGAATAGTGCCCTCAGATACACTATTCACTCTACTGGTGTGATGAAATCTATAACCCAGTATCATTGATATCAATTTGATGTCTGCTTTCTCAATTGACTCAATAGTCATGCCGCACCTATCGCTTCAAAATTGAATGCAATGAGCAATCAAATGACTTCTGTGCACTTTAAAGTGAAAAATTTGCCATTAATGCACGTCGCGTAAACCAGGCTGTCACTTCAAAATTTCAAACTTGAGCTCTGCTAACAATCAACATGTGCACTCTTGCATGAAGGTTCTTATAGACTCCAAAAGCTTAAGTCCTAAGGTGCATACTCTGAGAATGAGTATACCAGCCACGCAGGGGTCTAGAGCTAAATTAGCTCCCCCTATGACACTGAGGACCATTCATGCAGATGTAGAGGGTGCATCCACTCAGGATGCATCCAATACATTCTCATCAGCTTTTTCCTTCTTTCATTCTAATTAAATCAAGCTCACATCCTTTGAGGCTTTCACAAACTTGACTTCTACTTGAGGATCCAAAACTAGTTCTTTGATCTTTTTAGGGCTTTCTTGACCTTGCGTCCTTGATCTACAGAACCTTGAGATATGTCCTACCTTGTTACAAGAGTGAAAAATAATTGGAGGTCTATTATTCCTCAGCGCATTGACATGAGTCATCATTCTGCATGTTCTAGCTGAGTAACCACTATAGTTACATATCTGAAATGTAACATTCTGAGAACTTCTAACATTTGTCTGATTCTAATTTCTTTGATCTTGTTGAAACCTGTTCTTCTTACTATTCTTGCAATTCATAGCTCTATGACCAAATCTATTGCATGAATAACAGTAGTCATTAAAAGGTCTTATCTCTGTATAGTTTCTTGCAATGTGTCCATGCTTGTTAAACGCAAAACAAGTGTGTTCTACTTGCTTGCGCTCCTTTTTAGGAGGATCACCATTGTCTTTGGATTGATCTTTAGTCTTCTCATCACCAGTAGAGTTCTTTTGTGAATCCTTTCTTGCTCACATATTGTCAATCTAATTTTGTACTTCATTGTATCCAATGCAGCTAGTGTCTCCTTTGATTCCTCTTGCATACAACTGAGATTCTACCAAATCAACACTGGTGTGTAATTTGTCAATATGATCCTTTGTCTTTTTCAATTCAGATTCCAAGCTCTCTTTGATATTCTTTAGCTCCAAGATTCCTAAGTTAGCTTCCCTTAGTTCTTCATTGAGTTGAAGATTCTCCTTGACTTGTTCATTGTAGACATCTTGATTGTTCATCAGTTTGTCATCAAATTCTTCAAGCGGACTTAATAAGGATGCATTTTCTTCACTCAACATCTTGACTTTTTCTTCAAGTTCACTGTTAGAGCATCCTTTCAAATCCTTTCTTAGTCTTTTGATAACTAATTGAGCATCACTGACTTTTTCTTTTAGTTCTTCAATTTCTCTTTCTGAATTGTCCAGATCTTCAAGAGCGGCTTCAAGATTTTTCATCAGATGTTTCATATCTGCTTTGTCCATGATCTCCTCAAGTGGTTAAACTTCTTTACTAAGGACCATAGCTTTGATACCAATTTTTAGGAATGGGAACACTGAGGGGGGGGTGAATCAGTGTTCACTGTAATTCAACTTTTTACTTTAATCTTTATGTTGAACTTAAATGCTTAAGTACTATATTTAAACATTCACATAAATATGAAACATGAAATCAACACATGACACCAATATGGTTACGGGGAAACCCAAATAGGTAAAAACCCCGGTTGGACTTGATACCCACTAATATTCTGTACTAGTCTTTTGCGATCCTTGTTAGAAGATCCTTTACCCTGTTAGGAGTAGCTTTACAATGCTTTAAGTACAGTAGACCTCGTTAAGGGTCAGACCCTGTTAGGAGTCTTTTACAATGATCCCTATTAGGGGAGTGGACTCAGTGTCCTAGAGCTCACTGCTCAAATGGTGAAGGCTACAACCTTCTGATTCAGATACACACTATATCTACAGGTGAACTGTTCTCTATGACACTGCTTGTCAGATTAGTTCCTTTGGTGCACTGATGCTTTGACCTCTAGAAAAGCTCTAATACATCTTATGCTAACTTTGCATACCTCTTCTATGCTTGTCACAACTCTATTACAACTTCCATACTAAATACAATGGGCGCACCTTATATTTATGCACTCATAAAAATTATAGAATTAGGTCAGACCTATAACTAATTACAAACAACACTTCCAAATGAATTTGCTTAAACATGCTTACAATTATACATATAAACATGTTGGCAACCTAAATACAATGGGTGCATGGCCTTTACAACATTAAATTATAATTGCAAACCAAAATGCTAACTGTCGGCTCCATGCACTATTCTCTACTGGCATACACGAGTTGTGCAACTTCAACTGACTGTAACTTTCACATCTTTGCATATATACTTATGCACTCATAGACTAACCATAAGTAGTCTAACAAACTTAACTTCCAGGGCACATACCATGATTCATCCATACACATGTGAGCTGATGCTCTGAGCTGCAGGAACTTTGTACACTGTCCAGTCTTCAACACTTAACTAAATTTTGATCTTTACACTAAGTGCACTGACTCCAAACTGCTATATGAATTTGTTTCCATAATGAGAAAACTATATCAAGTCATATACTTCAGTATAGACAACTTTCCAACAAGAAAATGCAATCAAAATTGAAAAAGTACTTGTGCAAAAAGGAGACATATCACTTCAAAAGGACAACTATGAATCTGGATCTAGTTCTAAAGATAGAGGCAAAAACTAGAACAAGAATAAAGGAGTTGTCACCGACGGTGTTGTTGATAATATCCATCCCCCTTGTAAGGCACCTACTTTCAATCTCACTATTGACACCCAAGCCATCAAAGCTTCTGAAGATAAAGAAACAAAATCTAACAAGAAACCATCTACTTACAAACCTTGGGCTACAGATCCTAACCATAAATTCACTCCTCTTGGAGAGTCCTTGGAATCTGCCATGAAAACTTTATTGGCTAACAACATCAGTTACTTTCCTAAGATCCAACCATTTGATCCTGAGCCTAAACCAAAATGGTGGAAAGGGATCGATTTTTGTGACTTCCATCGCAATAAGGGTCATAAAACCAATAACTATGTACGCTTGAAACACCTCATACAAGACAAAATTGATAATGGAGAAATCATGATTAACAATCATAAAAGCAATAATGATCATATAGCATTCATGGAGCCATTTCTGAAACATGGTAAAGAAGATTCTTCTTCTCAACCTAATATGGGTGCTAAAGTCAATTATGCCTACTCTAGAAACAATGTTGTCATCAATATGGTTGAACCATGTCTATCTGAGCATTGCAATGTCATCACAATTGTACAAAGAGATAGATAAAATCAATCAGCTAACACAGTTACTCAATCACAAGCTCAGGCGCATCTGCCAGGACAAATCCCAAATTCATCCAATGTCCCTAAGATGTCTTTCATCTACTTCTAAACAGAAGGCTACATCTAAATCTTCAAATCCTAAGGACACGAGGCCTACATCATATAGTATTGTTCAACAACTCCAGCATACAAATGCAAAAATCTCCATTTTTGAGTTGCTTCGGATATCTCTAGCTCATAGAGCCATTCTAGACAAAGCTCTGCTTGGATCCAATGTTCCTGACAACCTTGATTTAGATAGATTCTAGATTGTGGTTGGTCATCTTACATCTCCATATTATATCTCCTTTTCAGAGGAAGATGATAACTCCTTGAGTCATTCACATAATAAGCCCTTGCATATTGAAGTCTTGATCCAAAACCTTCACGTCAAACGTGTGTTGATAGATGGGGCCGCTGGCTTAAACATTTGTTCTTTCAGCTTGATCACAAAATTGGGACTTTCATAAATGGCTATTGATCCTAGAAATAAGAGGACTATCAAAGCATATGATGAGCAAGAAAGATCTTCCAAAGGCACCATTGTCTTACCTATTAGAACAGGTCCAGTAATCAGAGATACTACATGTCAAGTTCTTGATCTACCTTTGGCTTACAACATCTTTCTAGGGAGACCCTGGATACATAAAATGAAAGCTATCCATTATACATACCATCAATGTTTGAAATTCCCTTATGAAGGAGTAGAGGTAACCATTCCAATAGACATATCTACAACTTGCAATGCATTAAAAGAAAGTGCAGATAAACTTGTTCCTAATAATACAGAATCTTCCACTCAGAAAAAAGATGTAGCATCCATATCCAAGATGGATGACATTGCAAAAGAGGTCAAAATCAAAGATAATGGTATGGGAGAATACACAATGGAACCTATTTTATCTCTCACATCTCTCCCGTTGTCCCCTAAGTCCTTTGGGCAACCGTCAGACAAAGTGAAACCTAATGCTAAAAAATCCCCAAGTCCTATTCAATGGAAGATTTATTCTAGAATAAGTATCTAAACAAGAGTTTGAGGAAGATGAAGTTGTGCTTGCATGGTTGTATAAAGAGGAATCTAACTCTCAGTCAGTTAAAAAATGTGACTCCACTTCAAGAAGAATTCCTCAGAAGTCATATGGACCAGGAGACAAATTGATCACAAAAATGGGATATAATGGAAAAAGACCTCTAGGACTATAAGTTAAGGGTCTTCTATCACCTCTTGACCACCATTGTTGAACCAATAAGGATACAACAGGTCTAGGTGATAAGAATAAGCCTTTCTATCTTAGCAAGAACTCCACGCATGTCTTAGAACAGATTGAACCAAAGGAGGAAACAATACAATAGTCTGATAGTGATGATTCAAACACCACTGAGGAGCTCATTCCTTATGAGTGTTTTCCTAAAGAGATAAAAAGCCTCCTTGAAGCTGAAGATGATCCAGTAAAAAGAATCAATGTAGTAAACACATAAGAACCTACTATAGAACAAGAGATAGTTGCACCACAAGAACCAGCTAATCTCAAAGATAATAAAATAGATAAAGAGGAAGGTGGTAGTTATTCTAAGATAGATTCTCATGAGTATGAATTCAAATTATAATCTAAGGGTAACCATTCTTGGGGTATTCACCCTAACTTTACTCATGTTCTCAAATTTCCTAGAGGCATAGATGAGGAATCAAATCACTATGAATGGGGATTCATTCCAGAGGAAGATGAGCTTATCAAAGAAAAACATATTGATGTTATTCACCAATATGCACCTAAACCAATATCACCCTCAAACTTGAGTGTCAGGTTAGGACCAATGATGATAGATCCATATCCGTAAACACTATCTCCCAATCTTTTCCCACTTTGACTATCCAACATCCTGACCTTCTTGACCAAACTTCCATGAATCTGAGCCAAGGTATCTTTACTTTCCCAAATGATTATGCCCTTACTTGCTACCTAAATGTAGTTGATCCTATGAAGACATCCATCAGTAAACCGAGCATCAGCATGACGGAGTCAGAGATCAAGTATCTTAGTCAAAAGAATAAGAATAAAAATAAAAAGAAAAGGAGTTATGAGGGTGAAAACCCCTTTTTGGCAATCTCAAAACCTAAAAAGTAAAAATAAAAGACGTGTCCAAAGGTGAAAACCTCTTTGAGGCACCTAAGGATGAGATATTTGATGTCCTTATGAGTCATTTGTAGGATAGATCTCCAGTTCTAATTGAGCCCACTCAATCTATCTACTTGGGAACAATAGAGGAACCATAGTTGATCCATGTAGCACAATCCTTATCAGAAGAAGAAAAGAAAAAATTTATTACATTCCTAATAGAAAAGAAGATCAACTTTGCATGGAAATATTTAGATATGCCAGGGTTGGATCCTAATCTTATAATGCACCATTTATCTATTGCTCCTGGAGTAAAACCTGTTAAACAAAAATTAAGAAAGATGCATCCACATGTTGCACTCTTGGTCAAAGATGAATTAGAGAAACTACTAAAAGATGGATTCATCCGTGTTATTGACTATGTTGAATGGATCTCAAATATTGCACTTGTTTCTAAACTAGATAAATCAATTAGAGTGTGCACAGACTTTAGAGATGTGAACAAAGCATGCCCTAAGGATGATTTTCCACTACCTAACATTGATGTGATAGTGGACATGACTATGGGTTTTGAGATGTATTCTTTAATGGATGGTTTCTCTAGATATAATAAAATAAAAATTGCTCTAGAGGATCAAGAGAAAACCGCTTTCACATGTGCATGGGGTACCTTCTATTGGAATGTCATGCCATTTCGGCTTAAAAATGCTAGTGCTACATATCAGAGAGCTATGACATCTATTTTTCATGACATGATGCATCAAACTATGGAGGATTATGATGATGATACTTTAGAAAAATCTATGATTAGAGTTGAACATCTAAATGACTTGAGCAAGATACTAGACAAAATGGAAAAATTTAGTCTCAGACTAAATCCTAAGAAGTGTGCTTTTGGTGTCACTTCTAGAAAGCTCTTAGGATACATAGTTTCAAAGAAGGGCATTGAAGTTGATCTAGCTAGAGTAAAGGCTATAATGGAGATGCAACCCCCAAAGAATATTAGTCAAATGAGAACATTACAAGGGAGAGTACAATCTATCAAGTGTTTCATATCACAACTTGCGGATATCTCACAGCCTTTTACAAAAACTTTACATAAAGGTGTGACTTTTGCATGGAGTGAAGAATGTGAGAAGAACTTTAACCATATCAAGAAATATCTATCAAATCCTCCTATCTTTATGCCTCCTATTCAAGGGAAGTCATTGATCCTGTATGTCTCCGTCGTAGATACATCACTGGGGGCATTGCTAGCACAACATGATGAGAATAAAAAGGAAAGGGCTATATATTATATCAATAGAACATTGGTTGCATATGAGAAGAACTATTCAATGATTGAGAAAGCTTGTCTAGTTGTGATCTTTGCATCACAGAAACTAAGACTTTACATGTTAGCTCATACCACACATTGTTGGAAACAATTATCTGAAGGAAATTGCTACTCAAATTATGTATTGTCTTTGATGTCACACAATGTCATAGTCCATAGCAATCAGTTCCTACCGAGCTCAGTCGGTCTGCCAGACAGGAATATTAGTGTTTACCGAGTTCAGTCGGTCATCAAAGGAAATTTAGTGTTTACTAAGTTCAGTCGGTCATCAAAGGAAATTCAGTGTTTACCGAGTTCAGTCGGTCATCAAAGGAAATTCAGTGTTTACCGAGTTCACTCGGTTATCAAAGGAAATTTAGTATTTACCGAGTTCAGTCGGTCATCAAAGGAAATTCAGTTTTTACCAAGTTCAGTCGGTTATCGAAGGTAAAGGATTGTCGGTGTTTACCGAGTTCCCTCAGTCTCTGAAAGATTATAGAAAGTTATAGTCACCGAGCACTGTTGGCCCTTGAAGGATTTTTGCAAATAGAGTTTGCTTAATTCAGCCGACTGTTATACTAAATAATATCAATTTGACAAATCTAAAATAATATAAATAAAAGGTCAAATGTGAAAAATAAACAAGAAATATAGCAGAAGATTTACAGAAGAAAGACAGGAAAGGTGTGTGCGAATTTGTGAAGGATGTTCAGATATCCTTGAGGTGCAGCACAGATTTATTCGATCGGGAAGGATCACACATATGCAGAACAAAGATCTGTAATCAGCAAGACAGTTGCATTATTATACAGGTCATTTTTCATTGTTACCTTCTTATCATTGTAACAGTGAATTCTAAATCTCTTAACCGAGTTGGTTTAACAACCATATTGTAAATCCTCTAACAAGGTGACAATTCCATTGAATTGTTTTCAAGACCTCTTACCAGGCCATTCCTAGCAGGGTGTTTAAATCCTCTAACAAGGTCACACCTAACAGTGTGTTTTTGTAACCTTTTACCGGGTTGGCTTCTAACCGGGCATCACTTCAGAAAAGTGAAAATCAGTATCTAGATACATTGGTGGTTTTTCCCATATTGGGTTTCCACGTTAAATCTTGTGTCTCTTGTGTTCTTAATTGCTATCTTAATCATACACCAGTACTAATGAATATCTAAAAGATAATTTTGCTAATACTTTCTGCATCTTCAAACTTACTGCAATCTATTTACCAAGTGCTAAAACAGATAACATTGTTAAGATATCCTAAGGGATCTGGAAAGAATTAATTGTGAAGTGTTTTATGGTTGACTGATTCACCCCCCCTCTCAGTCACTTCATCCATATTCCATCAATTGGTATCAAAGCATTTGGTGCTTGCAGGAAGGGTTTCAAGGACCTAAGCTAAAGATCAGGATGTCTTACAAGAGGGAAATTCCAAAGCTCAACAGAGATAACTTTTTAGCATGGCAAGGTCTCATGCGACTTCATCTGGCTTCCATTGGTGATTCAGGATGCAAATACATTGATGAAGAATACACAATTCCTAATAGCGCATTAACTGTTGAAGACATTGCAGATAAAAAGACTCACAACACCATGATGATAGACATTGCATCTGCTCACAGC
Source organism: Chamaecyparis obtusa (assembly GCA_027943335.1). Lineage (NCBI taxonomy): Eukaryota > Viridiplantae > Streptophyta > Pinopsida > Cupressales > Cupressaceae > Chamaecyparis > Chamaecyparis obtusa. Next base: position 3,105,280 of record BSBK01000214.1, read on the forward strand.
TATGAAGAATTTGATGATATTAAAGACTGCACTACTGCATATGAAATGTGGATGACACTGAAGAAAATATATGGTGGTGATGCAAATGTGAAAAGAGCCAAAGCAGAAAGCCTAAGAGGACAGTTTGACAAGATGAATATGAAGGAAGATGAAAACATTGCAAAATATGTTGAAAGAATCAAAGCAAGTGTAAGTGCAATTAGAGCTTCTGGAGGAACAATCTCAGATGAAACTGTTATAAGTAAGGTACTCAGAACATTACTCCCTATCTATGCAATAAGAGTATCAGCCATTCAAGAAAGAAGATGTGAATCAAACCACAATATAACTTTGGATGCTTTAGTTGAAAGATTGACAGCCTTTGAATTAGACAACTATGACAACTATGTTCCTAGTTCCAAAAATATTGAATCAGCATTTGAGGCCAAGGTTTCACTAAAGAAGAACAAGAAAATTAAAGAAGTTCAGTCAGAAAGTGAAGAAGTATCAGAAGAAAGTTCTGATAGTGATCTTGAAATTGTAGAAGCATTACTTGCAAAGAAGTACTCTAGAGGGAAAGGTAAATATAAAGGTAAAACTCCTTTAATCTATTTTTCATGTGAAGAAATTGGACATATTGCAGCTAGGTGCCCAAACAAGCAAGTCAAGGAAGAGAAGAGAAGTCACAAGTACTATGGCAAAAATAATTTCAAATCATTCAAAGATAAAGGTAAGAAATCATGTTTTATGGCTAAAGATTCTAATGATAGTGAAGAAGAAATTGTCTTTATTGCTATAAAAGATGAATCTGATGATGATGAAGATAAGATGCCACTTATTTCTCATATAAGCAAAGATGATATATGGATAATAGATAGCGGATGTTCACACCACATGACTGGTGACAAGACAAAATTTGAATATCTAGAAGATTGTGATAGTGGTAATGTAAGATTTGGAAACAATGAACCTTGTTGTATAAAAGGAAAAGGAAGAATCTCATTAACCAAAGAACTCATATGTGATAATGCTTATTGGGTTGAAGGACTAAAACATAATCTTCTAAGTGTAGCACAGCTAATCAACACTGGTTTCAAGGTTGAATTCATGAATGGTCAAGCAAGACTGCTGGATGGAAAAGGAAAACTCATTGGATCAGGCAAACAAACAAAAGGTAACTTATTTTATCTTGATCCCAGTGAATATTCATGCTTTATTGCTCAAATAGAAGAAAGTTGGCTATGGCACAAAAGGTTATGTCATGTGAATTTTGATAACATGATAAAAATAAGCAAATTCAAGAAGGTTAGAGGCATTCCTACTTTGAAGAAACCTGATATTGGTCTATGTAAGAATTGTCAGATTGGCAAAATGAGTAAAACTAGTTTCAAGAGTAAGAACTATCAGTCTAAAGAAATTTTGGAAATTGTGCATACTGATTTATGTGGACCTATTGGAATACAAAGCTATACTGGAGATAAATTCTTTATTCTTTTCGTTGATGATTATTCTAGAATGATGACTATCATGTATTTAAGAGAAAAATCAGAAGCATTTGAAAAGTTCAAATGGTACTTAGCAAGAGTGGAAAAGGAAACAGGGAAAAGATTGAAATGCTTAAGATCAGACAGAGGTGGTGAATTCATCTCCCATGATTTTAACAACTTTTGCATTGAAAGAGGAATCAAAAGATAGGTATCAGCCCCTAGAACTCCTGAGCAGAATGGAATAGCAGAAAGAAGAAACAGATCTATTATGGATTGTGCAAGGACTCTAATGATAGAAAAAAACATCGTTATAAAATACTGGAAGGAAGCTATCAGCACTGCAGTTCATACCTTGAACCGAGAACAATTGAAGAAAGACACATTCAAAACTCCTTATGAATTATGGTATGGCTATAAACCCAATGTAAGTTACATGAAAATATTTGGTAGCAAGTGTTATATCTTAAAAGAATCCAGAAGAAATAAATTTGATGTGAAAAGTGATGAAGGAATATTCCTAGGATATTCTAGCAAAAGCAAGGCATACAAATGTTTGAACTTATCTACTCACAAAGTCATAGAAAGTATACATGTAAAATTTGATGAGTTTGCAGAAAAGACTGAAGAAGAAAGAAAAAGGGAACCTGAGAACTACAGAAGATTTGTTTACATTGAACCTGAAACATTGGCAGACACTACTATCAATAAGGAAACTATATCTACCGAGCCGAGCACCGTTACCGAGTCATAAACCAAGTCACAGGAAGAAGTTCAAACCAAGTCACAGGAAGAAATTCTAACCGAGTCTCAGCCTGAAATTACCGAGCAAATATCTACCGAGCCCAAGCAACCTGAAGAAGAGATCCTAGAAGACAACAGCATGAATCATTCAAAAGGCAAGGAACCCATACTAGCCAAATATGTCAGAAGACATCATACACCAGATCAAATTATTGTAAACAAATCAGATGGTACTATGACAAGAAGCAAGCTAAAAGGTACATGTCTGCTTACTAACTTTGAACCTAGAAATATCAAAGATGCATTGGAAAATGAAAGTTGGATTGAAGCAATGAATGAAGAATTAGATCAAATACAAAAGAACAAAACATGGACTCTTGTACCTAGACCTAAAGATAAGAATGTAATTGGAACAAAATGGGTATTCATGAATAAACTAAATGAAGATGGTCAAGTATCTAGAAACAAAGCTAGACTAGTATGTAAAGGTTATTCTCAAGAAGAAGGTATAGATTATGGAGAAACTTTTGCTCCTATTGCAAGATTAGAAGGTGTAAGAACTCTACTTGCTTATGCAGCACACAAAGAATTTAAGGTATATCAGATGGATATAAAATCTGCATTTCTCAATGGAATTCTTGATGAAGAAGTCTACATTGAACAACCTGAAGGTTTTGTTGATCCAGATAAAAAGGACATGGTCTGCAGGTTACACAAAGCATTGTATGGTTTGAAACAAGCTCCTAGAGCATGGTATGAAAGACTCCATAACTATTTGATTCAGATTAATTTCAAAAGAGCCAATGATAATAGCAATCTGTATATTAAAGAAGGACCGGATGACAAAATTGTATTGGCAGAAATATTTGTAGATGATACTATATTTACAGGGAATGAGGATCAGTGCAAATAATTTTCAGAGCAAATGAACAAAGAATTTGAAATGTCTATGTTTGGTTTAATAAAATTCTTTGTTGGTCTTCAAATTCAGCAAAGCAAGAATGGTATATACATTACTCAATCTAAATACATTAAGGAAATACTTAAGAAGTTTGGTATGGAAGATTCAAAACCAGTTGGTACACCCATGTGTACTGGACTGAAACTTACCAAAAATGATGATTCAAAAGAAGTTGATCAGACCCTATAACGATCTATGATTGGAAAATTGCAGTATGTAGTACATACAAGACCTGATATTTCCTTAGCAGTCGGTATAGTAGCTAGATTCTCAGAAAAACCTAAGGAAAATCATATGATGGCAATCAAAAGAATCTTAAGATATTTAAGAGGAACTGAAGAATATGGTTTGTGGTATAAATTTGGAGGCAATCTAGACTTAAAAGTGTTTACTGATGCTGATTGGGTAGGAAACATTGATGACAGAAAAAGCACAAGTGGTGGAGCATTTTTTCTTGGAAAAAGACTGGTATCTTGGACTAGTAAAAAGCAAAATTGCACATCTCAATCCACAGCTGAAGCAGAATATGTTGCTGCTGCAGTAAACTGTTCAAATATTGTTTGGTTTAAACAGTTATTAGAAGGTATGAAGGTTGAAATCAAAGAACCAATTGTTATATTCTGTGACAATACCAGTGCAATAAAAATTTCTAAGAATCCAGTGATGCATTCCAAAACCAAGCACATTGCTATTAAATATCACTTTGTCAGAGAATTGGTGCAGGACAAGGAAATCAGATTAGAATATATTCATACAAAAGAATAGATTGCAGACATTTTTACTAAACCATTACCTAAGGATGCATTTGTGTATCTAAGAGGTAAGTTAGGGGTCATTCCCCTATCCGAGGCTCACTAAATACAGTTTTAGTGATGCATCAACCAGAAAATGATTGAAAATCAACCAGTTGATGTAGCATATTCAAGGAATCATTGCATATGAATTAGTACTTGAGGTACATTAATTTACACCAGTAATATGTGAATTGTCTTTGGCATGTGTTGTCAAAGAGGGAGTGTTTGCCATGTCTTTTCTATTACTTCAAGAAATTCTCAATAGTCAGAAGAAAGAATTTTCAGAATAAAGGAAGTTTGCTAACAGAGGGAGATTTGAATCTGAATCGAGCTAACTCTTTCAAATTTCTTATGCTATGACATATTGTGTTTCCATCAATGCCAAAGAGGGAGATTGTTGGAAACAATTGTCTGAAGGAAATTGCTACTCAAATTATGTATTGTCTTTGATGTCACACAATGTCATAGTCCACAGCAATCAGTTCCTACTGAGCTCAGTCAGTCTGCCAGACAGGAATATTAGTGTTTACCGAGTTCAGTCGGTCATCAAAGGAAATTCAGTGTTTACCGAGTTCAGTCGGTCATCAAAGGAAATTCAGTGTTTACCGAGTTCAGTCGGTCATCAAAGGAAATTTAGTGTTTACCGAGTTCACTCAGTTATCAAAGGAAATTCAGTATTTACCGAGTTCAGCCGGTCGTCAAAGGAAATTCAGTGTTTACCGAGTTCAGTCGGTTATCGAAGGTAAAGGATTATCGGTGTTTACCAAGTTCCCTCAGTCTCCGAAAGATTATAGAAATTTATGGTCACTGAGCACTGTTGGCCCTTGAAGGATTTTTGCAAATAGAGTTTGCTTAATTCAGCCGACTGTTATACTAAATAATGTCGATTTGACAAATCTAAAATCATATAAATAAAAGGTCAAATGTGAAAAATAAACAAGAAATATAGCAGAAGATTTACAAAAGAAAGATAGGAAAGGTGTGTATGAATTTGTGAAGGATGTTCAGATATCCTTGAGGTGCAACATAGATTTATTCGATCAGGAAGGATCACACATATGCAGAACAGAGATCTGTAATTAGCAAGATAGTTGCATTATTATACAGGTCATTTTTCATTGTTACCTTCTTATCATTGTAACAGTGAATTCTAAATCTCTTAACCGAGTTGGTTTAACAACCATATTGTAAATCCTCTAACAAGGTGACAATTCCATTGAATTGTTTTCAAGACCTCTTACCAGGCCACTCCTAGCAGGGTGTTTAAATCCTCTAACAAGGTCACACCTAACAGTGTGTTTTTGTAACCTTTTACCGGGTTGGCTTCTAACCGGGCATCACTTCAGAAAAGTGAAAATCAGTATCTAGATACATTGGTGGTTTTTCCCATATTGGGTTTCCACGTTAAATCTTGTGTCTCTTGTGTTCTTAATTGCTATCTTAATCATACACCAGTACTGATGAATATCTAAAAGATAATTTTGCTAATACTTTCTGCATCTTCAAAGTTACTGCAATCTATTTAGCGAGTGCTAAAACAGATAACATTGTTAAGATATCCTAAGGGATCTGGAAAGAATTAATTGTGAAGTGTTTTATGGTTGACTGATTCACCCCCCCTCTCAGTCACTTCATCCATATTCCATCACACATTTGGTAGCTAAGATTGATCCACTAAAGTACCTACTGAGAAAAGTTGCCCTCACAGGTAGATTAGCCAAATGGGTCATGCTCTTAAGTGAATTTGACATTGAATATATTGAAATAAAAGCTATCAAACACCAAGTTATGGATGATCAATTGGTAGATGCACCTATTTTTGATGATACACCAATGAAAATAGAGTTCCCAGATTCCTCTATCATGAATCTTTCTTCTAGAGAATGGCAATTGCTCTTTGATGGCTCTTATACAAAGAATGGATCAGGAGCAGGCATATTGTTCATCATGCCTCAAGGATACTCAATCCCTAAAGCATTCAAATTAAAGTTCCCTTGCACAAATAATATTGCTAAACATGAATCCCTGTATGAAACTAGCAATTGAGTGGAGACTGACTGAGTTACACATTCATGGGGACTCCCAACTTGTTATCAATCAAGTCAATGATGTGTACCAGACAAAAGATGAAAATCTCATTCCATACAAAAGAATGGTAGATGATCTAAAGAAATATTTCATATCTATCACATTTGAGAAAATTCCTAGAACAAAGAACAGGGCTGTTGATGCAATGGCAACGCTATCTACTCTATTACAGTAGCCTGAACATGAGCTACGCTATGAGTTCCTGGTGAAAGCACTATCTTATCCTGCATATGATTCCCCTGAAACCTGCATGATCTGCACTATTGTTGGTCATGATTCATCTCGATACAAAAACATTTTCTCCTATCTCCAAGACCAAATCATTCTTGATACCTTATTCACAATGCGTCCTGGTATGTCATCAGTGGTAACAATCTGTACAAATGAGGTCTAGATCGTACACTACTTAGATTTTTATAATAGGAAGAGTCTCAACGTGCACTCAAGGAAGTCCATGAAGTTATATGTGGGTCACACTTGAATAGTTTAACGCTAGCTCGAAAGCTTGTTAGGGTTGGGTACTATTGGCCTGAAATGGAGAAAGATGCAATCAAGTTTGCTAAGAACTGTCAAAAGTGCCAAGTACATGGTAACTTAATTCATGCTCCAAGGAAAGATCTAATTCCCTTTACTACACAATGGCCTTTTCACCAATGGGCATTTGATCTTATAGGATCCATACATCCTCATTCTTCTAATGGACATACCCATATCATAACAGCTATAGACTATTTTACAAAATGGGTAGAAGTAGTCCCCTTGACTCAAGCAACTAGCAAGAAAATTTCTATGTTCATTTTGAACTACATCATATGTTGATATGGAATTCCACACTCTATAGTCACAGATAATGGTGGAAAATTCAAAAATAGAGACTTAGATGATCTATGTGCCAAATTCAATATAACACAACATTGGTCATCTATCTACTATCCTCAAGGGAATGGACAAGAAGAGGCTTCTAACCAGAATCTATTGAAAATCTTCCATCGTACAATTAATAAAATAGGAAGAGACTGGCATCTCATGATCAATTCAACTCTCTGGGCCTACAAAAAAAATATCAAAATGCCCACTAGGGCTACACCATTCGCTTTAGTTTATGGGTCTGAAGCCGTACTACCTATTGAGGTTGAAATCCCATCACTAAGAATCAGAATGCATGGTCTAGTAATTTATGATGACTACAAAGTGTCTAGGTTGCAAGAACTTGAACTACTAGATGAGCATAGACAAGTAGCATATGATCATCTCAGAGTGTATCAGAAAAGAATGTCTAGAGGCTACAACAAGAAAGTCAGACACAGAGAATTTCAGGTTGGTGATCTAGTCTTGAGAGAGAATCCTAAAAATCAATCACATAGAGAATGCAAGGGGAAGTTTGAACCCAACTAGCTAGGTCTCTTTGTAATCACTGCTAATTTTGGCTTTGGAGCCTATAAACTCTCAATTACTGAAGGAGAACAGCTCCAAGAACCAATCAACATTCTCCATCTGAAGAAATTCTATGCCTAAGGCATTCAGTGTATGGTAAAATATCTGAAAAAAAATTTTAAAATATGAAAAAGTCCTGGAAAAGTGAACATCTTGGTGAAAACCTAGCAAATAGGTGCCTTGATGATTCACAAAAAAATCAAAAAATACCAAAAATATCAAAAAATTTGGAAAAGATGAAAAATACAAAAAAATGAGAAAAAGAAAAAGTGCCTTGGTGAAAACCTGGAAACGGGTGCCTTGGTAGCAAAAATAGAATCTCTACCAAGATGGTGAAAACTTGGCAAATAGGTGCCACTTGTTAAAAATACTCCATCTATCAGTGCAATCTTGGTCTTTCCCAACTTTCAGTCTACTTTAGTCTGTATATATCCTTGTTTCAATAAAGTCAGTATGTACACCAATTAGCTCAAGCGTCTGTATCCTATCAATGCTTAACACTTGGGGCAATCAATGTCATATCCTATGGTCTCTAGTATACTTTAGATGTGTCATATCAAGTCAAAGTCCTTTGAAGCTTCATCTGAGTCAATCAGCCTGTCTCCTCTCTAGAAAGGATTTTGCATCTACAACAACAAAATCAAACATCAAACATAAATTGAAAACAATATATGCTTTTTACATGCTTTTATCTCCTTGTATGCTTACCAATTCGCATTGAGATTTTTGCATATTATGTCCTTTGAGCTCTTCGATGATGTCCTTTATAGGATTTAGAGAGTGATGACTAGGGGCATAATCTTTTCTTTGTCTTCTACTTGTATGTGAAAATCTAACAACCTTGGAAATTCTGGATTGAAATGGTGTTCGTCTGTAAGAGCCTCTATCTCGAATTGGATGGCCATGAGTACCTCGACCATTGATACTCAAAAAATTAAAAGAAGTTTGATCTAACTATTATCTTTTTGAGTGAGTTCTTTCTCCTACTGTGAAACGTGATCTTGCCTAAGGATGTGAACGCTAAAGGGTCACTACGGGTAATTCACACTGGATTTAGAATGATCTCTTAACTGTTTGATATGTTTGAATGCAAGGAATATTCAGGTCATCATGATATTTATGTTATGATGCCTATACAAATTGCTATATCAAAATGGACATGATATTCAGGTCATCCTAGCAGTTGTGCCTTGGTGCTTATATCTAATTTGACATTCCAAAAATAAAATCAATATTCATATGTCCATGGTTGCCTAACCAGTGGGTGTTGTATTGATTCTTGAGCATACAAATTGATATTCATATTTATATGGTTTCATAACTAGTGGGCATTGTATTGATTTATCTGGTTACCTAAAAGTTCAAAGATGACAACAAATCGACACATGATCAGTGACTAGGTCCTAGGTCCTAGGTTTGCATTTCATTCTGCATTTCATTTTTCACTTTGCATGATCTCACAAATTGTTTGAACACTTAAACGATTCTTCAAAACCAAAAATGCTAAACATGACACAAGGACTGAGCATTGTATGAAGGTTCCTCCAACGAAATAGCAAGTAGAATCCTTTTTCAGGATCAAAATCAAAATCTGAGATCATTCATATTATTAACTACTTGCATATTTGACCTTCAATCATCAAAAAAAATCTAGAATTCAACTTAACTGATTATCTTACATCAAACTATCAAAATTTCAACTTGGTCAACTATGGTCAGCTCATGGTTTAACCTAGTCAAACTTGGTCTCTAGGACCTCTAAACGATGTAGAACATGTTCTCCAATGTGTATAACCACTTCTCAAATCAATTAACATGCTTCTAAACTATAATGTTGACTTTTCTTGTCAAATTTCAATTTTAATCCCGAAGGGGGCATGGTATTGCACATCATTCAAGTCTGTAAATCTAAATCTATAATCAATCTTTCCTAAGTAATCAAGACAACAACCACATCTAGTTGTTGATTCATCTAAAAGACCTCATCGCTTGGGGCATATTAGATTCATCGAGATCCATATCAATCTAGTATCCTAATCTATCTTGAAAACTGTATCAGCTTTTCGTAACCATCAGTTCATTAGTGTTATTTCCTTGGTTCTTCATAATGGATGGGTTCAGGATGTGATACCAATATGATTCTCTTTGAACAATCAAGTTTCGAATCGGTCACTCACTTCTTCGTAATCATAAGGTTCAGAATCAGGCATTTTAGAACTTTTTCATAATCACCGGTTCATTGCTGTTATAGTTAACATTATCTTTGGTCATTTAGGACCTAACATCTTCAAATCTTTCAATCATTTTCTATCTCGGAATCGGTTCATCTTTAAAATTAGTTTCAATCTCAAACATCTTTATCATACACAGACTATCTTTGAACCATTGCGCTTTGCACAGTAATTCAAAGAGGGGCAAAATGTAATACCCCAAAAATGGGCTATAGGTTCATTAACCTCCTACATCAACAAATCGAACGAAATTGATACAAAAAATCTTAACCTAAGGCACATCTTCACATTATCAAATTTAATTGATTATCCTAAATTCTGCATCGGGGAATATTCCTAGAAATATTCCTAATTTATCATAATTATTCTTAATTTAATAATTATTTGGCAATAAATCCTATTTATCCTAAAGTTTCATTAATTGAATATTCTGAATATTTAATTAATCAAATTTAATGCTGCCACTTAATTATTTAAGTATATTTATTCCTAAATTATATTATTTAATTTTAACAATAAATCAAAAAATCTTATGACTAATTGATTAAATTTCTATTTAATTAATTAAAGTCAGTTGTCAATATTTAATAATATAGTTTTTGAATAAAAGTTTGATTTAATAATTGATTAACCCATAAATTAATTGTTTTAATTTTAAAATCAATTAAGTGGAAAATAAATCACTTTATTTATTAAATTAATTCATATTAAATCATGCACAATAAAAAAAAGCAATCAACTTTAAATCAATTTTCAATTTCAATTTGTTAACTTTCTAAACTCAGCATCTGATGATGAGTTGAAAAAGAGAACTAAAGCTCTATTTTGAGATAAAAACTACTTTTGCTTGATTTTATGGGTTTATTTATTATGATTTCTTGTTAACTCAAAAATCAACCCGAGTTTATTAAGAGTGATTTATGGCTTTTTCTTATGCATCCTCAAAGCCTGGATTTCTATAAAAACAAGGCTCAACTCTTCACAAATCCCTCTCAAAAAAATCCCTCAAGCTTTCAATCTCACATCTCTCAAATTTGCACAATTACTCTGGTGAATTTATAACTGAAGTACAAAGATTTTGTGATAGGCAATTTTGTGAGATAAATTCATATTTTTTCATAGCTTTGCATATCAATTTATATAATTCTTAGATTAATTTTCATATCAATTCATATAATTCTTAGATTAATTTCATACAATTTTTCATCCTATTGCATCAAAAATCCAAAAAAATAGATTAATTTGCATTCGTATTTCATTGCTTTCATCATTTTAAATCCTTCATTTAGGTGTTGCATTGTCACTGATCTCGATTTCAATCTGAGAACATCATACTCGCAACTACTAGAAGGCAGTAAATCACCTGGTTAGCATAGTTTCAATTACTTGCAGATTTCGGTTTTTGCTAACCTCTAATGTTTTACTGAAGTGTTGTGTCTACAGCTAGGTACAAAATTCACACACATAATTGTTTGAATGATTATAATTATTATTTGAAGAACCATTATTATGATAGTTATTGTTATTGTTATGATAAGTATAGTTGTTATTAAAATGGTTATTGTTATGATGATTATTATTGTGATGATTAATATAAGACTTATTATTATGATTTTGAGTTCTAGATACAAAAGCATGTTCAAAATATTTAATAGTACCAAATTGCAATAATTTTGCCTCCTCTTGACGCAACAAATTTTGAACGATAGGATAAGTTAAAAGAGGAGCTAAAGTAGAAATAGCAAGCTGAGAGTGGATATTAGTGATAAATTGTTGAAACTCCTTAGGGGGACATTTCTTAAGAATTGTAGTAATCAATCTAATATCTGTAAGAGTAACATTTAAACCATTTAACTGAGTTCTAGTAGCATCAAACTTGAGAAAAAATTCATCCATAGATTTAAAATTTATATACCTTAGATCTTCCAAGTTGTCTTGAAGCTAAATCTTACGTGATTCAAAGAAGTTATCATAGGTTTGCTTCAAGATGTCCCATGCTTGATGGGATTTAGTACAGTGTCCAATTAAGACATAAAGGTCGGGACTAATGGAGATTCCAATTGGACCTAGTGCTTCATCATTCTTAACTTGCCAGGCATCTTTGGTTGTTTGAGTAGCAGAGGCGGCTGGTTCGGTAGTCGCATCTGTGGCAACTTCAAGAAAATGTTTAAAATGGAATAGAAAGGAAACATGAGTTTTCCATTGATGGTAGTTAGAGCTATTTAACTTGATTTCTAAAATTAGAGTCGACATGATTAACTAATTAAATGATTAAATTAACCTTAGCAAAGTGAGATACAAAGAATATCTAATGTTAAAGAACAAGAAAAAAAGAATTTACTCTAAGGTTAAGAAGCTTTGAATAAAACAAATTGAATTCTTTAAAAAATTTAAATTTTATTAAATATTTTTAAAATAAAGGAGATAAATTGATTAAAATTATAATTAAGAGTGTAAGAGTGAATAAAAAAGAATTAGAGACAATGTATTGATGTTAATTTAGCTTGTTTACGCAAATTGATAGAAGCAAAAAAAATTAAATTAAATATACATTAGAATGGATATGATAAATTGAATTGAAAGTTAACAATTTGAATTTAAATTAGTATCAAACTATCTTTCAAATATAACAGACTAATTTAAAACCAAACTAACATTTAAATATAATATCAACTTAACTCTCAGATTTAAGAAAATTAAGTTTTAAAAAATGGTCAAATAGATTTTAAAAACAGTCAAATAAACTTGAAAACAAAGCTAAGAATAGCTGAAAAGACTGATTCTATGTTGAGGAATCAGAATAAATAGAGATTGAAGATCATGCAGGTTGGCATGTGGAAGCAAGATGCTGAGAGAGGGCAGAGATAATACAGACGATTATTTTATTTTTTCATAGAAAAAACCAGTCATATTACGGGGGTCATAAATTTTTAGTGCACTGTTGGATTTTGCTAAGATTTTTATATGTTGTTAAGGATGAAGTTTAGGTTCTGACTAGAGTGATCTTCCTAATCTATCCAGGTTCAAAAGATATGGGTGTTGGAGTGAGGTACTATCAAAACGAAGATTAGATTTAAGAGCAGATTTTAAAAGATTAGAAATGTGAAGGTAAAGGATTCATATATAACCAGCAAATATTTTATCCAGCAAATGGAATGTTAAAATAGAATGGAATGGATTCTTATTTAAACAACAAAAAAATTTATAACAGAGATTTATATGCTGAGAGATATATACTGTCAACCAAAAGATATTGAATAGATTTATTTTAACCAACAAAAAGAAAGAAATGATTTGAACAGAAGATTAAAATGTATATGACAGTAAATGAAATATAAACTGAGAATGAAATAACAGAGATAAATATTGTGAAATTGACAACAAAGTTAGATTTAAATGAAAACACAAGCAAATTAGATTCAAACTATTAGATTGAGTTTAGAAATCTGCAGAGAGATTAGATTAGTGATTACAAATGGAATAAACAAGCTTGTAGATCAAAACTCATGAGAGCCAAGAAAAGAATAAAAAATTGCAAGATCAAAGATTAAAACAGAGATATGAAGCTGCAAATGCCAACAAAAAGGAGATATGAGAATATGAAAATCTAGAGAGATTAGATTTAATAAAACTTGAAAAGAGGAAAAAAAAAAAAAAAAAAAGCCTTAGATCTGGCGGCAAGCCATCCAAATCTAAGATTGAGGTTGGAATGCAAGAAAAAATGCAAGAAAATAAAGAGGAAAGAGCCTACAAAATAATGGTTAGAATCCAAAAAATTTCTCCTTCACAGCTAAAATATCCTTCAACTATCCCTGCATGCACACTGAAAAGCAAGGATTAAACATGCTCTGATACCATGTTAGACTCATAAAATAAAATGAAATAGAAAAAGTAAGGAAAGAATCCAAGAGTGTATGCAATGGAAGAGATATACCAAATACTTGAGAGAGAGATAGAGAGATTTTCCTTCAAGAGATCAAATACAAGCTCACAAGAATGCTCCAAGAACCAAGGCAAGAACACAAGAATTTGAAAGGGGAAAAACAAGAAAAACCCCTTGTGAATTATGAATGAGGCTCAAAGCCAAAAGAAGAAGGAAGAATTGGAGCTCAAAGCTCATTACAATATGAGAGAAAGAAATGAGAGAGTAGAGAAGATTATTGAGCAAGTGTGTGAGAGGCATCTCTTTAAGTAGAGATGAGTGGAGGAGTTTGCATGTAACTCCCATCTTAGATGAATGCCACATTCATGTTGTGTGTGAGACAAATGTGAGATTCCTCTTAAGGAGGAATATCTATTTTCCTTAATAAAAGAATTACAAATATGACATGTCATCCCACTTGGACTAGAGGAAAAATACAATAGGATACCTTGGTTTATCCTTTAAATACATATTTTACCAAGGAAAGATTAAATTCTAACAATAATGGATCTTGAGATGGAAGAATTGGGATTGTAGGATCTTGGATTGGAGGAATTGAGGTGATAAGATCCTAGATTGGGGGTGATGGAAGCAATAAAACATGCAGTAGAGGAAGTGAAGGGATTGGATCCTAATTTTCTTCTACTGGTATTTAAACATGCTTTTGGACAAGATCTTGACATGATAGGATTTGTGTGGATAGAGTGATGGGGGATGTATGGATGGACTCTTTAGAAAGATTGGATGGAAGGATGGGAGATTCTACAACTATGATGGCAAGAAGAAGGGTGAACTCATGAGGCTCATCGGATATGCTTTGGACAATTCTAGGAGTAGGAGATGTGGATGGAGTTTGGATGGACGCAATGCATGTGAATGACTCAATGATGTTAGGAGATGGAAGGCGATTAATAAGTGGGTTGTATGGAAGATAGATAATAGATGGGAGAGGTGGATGGGCCTCATCAGTGATGGATTCACATGAAGGATTGAGATGGCTTGGCTCTTCAACTTCAGGAAGGGGATTTTTTGTTGTTTTCTTTGTGAAACTCCTTGGAGACTTTTAGATTGGTGGAGATGATGGATTGGAATGTGGAGGAGATGGAGAGCTAGGATAGTCCTCACATGAATATGGGGTGGAAGATGGTGAACCTTCTTGAGGGGATGATGGTGCAGACAAGGAGTTGGAGGATGATGGGATTAGATAGTTCACATAGGTAGGTTTTGAGGAAGCTTGTGAACTTGATGGAATTTTTGGTAAGATAGGGTAGATGGGTTGAGATATAGGATATGAAGTGGATTGAGTGATGCATAATTTTTGTGGAATGGAATTTGCAGCAATGTAAGCCAGAATGGAAGATGCTAGATTTGAATAGGATATAGTGGATGGAGGGTCTAGATAGGATAGAGGATTAGGGTAATGGATTGGAAGACTAGGATTTTGGATTTGAAACTGGATTGGAGGATAAGTAGATGGAGGATTCTGGTAAAGGATGGGAAGACTAGGATTTTGGATTTGAGAGTGATTTGGAGGATGAGTGGATGGAGGTTTTAGATAAGGGAAGTAGTGTGAAGTGTTTCTATGGGAAGATGGTGATTGGGATATGACCATAGACATAGGTGGAGGTATGAAGGATGGATATGGAGGATATGTAGGCTTAATATAGGAAGAAGTTGTGGATGGATAGGATAATGGACTTCCCTTGCCAAGGACATGAAAGGGAGTGCTAGTGGATAAGAGTGAAGGTACGATAGGATAATTTGGAGGAATGATTGGATGTTGGAAGGTGATTGGGGCAAGATTGCTAAGATTTTCAAAGTATTTATTATGATTTACAAGGCTTTCATCATCATTAGAACAGGATGGAGTGGGAGAAAAGAAGTGACAACCAAACTCATCATAATAGATTTGAGACATGTTGACTTGAAAATGAGTTGGATAGGGATGAAGATGGATTGGAAGACTAAGGCTTTTGGATTGGGATGACCAAGGAACTCAGACTAGGATCAGACTTGGTTTCTAAAAAGCTTGGATGTTTGCTGGATTTTGGAGGTTTTGGACTTTGACTTGGCAACATGGATTTGATTGTAGAACTCTTTGCTTTGTGTTTGTTCAACAGATGTTTTGCACTAAGTATGAAACTTTGGAAAACACATCAAGAAGAACTACCTAGAAGTCAAGCTAGTATCAAAACCTTTTTCCATAGCTTGATACCCCCTAAAAGGGGATACATATGGTGAGTATCTTAAGGTGATCCCGTAAAACCCTTGGATCGGTCCTTGCACAAGGATTTTGATACCTTCAGATGTAAATAGGGTAGCCTCTATTTTAATAGGTTTGCAGTTGTTCCATGGAATCCTCCCAATTAGTTTGTATGCACGTGACTCACTTAAGAGCCTAGTTGACCATGTCGAAATCATAGGGATTATTCACCTACCCCAAGCTACCATCAACATGCATTGCCAGACCTTGAGGGGATGTAAGCGAGATTTTTCTCAACACTTTATTTCTATACCAGTCGGGGAAGGCACTGGTTTGAGGTTGTTCTCCAAAGAGGAAGCGCTTTTCTCCCCGGATGGGCCTCTCTAAAAGTAAAACAAGTGAACTTGTCTTAGTTCAAGTGTTTTACGTTACTTAGATTAACAAGGATTTTTCAAAAATGGGAAACTCCTAGATGCACATCATGAAGATTCTTTTCCCAAAAATTGATTGTTTGAATTGAAATGTTGAAGACACAAGTTTTTAAGGTTTTTGATTTGTTCTTTCTCTCTTCAAAAATTAAAACTTCAAGCAATTGCAAGTTCTTTATTTGGGCATTCAAGATTTGATTTGCGTGTTATTTTAAGAACTTTGAAATGAACTTTTGAAAAAAAGAGGGAATAGGGATGCTTTTCTTTCACCGTTTTAGACCATTCAAGAATGTGTTTGGAAATGAAAAATGACTCTTTTTAGGACTCTAAGGTTGATTTTAGGATGCTTTCTCGGATTGATTTTAGGACCTAAAATAAAAGATGATTTAATGCAATTTGTGGTTCTTTTTAGGCCTCAAAATGAAGTGTTCCTAACTTTTTCTTGAATGCATCTAAAACCTTGATTTTGCAAGGATGCAAATGATTTGATTGTTATATTTTTGTTTGTTTTGTTAGAAGAGATTTTGTAAAAAAAATGTAGTCCTTTAGAGCATTCAAGAATGATTTGGGGGTTCTTTTTAAACACTAAAACAAGATGTGCATGATTTTGCTTTGTTCATTTTTAACCCAAAACTAAAATGACTTTTTTGGCCCCAGATGTGATCTGGGAAATGCAATAGTTCCCGGATGCGACCCAAAATATAGGATGCGATCCTAGATTTGACTAGATGCAACCCGAGATACGGGATGTGACCCAAAATATGAGATGTGATCCTAAATTCCCCAGATGTGATGCTCTGGCAATCAAAATATGGTAAAAAAAAATTTTACACAGGAATTACATATTTTTTCATCAAAATGAGATTTTTCAGGGATTTTTTTGGAAGAATGGGCCAAGTTTTTACAAGAAGAAGAATAATGAATAGATAGAAAAGAGGAATAATGGGGTTTTAGACAAGAAAATAGATTTGAATGCCTCATCCACCTTCAAGCTTCAATTTTTTCCAAAAACTCCAAAATCGATGAGATGCTTGCTTAAAAGACCCCTAAAGTGGGTGCCAGTAGGCATGCCCAAATGTAGACTATGGTTTCACCTGTTTCTTGTCTTGAAAGGCTGAAACACTCAAACATTAGATAAAAACATGTTCATGAGTTCAAAAAAAAGACATTAAAATAAAATCAAGCCACCTCAAGATTGTTGCCAAAAATAAGTGCTATAGAGCACTGTTTGATTTGCTTCAATGAGAGGTATGTGGTTGTGCTCTCTAGCACATGGAGAGGGATTTTTGGTGAGGCATAAATGAAGATTAAGCTAAGAATTCTTATGCTATGCAAGAGCAATGTAAGAAAATAGGTTCAATCCATTATTCTAAGCTATGATGATTTAAGAAGCATAAAACAGAGTTAATCTAACAAATATGCTAAATGCTATGCTATGCTAGATGTATTTTACCATTATAACAACGCATGAAAGATGAAACTAATCTAATACTTTTATCTTGGAAGGAGGAGTATTTATAGGATTTGGGAAGGGCTTAGGTTAGGAGGAGAGTTAGAGTTTGGGGTTTGGTTAGGGGTTGAGTCAAGGGGATAAGGATTGACTTTCAAAGGTTGAATGGACCAAGATTAGGATAAGGGTTGAAAAATTTCTAGAAGAGTCTAGGGGTTTCTAGGATTTAGGATTTTAAATAAATATTTAATTTATTTAAGGAATGTGGTTGAGGACTTTATTTACTAAATGAATTTAGTAAATAGGAGGGGTTATGTTTAAATTAGATTTAAACATTTTTGAAAGGGGTTTATCATTCAAATGTGATTTAAATGTTTTGGGGAGGGATCTTTTAATTAAAGATGTTTAATTAAAACAAAGGGATGTAATGGCATAAAAATATATTAATTAATTATTAAATGATGATGTCATTAGGGATTTTTAGAAAAATAAAAATACTTTTATTTTCTAATGGATTTTTAGGTGTCTACAATAAGCATTATGGATGATGGCTCTCAAATGAACCTCAATAAGGAACCCTTGCTAGGTGCACCATAGAATGGAATATTCAAAATGAAGATGCAATCATGAAAGATCTAGACAAAATTCAAGATCTAAGCTATAATGCAAATTCAAGAACAAGAAAGAAAATCTAATCTAACAAGATTACAATACCTCCTAGTTAAGCTACCTGATTTAAGCTAAATGTAATAAGGAAATGCTAAACTAAGAATGCAATTAAGCTAAAATGTTCTTAAGAATGCCAGATTAAGATGCCAGATTGATTGACCAACTGAATAACTCACTAACTAGCCAAGAATGAGGAGAGAGTCTCCTTTTATAGAATTTAGAAATGAATGGACGGTCAAGATTAAGAGGCAAAATCCAAGGGTGGACAAATAAACCCTATTTTGACTTTAGGCTACAAGATTCTCAAGAGGTAAAATCAAATGGATGAGAATTATTAGGTAGAAATGAGTGGTGATGATTAAGAGGCAAAAGAGATTCCACTTTTTGTCATTTTCTCTTTTTTAAATTAAGAAATTCCATTTTCACATGCACACATAGGATAAAGTGGATTTTATTTAATTAAAAGGGGACATGTTCTTTTAATCAAATAAGACTTAGGATAAAGTGTTCAAACTTTAGGATATAATCAAATAAATGATTAAAGTGATGATTTGATCAAGAGATAAAATTTATTAACCATAAGATAAGGTCTAGTATTTTTAATGTTTAAGGTTAGAGTGGAGCTCAAGGTTTACTAGACCATTTTTGGGTGATTACAATCATAAGCATCAAATATATATCATCATATATTTAATTCAGCATCATAAGCATCACATATGTGCCACCATGAATTAAGAGAGGGGAAATATAAATTAAAAAAATTAAAAGTTACTTCATGAATTAATTATGTAATGGAATTAGAATTAAAAACATAACTCATACATTTAATTCCTGTAATTGATCTTCTTCTTCATCCAACTCATCATCATGACCATCATGATCATCATCTCCATCTCCATCATCCTCATCATCATCATCATCATCATCATCATCTTCTTCTTCTTCTTCTTCTCCTTCATCATCATCATAATTGTCATCATTATCACCACCATCATCTTCATCGTCACCATCACCATCACCATCACCATCACCACCACCACCACCACCACCACCACCACCACTATCACCATCACCATCAAAAAAATTATCATAATCATTATCATCTTCTTCTTCATGAACATTTTCATCAGGAAAATCATCGGCCAATTGTTGATCGTGACCATTAACTACATCATCTTCTACTTTTTTCAGTATCTTCTTCTTCCATCACATTATACTTTATTGGCCTTCCTATGTTGGATATTTCTAATGCATGGGGTGGTGATTGATACATTTAATATTTTTAATCACTACATTATTGAATGGGCATTCATATTGTTGTCATTTATGGTTTGTCACTGATGTCAACATATGTTTCTGTGAAGAGTATAGACTAAGTATGATAGTGTACTAACACTGTATGGATGATTCAGAATGTGTGAAGTCAAATGAGATTTAAAGAAGGTGTTGTGATCTTATATCCAAGATCGCATCATGTGATGTTTCATATTGGCTAAGTTACATATGTTTTGGTGAGGACTGGTTCCTAAACAGTGACAGTGGAAGTTGACAGAGATAGTCTCTATGTTTCTAGCATATATTACAAAAGGTTTGGATTCAGTGTATGCAAGCTTGAGTGATGAAAGAAAAGGTAATGGAGAATTTTTTCTGGTCAACGCAAGGTATGGAATGCTGGATGATGTCAGCTATGGTGTGTGATCTAGAGAAGACTTATTTAGGATCTGACTTCAGAGGTGTAGTGAGGATTTTGTTTTGGAAAATGTAAATTAAGGATGTCAGTCTTTAATTGTTGTAATAGAATTATTGTATACTTGTTTTAGGTATCATGTGTATCTTAGCAAGATTTTATGTAATTAGGAAAGCCTAATGGGCCGACCTGGTCATGTAGAATGTAATAGGGTATATATGTAAGTTCTTTTCTTTGGAAAAGATATGGAGAGAATATATGTGATGTAAAAGGTATTGTAAAAGTTGTGAGCTTGTGTCTGCTGATGTAGAGTAGAGGATTACTAGTGAAATTCATTGGAACTAATCAAGAAAAGAAAGTTGTTTTTGGACATTTCAAAAGATTGTGTATTTATTCATATACACTAGTTGTGAATAGTAATAAGTTTTGAAGGTGGATTTAACCTTCTTTAGGTAGTGAGCCCACCCTTCTTTCTTGACTCCTAATAGGGTGTTTCCTCTAATAAGGACTATGTACTGCAATGTTTCAATAAGCTCCTAACAAGTCTAAATCTTATAACAAGGATACTATACTCTCAGTACATCATTTGTGGGTTCTAATTCCCACCGGGGTTTATACCTTTAATAGGGTTTCCCTAAGACCAAAATATTGTGTTGTTGTGTTGGAATTAATTGTGTTCATTAGATTTGATATTGCTACTACTCAAAGTTTAAATTTTAATAATCTTTCATACAACTAATTCACCCCCCCGTCTCATTTGTATTGCGGACTGTTATTCTTAACAATTGGTATCAAAGCTACTGGTTCTTAGAGAGAAATCTTAACAACTTGAGGTGATCCTAGAGATGACATTCTATAGGAAGGATAGTCTGAAATTTGATCCTAAGAACTTTGACAGTTGGAAGAACAAGATGAAAACTCATTTTTTCTATTTAGGCATTGACTACTAGTTGATCACAAAGAATAAGTTATCTATAAAGTCTAAGAATGACTTACCATCTTCTACAGAAGATGAGAAGAAAATATTTTCACTTAACATGATTGCAAGGGAAGCATTAATCAGTGCACTCTCTAAAGGATAATTTACTGAAGTTAAAGACTTGGATTCGACATACAAGATCTGGGAAAGATTAGAAGCACTATATGAAGGAGACAAGTATACCAAAAAATTGAAGTTACAGAATTGGAAAACAAAGATGGAGAAGTTACAATGAATGAGGATGAAAGCATTAGGGCTTATGCTTAAAGGGTTACAGAAGTTGTAGTTGGAATCAACAATTATGGAGGCACTTATGATGAAGAAGAAGTTGTTGTGAAGATTCTTAGATCATTGACACATGCTTACAAATTTAAGGCTATGTCTATTCAAGAGACTATACCTCTGACTCTAAACTTAAGTAGAGATATGTTGATTGCAAAGCTAACTACCTTTCAAGCTGCTGAATTGGGAGATTATGTACCTAAAGTTGAATCTACATTTAAAGCATCTGCACACAAGAAGATAATGTCTACACTTACGAGCACCAATAGTGAGAACCTAAAAGAAGAGCTAGGTGAATATGCTGAGGAATGGGAATAGATACAAGCATAAGAAAGGAAGATGCTTGAACTTGTTGCACTAATTTCTAGAAGAGAAAAGAGAGGTAAGGGTAAATTTCAAGGCAAATTACCTTTGAAATATTTTTCATGTAATAAGGTAGGTCATTTTGCATCTAGATGTCCTACAAGAGTTCCTAAGTACAAGCCTAAGTTTTTCAAATCTAAGTATTCAAAGGATAAGGAATGTTATTAAGCTAGTGAAGGAATTTTTGATGATGGTGATTTAGATTATGAGGAGATTGGATTTGTTGCTATTATAGATGAACCAATACATGAGGAAAAAGCTTTAGTATCTCATGTTTATAATAAATCTGAATGGATCATAGATAGTGGTTGTTCACATCATATGACTGGAGATAAAAACAAGTTTGTTAAATTAGTAAAGTATGATGGTGGTGTTGTGAGGTTTGGAGACAATCTTCCTAAACCTGTCATAGGAGTAGGATCTATTACTCTGGATGGAAAAACTAATACTGATAATCTACTACTTGTTGATGGACTCAAGCATAATTTATTGAGTGTTGGACAGTTGATGGAAAAAGAGTTTCAATTACAATGCAATTATAGTAAATGTTTTATCAGAAGTAAGGCA
This sequence comes from Chamaecyparis obtusa, assembly GCA_027943335.1. Taxonomy (NCBI): domain Eukaryota; kingdom Viridiplantae; phylum Streptophyta; class Pinopsida; order Cupressales; family Cupressaceae; genus Chamaecyparis; species Chamaecyparis obtusa. Next base: position 3,127,545 of record BSBK01000214.1, read on the forward strand.
GGAAAGTTGATTGCAACTGGTACTAAATCTAGAGTTAATGTAATTGAATTAAATACATCTGGAGCCTCTTGCTTTGTTGCAAAAGTAGATGAAATTTGGTTGTGCCACATAAGGTTTTGTCATGTTAACTTTGACAATATTGTGAAGGCAAGTCTAACTAAAGCAGTTAAAGATCTACCAAAGATTGTGAAACCATCTAACACCATATGTAGTGTGTTATGGGAAAATAGACAAGAAGCAGTTACAAAAGCAAAGCATATACATAAAAATAAAAGTTGGAGTTGGTACATACAGACCTATGTGGACCTAAAAGGACAAAATCATACTATGGTGAAATGTATTTCATACTTTTTATTGACGATATTATCTTTGGAGGCAATGATGAATTATGTAAGAAACTCTCTAAGGAGATGGAAAATGGATTTGAGATGTCCGTGATAGGTGAAATGAAATTCTTTCTTGGGCTACAAATGATTCAAAATGCAAATGGTATCTTTATTTCTCAGAATAAGTAGCTCAAATAAATGCTAAAGAAGTTTGGAATGGAAGACTCTAAACCAGTAGGAACACCCATGGTGACCAGTAATAAACTATCAAGTAATGATGAAACTCAGTGTGTATTACAGACCAAATACAGATCAATGGTTGGTGGATTACAATATTTGACTCATACAAGACCAGATATTGCTAATGCTATTGGAATTGTGGCTAGATATCAGGCTGAGCTAAAGGAGACACACTTAGCTTTTGTAAAAAGGATATTCAAATATCTGAAAGGAACAATTGAATATGGCCTATGGTATGATAGGAATGATAGTTTTGAACTTCATGCTTATACTGATACTGATTGGGAAGGAAACATTGATGAAAAAGAAAGTACTAGTGGTGGTGCATTTTTCCTTGGGAAAAAGTTGGTTTCATGGTTAAGTAAGAAGCAAGATTGTATAGCTCAATCTACTGCGGAATAAGAGTATGTTGTTGCTACTACTAACTGCACTCAAATTTTTTGGATGAAGAAAATGCTGAAGGATATTGAGATATATTTTGATGAGCCAGTGGTTATCCATTGTGATAACACCAATACATTGAATATGTCAAAGAACCCAGTGATGCATTCTAAAACTAAACATATCTCTATCAAGTATCACTTCTTGAGAGACAAGGTGGTAGAAAAGGAGATAAAGTTGGAATATATTAGCATAGAGGAACAAATTGTTGACATCTTTACTAAGTCATTTCCAAAACATACCTTTGAGTATCTCAGAGGTATGCTTGGGGTCTAGGACCCCTCCTAGTCAAAACTAAATGATGCAAGGATGCATCAATCCAGAGGTTTTCAGAGCCTTATCCTATTCTAGACTCGATGTAGGGATCTACTCCTCAAGGGGAGTGATCATAGAAGGAAGGTGTTGAAGAACAACTCCTAACTCATGGAACCCTTTTCCATTGTTGTCAAAGGGGGAGTGTTTCTATGAGAAAATCCCTACTGTATGGGGAGATTATATGTGGTACTATCTGGCTACAGAGCTTTGGGTTGATATAACTTTGGGATGATGGATTTTCCCATATGTTGACATCAATGCCAAAGGGAGAGATTTTTGGATATTGCTAATGCATGGGGTGGTGATTGATACATTTAATATGTTTAATCACTACGTTACTTAATGGGCATTCATATTGTTGTCATTTGTGGTTTGTAACTGATGTCAACATATGTTTCTGTGAAGAGTACAGACTAAATATGAGAGTGTACTGACACTATACAGATGAGTCAGAATGTGTGAAGTCAGATGAGAGTTTAGGAAGGTGTTGTGATATTATATCCAAGATTGCATCATGTGATGTTTCATATTGGATGAGTTACAGATGTTTTGGTGAGGATTGGTTCCTGAATAGTGACAATGGAAGTTGACAAAGATAGTCTTTGTGGTTCTGGCATATCTTACAGAAGGTTTGGATTTAGTGTATGCAAGCTTGAGGGATGAAAGAAAATGTAATGGAGAATGTTTGTTGGTCAGTGCAAGGTATGTAATTCTGGATGACATCAGTTGTGGCATGTGATTTGGAGAAGACTTATTTAGGAGCCAACTTCAGAGGTGTAGCATGGATTTTGTTTTGGAAAATGTAAATTAAGGATGTCGATCTTTAATTATTATAATATAATGATTGTATACTTGTTTTAGGTACCCTGTGTATCTTAGCAAGAGTTTATGTAACTAGGAAAGCCTAATGGGCCGACTTGATCATGTAGAATGTAATAGGGTATATATGTAAGATCTTTTCTTTGGAAAAGATATGGAGAGAATATATGTGATGTAAAAGGTATTGGAAAAGTTGCGAGCTTGTGTCTAGTGATGTAGAGAAAAGCATTATTGGTGAACTTCATTTGAACTAATCAAGCAAAGAAAGTTGTTGTCGAACAGTTCAAAAGATTGTGTATTTCTTCATAAATACTTCTTGTGAATAGTGAGTTCTAAAGGTGGATTTAACCTTCTTTAGGAAGTGAGCCTGGGTAGTGAGCCCACCCTTCTTTCTTGACTCCTAACAGGGTCTATCCTCTAACAAGGGCTATATACTACAATGTTTCAATAAGCTCCTAACAGGGCTAAATCTTCTAACAAGTATACTATACTCACAGAACATCATTTGTGGGTGCTAATTCCCACCGAGTTTTTTTACCTTTAACAGGGTTTCCCCAAGACTAAAATATTGTGTTGTTGTGTTGGCATTCATTCTACTCAAATTTTAAAGTTTAATAATCTTTCATACAACTTATTCACCCCCCCCCTCTCAATTGTATTGTGGATTGTTATTCCTAACATCCTCTTGGATCGTGTCTAACAACAAATTATCAACCCAGTTTATCTGGAACCTTTGAGTAAAATACCTTCTCACATTGGCTTGAAAGAACATAGGGCTCATCCCCAACTGGCTCAAATGATCTTTCATTAATAATTGTAAATTCATTATCATGTTCAATAATAGTTCTATTAGGATCATTTTGATTTAGTCATAGCCTGTACCATTTGATGACAAATAGAACTAATTTAAAATAATTAAAGTCACACTCAAGTATATCAACCAAAATGCCATAGTATCAATTTTGAGACTCTTGAGGATGTATGTCATTTATAGATGAAATATTAGTCACCTCAAAGACTATAGTAATCACATAATCACAAATTTTCTTCATGTCATCTGACTTTTTGACATAAAATTTATGACCATAGCAGCACATAGCATTGTGGTGTTTGACCTGCATTATGTCAAACATGTAAAAATTATTGCATCATGAGTTGATAAACATGTGGGTGATTAATAAATTTATACCTACCTTTTTATCTCTTAATGTTAGAAAGTAAAGTCCACCAAGATAACTGAGAGGGGGGTGAATCAGTTATCAGATAAATACAACTTTTATCAACTTCAATAGATTTTAACCATGTAAGAAATGTAATCAACAAACATAGAAAGATATACATACACAATAACACAATGACAGAAGATATGTTGACTAGGGAACCTCTTGATCAAAGAGTAAACCCTAGTGGGAATGATGCCCACAAAAGATGCACTAATATTAAAGTTCCTTGTAAGAGGATGGATTATGTTAGGAGTCTAATAAAATACATTCAATACATATCAGTCCCTGTTAGGAGACTTTGAATCCCTACTAAAAGATTCTAACTCTGTTAGGAGTTATGGAAGACAAAAGGACCCACTGCCCAAAAAGCTTCAGGTGTAAGATCACTGAACACACTGTCCAACTGATCTTTGTATTACTCAATAGAATAATACCAAAAGATTATTAATCTCAACAACTCAATACTCCTTCTCTAACTGTGCCAAACTGTACTAACTGCTTCATCAGATCTCAATACTAGATCTATGTACTTCGCATGTCCTCTTCCAAAAAGTATTGCACAATTCCACAATTCACTTTAAAATACCATACACAATTACATTTTTACAATAAGGAAAACATTCCTTCATTTATACCACACTCAAATAATTACAAATGAGTTGGCATACAAATTACAAAATAAAATCTTCCACACATTACATTAAAGTTACACAAAATTGTCAGCTTCCAATTAAGATAATTCTTCACTCGTACGACCTCAGACCTTGCACTCATGTCCACATCACTATCATCATGTCTTAATATTTTTTTCAACTTCACATGATCATATTCAATCATGATTAGGAGATATCATCTGATTCCCACAAACGGCTACTCAAGAACACTGGCTGAAAACTGTTTCCACTGATTTTCACATAACTGTCATGAATAAATGAATTTCCATACGTGCTCTTAACCATGATCTTATAGAAAATAATAGAGTAAGTCCTCAACTCTGCATATCTTTATCTTCAATATTCCATGTGCGCTAACTCAATCACTGTCTGCTTCTTTGCTAATCTTCAGCAGATCACTGTGTTGACATCAATGACAATCACAGTCATGAATGCAACAACAACTGCTACAAAATGGTTGTGAATACTCCCCCATAGGATATATTCAGCATTCATTCCTAACAATTCCCCCATTGGCATTGATGGAAAAATAGATGAAAAAACATCCAAGTTCCATGAATACCAATACTGCAACACTGCTGCTCTGAAAATACTTTAAATCTTCTTCATCAATCAAATCTTGCTTTGTTTTCCTATTCAATTCTCTCCAATAGATGGTTTTTCAATTATACTTCTCCCCCATTGACATCAATGATAGATGTTTCATCATTATGTCAACAACAACTTCAATGTCAAAAGACACTTTTCAGAAAATAAATTCACTAGAGTCCTCATGACTCAGCTCAGATGCACATACTCCCCCATAGAGGAAGTACTCTTATCATATTTTTACTCACCTTTGGAGACCTAGTTACTAGATGAGCTAATATACCCTAGTTTGCATTATTAGGTGATCTTGCTTAATATTTGTGTTCATTTCATTTGCAAAGTACATGAAAGGGAAAGGAGATAATTTTTGCATCTAAGATTACATGTACATATATCAATGTTAAGTATGTTGTACAAAAGGGAAAGAACTGAAAAGAACATCTATCTAAGCTCACACATTTTGTGAGCATAGCCATTGCTAGAATTGCATAAATGAGTGCAAATATACATAATGATAAACATGAAGTACGGGGGTACCAGACATTTCTTGGTAAGGAGTCTATCTCCATGGTGTTCCCGGTGTGCTCTTGTGATCCTGTACCTACAAAAGAGAAAAGAGAAGTGGTTTAGATCCTTCGGATCTAAACAATGCCTTGTATTATAGTACCTATCTACAACATGCATACATGTACTTAGCCATACACCTCTAACAGGGGCTATGCTCAGGGCATGTGCATCAAGGATCCTCTGGAAATAAATAAAATACCATTGTTTTTACTAATGTGTTTGTTCCATGTGCAGATGAGAGACCTTGACCTATGATGTCGTCAATGCCAGGAAAACCTCATTTCCTTGGTAGTGGTTGCATCATAGGCCAAAGAACATCCATGATCAACAATGTAACATTTAGTGCATGGCAGCATCAGTGGCACACTCTGAGATCATAAAGCCAAATCTCATGGAGCATGGTCAAAATAGGGCACTAGTAGATTCAGGAAGCATTCATCATCAGCATGTTAAAGGTACACAAATCCCCATATGCTAAGGAAGGTACATTGTAGCATAAAATCAGTTTCAAGCCTGCATATCATAAAAATTCTATGACATGAGGAGTCCTCTAAACATAATTAATCCATGCCTAAGAGTGGGCAACACATGATCAAATACTATCATCAAATTGTACAATCAACAAATAGACATGAGATGGGAGCACCATGAGATCTACATAGCACAGGGTAGCAAAATATATCTCCATCAATAGGGCATATGGATCAATGTCTTAAGGAAATAATAAAGCACCATCAGGGAATCAGTGCCAATCAGGTGCAAGCATCACATTAACAGTGACATATCATAGAAACAAAAATTAAACAATGATGCACATTTATGGAGCAATGATCATTACATCAATTCATCATCAAATGGAGAATAAGGCATCTATCAACAGGACACAAAGATAGCAGTGAGACTAAATACAGTCAAACACCATATTGTTGATCGTGGCACAAGAGCTCCATAATATGGTGACAACATTACAACAAGAACAGAGTAAAGTATAACAGTAGCAGAGATAGTAGTGAGACTAAAATGCAGAATACAATAAGCATTCGGTGACCAATATAGCCACGAGCATGCTAGCCTACAATTATAGACAACAAGTGAAGCCATAAAATACAGCTCTCAAAAACAATGCATTGATCCAATAGAACCCATGGGCGTAGCAACAGAGGAGGGATTCCCTAACAGAACCTATGAGCTAGCATGAGCATACAAAGAGAACTATGCAGTAAGGTAGTGGTGTCATCGTGCCCTAACAAGACCCGGGCCACCATAATGAAGTACGGTGTTTAAGCAATGCACAGTTTGGGGTCAAGTAGAGATTAGTGAATGCAAATGTAGATAGCGAAAAGAAAGTAATCAACAAGAAAATTCAGTAGAGCTAACAGTAAACTTCATGCCTGTGAATGACAATGCCCTAGCTCACTACCCTGAGCATCAATGAACAGTCATGTTTCATGAGTAGGAACACATCATGATGTCGAGAAGGCCAACTCATGACCCATCAAGGGGGATGCGTACAATGTTTTAGAAAAATGGAGTTAGTAGAAACAGTGAACGTATCATCAAATGGGTGTGCCCTCAAAATGTAGAAGGAAGATAATCTGATGTACAATATGCGATGAACATAGTGCCATCAACAATAAGTTACAGAGATGTCGTGCCCTAGCTCATAGGTACCATATATTAGAACATGAACTTGATTGATAAACAAGCATAGTCCCATAACATTCAGAGGGCATAGATGTCATGCCCTCGGGTTAGATTGAAGTCAGACACACAAATGAAATAGCAAGGTTCCCATGTTCAACATGCAGAATTCACCAGCAATGAAATGCTACAGTAGCTTGATCAAGAAGTACAATGTGCCCTAGATAGTTCACAAGCTCCAAACACAAAAAGAAATGATCAGATATCAAGGCAACAACATTGGTATAGTGGCGGCAGTGGAGACAACTCAAATACCAGTAGATAATTGCAACAGTCAACCTCAGGGCACGATGCTATGAGGATTAGCTATCGACCGATGAGCTTCAAAGGCTTGGGAACATCAGTGATGATACTGTAACAAATCATAGCAAACATGATCATAATAGTAAACAATAACAATGCAAATAATAGTGCCCACAACAATGGAGGTGCCATTACTTTTCATTACAGAGGCAATCTCTAATGGTGCCCTCAAAATATTGAAGCCAATTACAGAATGATGTACAAATCAAATGCCTACCTTAAGATATCATGCCGGGATTGGGCTTGTTGTTTCCAAATTTGAACTCAGAGATTGCTAGTGAGAATATAAAGCTGCCAGTTGCCAAGATTGAGGTCTTGATGCCAGAGGTTTCCCATCATTGGAACAAGGGTTTTGATAATAACGCTTGATCTTATTTCTCCCCTCCCCTTTTTTAGGGTTGAGATGCTTTTAGTGCCACGTTTTCTTCTCACTTTGGGTTTTGGTGATGCAATTACTTTGTGATTTTTCTCCCCATTTCATTTTTGGGTTGAGATTATTAATGGTTTTTATCTTATGCTAGGTGTCTTCTTATGAGGTGGATTTAGTTCATTATAAATATTTTGGATATTCTCCTCATTATTGAGTTGAGAGTTATCTTTAAATTATATTTAGGATCCACTTATGTTTGCAAAATGGTAGAAGGGGATTAAAATTCAATTGTAAAAGTCATGGCTCAATTTTTTTTATTGTAAGATATTGACAAGTGTTTTTATAAACCATTGTCAAATATCATTTATAGTGCATGACTTAGTGGGTAGGGTAGTCTTCTTTGACTAGCTATTTTTAGGGGTCCCACTTTCCTCACTGATAGGTCAACACTGGGCTGAATAATAATAAAAGAATTAATGATTTATAATGAAGTTTAGCTTGTCTATACATGTCAATTTGAGGGCGTAAGCTTGCGAAAGGTGTCCGAGTAGTATGCCATCAAGGGATGATAGTTGTGACATGAGGGTTTATGAATGCAGCTAAAACACTCAAAACTAAATCTATAGGAAATCAAAATGGGTGTAGCGACAGGAACTGTCACTTCTTGATGCTACAAAGATTAGAAACAAAACTATCTTCTTGAAATAAAAATAATAATGACAATAACCTATAGATAAAATAGTAATGAAATTATTTCTATGTTATATTATAATTATTGGATTGCTGATCTAAAAATCACAAACTGATATAAACATGAAGATCTACTGTAATGACAGTCTAAGCAAGGAATATAAATTTATACAAATAGAATAAACACACTAATGAAATACATCACCGTGTTTCACCATGGAGCGGGCCCTTACTCCTGGCTTGCACGGTGGATAGAGAATAATTGAGTTCTACATTGCTGCAACCATGCACAAACTGATGTTTTTATTTATTTCAAAATAGTGCAATCCAGAGCTGCGTACAATAGTTTCTTCCTGCCGAAAACTCTATATTCCAATCTCCAGATTTGACCATATATATAGGTCATTGCTTATAAAAAAATACTTAACAAAATATTTATTAGATATCTACATAGATGGCTTACGGCGAAGAAGATATAACAGAATAAGGCCACATGAATCATATTTGTAATTGCACGTAAAGATAGGAAACTGAATACTAATAAAGTTTCCCACGTGAGTATGTGCAACAGAATTTTGCCTTGGTTATTTGCTATTGTTTCCCTTGCATGGCTGGAGGTCATCGTGTGATGGAAACAAAGGTAGATATTAAGTGGTTTAAACTCCATATAGATTGTAATACATGTGTCCAACCAGCATATATTCTCAAATGAGATTGCAATAGTAGACATTTTATTCTGGAAGAATAATAGTTCACGTCCAAATGTGACAGGAAGTTACAGTGCCAACTAGCAGGTGACAGGAAGTTGCAGTCCCAACTGGCAAGCGACAGGAAGTTGCAGTCCCGACTGACAGGTGACAGGAAGATCTATGCCACAAATAAACATGCTGCAATAATAAAGATTAGTAAAATGCAATCAACAATGAATTTTCCATATTTTAATCCCAAAACAATATTAAACACTACTTATTTATATTAAACTATATGCAACGTTATAATGGTAAATAGAATGAAATAGGATAGAAATGGAATGGAGAAGTAAGTAGGAAAGTGTGTAAGATGGATTAGAATAGGGCATTAAATAGGGTATAATTGGCTCTCATCATTCCCCCCAACTTAGCTTATTGCATGTCCTCATGCAATCATTATGATCATGAGGTCTGTAGTTTTAATTGAAAGCACTTTAGGTTTATGGTTTTTAGCTGTATCTCCACCTCGAACCATGACAACTTATATACACAAATCCCTTTCTTTGCTTCACATGACAAGCTTTCATATTTTTTTCTTCTTTAATAGGGATATCTCTTTCAAATTTTCATAATTTTTTTTTCTTTTTTTCAATTCTCTTTTCTTTTTCTTTTCATTTTAATTTTTTTATAGCATCATGGTTCAAAGGGTTACATATGGGAGAAATTTATCTCAATTTGCACAAGAGAGGTTTAAATGGGTGAAGTGGGAGAGATAAGAGACAAAACAAAGGCTATTATATGATGGATATAATGGATAATGTGATGGAATTTGTAAGGGTGATGGATGGAAGATAATAGGATGATATGCCTCCCCCCAACTTAAAGGTTGACCATCCACGGGAAACAAGGAGAGGATAGGGAGGGGTGTTGCATAATGATCAATATAATAAGCAATATAAATAAAGTTAAGAGATAAAATAAGGAAAAACAAAATCGATTATTTTACCAACATGCATGTGTAGAGAGACCAAGGCTGGAACATAGAGCAACTCAGCAACCAGGGCCACCAAAATGGATGAATCAACAACAATGAACGAAGAGAGGTATCCAAAATTGCAACACCACAAAAGACCACCATCTGACTGAAAGCATCGAAGAGAAGACCATCGAAAGGAACCAGAAAACTTGGACAAAGAGGGCAATCTGAGGGACCACCATCATTAATTGAAGCATTGGAGATCATATAGTAGGTAGAAAATTCCATCGAAACACCTCAACTGATCATGCAACACATACTAGGGCTGATCAAAGATTTGAGGATCACACTAAGCTGCAAGAGTGAGTGATAGGAGGTGCCAAGAATGAAAGAACCACTAAAGCCAATGAGTGTTCCAAGAACACCAATTATTGCATTTTTATTTTTTTTTCAATATTTTTTCATTTTTTTGTTTTTCATTTTTTTTTTTTAAATTTTTGATAATGACAAGTGACCACTGACAAGCCAGTTTTCAATCACTCACCGCTTAATGGCGCTGTAAAAATAGTTTTCACCATTAAGAATTTATTTTGTAGTTAACATCCACCGGAAACCGGTTTTCAGATATTAATTGGCCAACAACGCCGGAAGGTTTTCATTGTTGGATCTTTTATTGCCTTTTTTTTTTTTTTTTCTATTTCTCTTTTTTTTTCTTTTTTCTTTTTTTTTTCTTTTTTTTCAATTTTTCAATAACTACATAGAATGACCAAAGAAATGAAATCCTGACATGGATGATGAAAAATGAGACCATCCAAAGCTTGATTTTTTTACCATGACCATGTAGAAGGCACTGTTGAGACTTGATTGCATAAGGAACTTGAAATGATCACCAAGAATAACCTCATCAGAACTAGAACCACAAACTACTGCACTAGAAACATTTTTTATCTATGTATCTCTCACCACTGAATCTGAAAACTGATTATAGAGCTTCAGAACATGTTGGGACACTTGGGTAAGAGTATTACTCACAAGGATGATGATTCCCATATTTCTCTATGCTGACAGAATAAGATGAAATCTCCTGAAGATATGAAACCCTATTCTTGTGAAGCTTGTGAAATATCCATTGTAGGAAAATGGAAAGTTGCTAGTAACACACCTTCATTACCAAATACATGAGTATGGAGTGAAAACCAATAGTAGTCACCAATGTGTCCATATAACTCTAGAGAGACACACATCGAGGCAGGAGTGTGATGATCTGCAATGTCTTCAAAGTTTTTCTAGATGTGTAGCTCAAAATGAATCATGAATCTCATAGACCAAGCTGCATATTTTACTCCATGTGATAAATCACCAAAGAAAATAAATTTTATCTCAAGGTGGGGAACACCCTTATGCCAAAATCTACATGTGATCTTAAATAGTGAAGCACCAGTGAAATGGATATGCACCATATAACTAGCAAGCCCACATAATGTGAACAAAGCCAACATAGTGTGTTATGCAATGCTTGTGTAGAGAAGCATCATTAACTGGTATTTGTTCTAAGATCAGCTCACCTCAACAATAGACCTGTAACCATATCCTCAAAACCAAGCATATCAAGTATAGTAATAAAATATCATCCATTCAATAACTCTATCATTAAGTAGGCTATTTAGTTTTATAGATGATAGATAGAGTTATTACTATGAATAGATACTTGATAGAATGGATAAATACAAATAAACTCTTGTGCTCATATAATATCAATGCTAGTTAACATGAGAACACATACCTTGAATTGTAGAGATGTCACATGTTGAGGTTTGCTAAAAAGGACCAACAAAATAACCAGTGAATCTTGATTGGAAATTATCAGAGCACCACAAATATGGAGGGATTCCCCCCAACTTAACTTCATGCTACAAGGTCACAAAATCATTAGGATAACCAAATAAATTAGGTAACCCAAAGAGAGAGTAACACATTTTTATAATTTTGTGAGCCTTATTAAATGATAGATAAACCAATTATTTCAATAATTCAATGGATCTATTCCCAATTAACTGTAGGATATAAAAGCATAGGGAATTTGAATTATCCAAGGAATCAAGAAATGGATTTAGTACTTGTTATCAATGAATAATCATCGTAGGATACAAGAACCAAGAATGAAGAATATATGGATATTAATACCTTGATCCTTGTTAAATAAATCACTAATACATTTGGGGTGAAATTGCGACGGCAGGCAAATGTCATTAGGTTTTGGCTTTTTTTTTTCAAATATAGCCCGACACCGTCGCAATTGCGACAGCAATACATTTGGAATTGTCGCAATTGCGATGTTGTCGGGATATAAGCGCAAAAAAAACAAGAGCCTTGTCATCATTTGTGTTGTCAATAGCGTCGTAACCCTCCGCGAAATCACATCGGGATATAAGGGCACGTTGTCATTTGTGTTTTCAACAGCGCCGTAACCCTCTGCATGTGAAATCATAGCTACAATTTGTGAGTATGTTGGGTTTATTTTTGTTTTATCATTATTATGTAATCTGGTATTCAGCTGTTAGAGAGCTAAAATACCCAGAAATGAGGACATATTTGTGTTGAATTTATTGTTAGCGGCTTTGGTTATTTAGAAGTTTAATTTTATTTCTTCATCTTTCAAGCACAAATGTTTTGTGGACCATAACGTCTTCATTGTTTCGAGTATGCAGTGAAACAGCCCTAACTTGCAACGTTGTCATTTGTGTTTTCAACAGTGCCATAACCCTCCGCGAAATCACATCGGGATATAAGGGCAAAAAAAATAAGAAGGTTGTTATTTGTGTTTTCAACAGCGCCGAGAGAGATTCCCTCCGCGAAATCACACCTACAATTTCTGAGTACGTTGGGTTTATTTTTCTTTTGTCATTATTATGTAATCTGGTATTTAGCTGTTAGAGAGCTAAAATACCCAGAAATGAGGACATATCTGTGTTGAATTTATTGTTAGCGGCTTTGGTTATTTAGAAGTTTAATTTTATTTGTTTGTCTTTCAAGCACAAATGTTTTGTGGACCATAACGTCTTCATTGTTTCGGGTATGCAATGAAACAGCCCTAACTTACAACGTTGTCATTTGTGTTTTCATTTTATTTGTAGCTGTGATTTCACGGAGGGTTACGGCTTTGGTTATTTAGAAGTTTAATTTTATTTGTTCGTAACCCTCCACGAAATCACATCGGGATATAAGGACAAAAAAAACAAGAACGTTGTCATTTGTGTTTTCAACAGCGCCGTAACCCTCCGCGAAATCATAGCTACAATTTGTGAGTACGTTGGGTTTATTTTTGTTTTATCATTATTATGTAATCTGGTATTCAGCTTTTAGAGAGCTAAAATACCCAGAAATGAGGACATATCTGTGTTGAATTTATTGTTAGCGGCTTTGGTTATTTAGAAGTTTAATTTTATTTGTTCATCTTTCAAGCACAAACGTTTTGTGGACCATAACATCTTCATTGTTTCGGGTATGCAATGAAACAGCCCTAACTTGCGACTACCTTCACGGTACTTGTGTACAATATCATAATGGGACCTTTGACAATCGGCCCTCAAATCTATTTGTAGATTATCTTTGAATATAATCTTTCCTACCTCAGGTACGAGCAATCTTCTGGAGCAAGATAAACACCAACACCATATGCCGGACCACCATTCATTAATCTGTTATTGCTAAAACCATGTAGTATAATTGATGATATGCTTGTATCGGATGCTCCATGCCATGCATATTTAACATTTGCATTACCACGAGAATTTCTTGTTATCTCAACCTGTTTGTTGAAAACCTGCAGCCGAGCCTATCCCAACCTATCTGTTTGTGAATTTCGATAAATACCAGTAACATTGGTTGCAAGTCCAATTTTATTTAGGCCAGTAAGGAAACAATTTTTCACAACTACATACTCTGTATCGCAATCCACTAATTTGATCAATTTGTCCCCCAGCTGTTCAAATTCACGAGCCACAAAACTAGAACATTGTTGGGATTCAGAAAGCAAATTGTGATTAATGACACCATCCCTAACCTCATCACGCAATATCTAACCATTCTCCAACTGAGTTGCATCTGTACCTGTTCGAACCTTACCTGATGTTTTATGAAGCAACTGCTTTGCTTGGAAAGTCTTTATAGGTAACTTGGTTACAGGCTGTGGCTTTGTATCCTTAAACAAGTTTGAATCTCTTAAATCTCTATACAATTCATTTGCGCCAGTGGGGCCCTCGGTTGAATATTTCTTGATCAATTCATCTAATTTAGGAACATTCATGGATACCACATCAGCCACAGGCTTCAAATTACTAGGAATACAAACTTGCTCAGTTTTGGAAACCTCCATACTAGCAGCAACTCTATCATAATTCTGAGCATTTGAGGCCTCGGTTGGACTTATTCGAATTTCAATCTCGACCTCAACTTTAGAGGCAACTTCTTCATCGGCATTACCCTCAATGATAACTTTGGGGAAAAAGCATGAACCATTCTCATCAATCCAAGCAATGGACCTTTGACAGCCGGCCCTCAAATCTATTTGTAGCATTCGCAAAAAATCAACAAGATATGGAGAGCCATCTATTGCCAACTCTACAGTGGGCATGCCAGCCAAAAACTCATCTCTAAGTGAATCCAAAACTTGGACAGAAAAATCATTCCATGAGCCATTCCAAAAATACATCACCCTCGTGGGAACTGAACTCTTACGAAAATTCTCATAGTTATGCAATGTTGCCTTGCCTGAACAGCACTTATACAGACAACTACATTTCATGCTTCTGTCTTTCTTGCCACAGTTAATCCTATTCTTCCGTACCCACTTAGATAATCTCCTTCTTGAGGATAGGAAACCATATTTATTTCCTTGTTTTCATTTCATTTGAGCTCTCTCCAAAAAATTTATGCCAAGCTGACACAAATGCTTGTCTTCACCCTTCATTGCAAACAAAACCAATTTACAGCCCAAACCGTTTCAACTAGGGTGTAATTATTTACAATGTCACTACAACACCATAATCTGCAACCACCCCTAACAAGATGCTACAATATACACCAAAATCCGATGCCACATTTTACATCGATACGAAGACAAACAACATATAGAACAGAGAGTTGATCCTAGCATTCAGTCTCATTATTCAAACTCCGATCGAGCCATAAAACAATACTCAAATTGTCAAGAAGTTAAATTAGGCCAAGCAAACCCCAGTTCCACCATGAAACCTCCAAATCTTAGTTTCTGACTCCACTCCAACAGTCCACTTCCTTTGTTAGGTCCATAGGCCTAATGCATGCGGTTTAGGATTGGGTTTCCAAACAAAGTATGAGGAATGGGTACCTGGGATCAAACACTGAGTTTTAGGTTGTTCTCCTCACCCTAGGTGTATATGCCTATCAATAATGCAAATATAACAGATTGATTTAATTGGAACCAACTTGAATTAGAATGAATAGTCATTACATAGGAGACCCCTTAGTTATATAGCCAAGGTTAGTACAAAGGAGTGAATGAGACAATGACAATAGATAATCAATAGATAACTTATCACCCAACTAAGATGGAATCACATGTCCACCAAAGGTTAATGATCCTCCAATGTGTAATAAAGTATGTGCAACAAAGGTGGAGTCAAGACATAAAGTGGAATGTGATAACATGATAACACCACATAAAGTGAAAAATTTTGAACTACTCCTATGTGATCCCTAAGTAAGCTTGAGTGTAATTAGTACCCACGTGACAATTTACCAAGTTAAAATAAATTTTGGTGGTAGGATTTTTTATTAGTTTTCTTTCTATCTTTTTTTACTAAAAACAAACTTGAAATGTATTTTATCTTTGTTTATTAATATAAAATCATATATTACCAATAGAAAAAATCTTCTATATATTTTTTCACCATGTTCTATAGCTGAATTGAACTGTTTGATGTATAATTTATCTACCTAATCTTTTGTGCTTGCATGACAATTTTGAATTTTTCAATCACATAATTTTTAATTTATTTATAGTTGTTATGCCATTCTTGTAATTTGATGCCCCACCCATTCTTACATTTTTCATTACGCTTCATCTAGATTTTCTTCCTATGGTTTATAGAATACTTAAAAACCAAATTGAGCCAATGATTGTCATTAATGGTTTCAACCTTTTTTAATAGCTTACATTTGGGTTATCACTAATGTTTGTAAAGGAAAAGTGTCTACTGTAGCTAAAAGAATTTCATGAGAAACTATAAATTTGATTATAAGATTCCTTTTTACTATATTTTTTTTTATTCTTTCTAGTTATCTCCAATTGTTCAATTTCTCATATTTTTTCCCAACACTTGACAACCATAAAGGACAACCAACATGGGTAGTAGACCAATATGGTTTTTCTCATTTTTTAATCCCAAAGTTTGGCTCTCCTACACCCATTTTGAAGAAGGTGTGAGGTCGTTTAACCTTAATGCATTCCCTTTATTGTCTTTCTCTTCTAACTGAGCTTACAATGAAAATAATCCTAATACATACACCCATTTTGAAGAAGGTGTGAGGTCGTTTAACCTTAATGCATTCCCTTTATTGTCTTTCTCTTCTAACTGAGCTTACAATGAAAATAATCCTAATACATTTGTATTCTTTCATTATTTCTAGCAAGCTACCTTAAAAAAGAATGGTAATATTTTTATCTTTTCTATTTAATAATACAACCATTATTTTAGTCTTGGTTATATGGACTTGCATTCTAACCTTCTGACAAAAAGTGTTCCAAGGCCTTCAAGTGCTCTCTCAATGCATGGTCTTTTAAAAAAAAAAAAAGATAAGATCAACAACATATAAAAGAACCTTCACCCCATAGTTTTCCAATTGAATAACTTCCCCATCTATCTTCATTAATCATGCCTCTAACTTATAAATGTATATGATATAGGGGGAATAACTATTTGAATCTAATGTCACCACCAAAATACTTAGACATATTCTTTCTTGTTATCATTTTAGCTCTAACCTTATCATAAAATACATGCACAACTTCTCTATATAAATCTTAGATGATTGATTATTTTATTCTATTCCATAGTTTATCTCTAGGTACCACGTTGAATGCTTTCTTTAAGTCCACAAAACAATAAGCATCTTATGCACCTTGACTGTCCAAGATTTTTTCAATCAAGTCCCTACAAAATAATGTGATGATCAATGGTAGAGTATCTGGGCCTAAAACCTAGTTGTTATTTTTCCCCCTTTCCCTCATTTTCTACCCACACAAAAACCAAGTTTTAAGGTCCTTCACACACCGCAACCTTCTGATTTTTCACTATATATCATTTTCCTAGTCAAAAACATAGAAGCTTTTGACCTAGGGCTTGCTCCCAAATGGTGTAACCTCAACCTCCTAGTTCAAAGCTTTTGGAATACGAAAAAGGACCTCCCTAAGTTGCATTGTACCGAGGAAGAAGAATTTCCAACGGTCAAAATTCAAGTTAGGGCCATTTGAATGGCTAAACCCTGAAAACAAGGGTTTCTTAGACCAGCGGACAAGAAAATTGAATAACTCTGATATAAAATGACTCAAAGTTATCAAACCAATTCTAAAAGCATAAAATGGAGATGCTCCAACTTTCAGACAGGTTTTGATCACCCCTTCACATCCGTACACCATACTGTCACCGTGATTTGCACAGAAAATTGCTCTGAAACAGGTAGTTTTATTGATTTGAAAGCAATTTCAATACAATGAGGATCTCTTCAATTTCCTCAGTCATTTGGAAGCCTAAATAGGCTCTCCCCACCATTGGCTTAACCATTTTTATGGTTGTGGCCGTTTAACCAATTCAAACTCAAAATTGCTTAGCAACTTTAAAAGTTGCATTACAACTTTAAAACAACTTTTGCCAGGTAAGACAAAAAGTCTGTTTTGGAAGACTAAAAGACCTTATTTGATGTTTTAGACTTTCAAACACTCTTAAAACACCTAAAGACACCTAGATAACAAAATTTCATCCAAGGGACCAATCGATACCCAAGGTTTATTAGAGTGACTGACCTCATTTGTTGAAGGAAAAAAGCATTAATGTGGTTCAATAGCAATGCATTCAAGTGGCAATTACACAAGGGATAGTCACTGTGAGATGTCCTCATTTGTGACAAGGATAGTCACACATGAGGACATCTCACAGTGATTCTCCCTTGTGTAATTTCCACTTGATCACTCTAAAGACAACATGATAATGTACACTCACTGTAAGGACAGTCACAAATGGGAACATCTCACAGTGAGTGTCCCTTGTGTAATTGCCACTTGAGTTACACAAGGGACATTAATTGTGAGATGTCCCCATTTGTGACAAGGACAGTCACACATGAGGACATCTCACAGTGATTGTCCCTTGTGTAATTGCCACTTGAATGTATTGCTATTGAACCACATTAATGCTTTTCTTCTTCAACAAATGAGGACAGTCACTCTGAAGACAACATGATAATGTACACTCACTGTAAGGATAGTCACAAATGAGGACATCTCATAGTGACTGTCCCTTGTGTAATTTCCGCTTGAATTACACAAGGGACAGTCATTGTGAGATGTCCTCATTTGTGACAAGGACAGTCACACATGAGGACATCTCACAGTGATTGTCCCTTGTGTAATTGCCACTTGAATGTATTGCTATTGAACCACATTAATTCTTTTCTTCTTCAACAAATGAGGACAGTCACTCTGAAGACAACATGATAATATACACTCACTGTAAGGACAGTCACAAATGAGGACATCTCACAGTGACTGTCCCTTGTGTAATTGCTGCTTGAATTACACAAGGGACAGTCATTGTGAGATGTCCTCATTTGTGACAAGGACAGTCACACATGAGGACATCTCACAGTGATTTTCCCTTGTGTAATTGCCACTTCTCAGACTCACTCTATCAGATACTTACAATTAAACTAAGTAATGGAGGTTACTTAAGATATCAACCGCTATTTCAGATTCAATCACAATATGTGTGCAAGACCCCTTAGTGCTTTATAAACTGAGGGCATCATTTGGTCCTAGGATGAAATCTACATGTTAGGTATTTGTTTGGTGTCTTAGGTGTGTGTTTAGGAGTCTAAAGGTTCATAAAGTTCTTTAAAACATTCAACACAATCTTCTAGTCTTTCTCGGCAAGAGGATTGTTTACAAAAATGTAATGCAACTTTTAAGTTGCTTAGCAATTTCAGTTTTAAGACTGGTAAATGGCTATAACCAACTAAATGGTTAAGCCAATGCAATTTCAAAGCCTATTTAGGCATATTGATATCAGAGGAAATCCGAGAGATCCTATTGTAATCTTTGATTTCAAAAAATCAATAAAGAACACCTGTTTTTGTGCTATTTTCTGTGCTTTCAATGCAACAGTATGGCGTACAGATGGTTTGAAGGGAGTCAATTTGGTCCAGAAGTTGCAGGAGACCTTGTTGCATGTTTTGAACTTTATTTGGTCCTTTCAAGTCTTTACATTGAGGAGTTGGTTAATACTATTTGTCTCTGCTCTGCAAAACCCTTAGTTTCAGGGTATGTGTACATTATCATGTTGTCTTTACAGTGACTGTCCTCATTCAAGTGGCAATTACACAAGGGACAGTCACTGTGAGATGTCCTCATTTGTGACAAGGACAGTCACACATGAGGACATCTCACAGTGACTCTCCCTTGTGTAATTTCCACTTGAATGTATTGTTATTCAACCACATTTATGGGCCCATTTGGACCACGACACACAGTAGCATCTACAGAGAAGAAGTTTGGTATGCAATGGTCTTGAAACCTCCTGAGAAATTCTTGGTATGCATTTGTGTGGTGCAAAAGCTTCATTGAAAGAGAAAAAGAAGAAAATAATAGAAATGATTTTTTTTCTTTTTATGTCATATACTGTAACCAGCTACTTATAACTTGCAAAAATTATTATAACCATTTGAAATTGAAACTTGGTTTAATGTGAAACTAAGAAATGCTTTATTAGAGCTTTATGTGATTTAGATTCAGACATCAAGAACATTGTTTGCCTAATATTGTGATTAATGCTTATTTATTAATATCTCATACTAACAGACAATTGATAATTGTAGGGAAAACATCATTGGGAGTCTTTGAGGATCCACCAGAAGCCAAGGAGAAAATGTATTCAAATGCTAAAGATGGTGTAACAGTCCTTATAGCTGTTGAACCTTGCTGTGTAGATCATCTCTGATTCTCCAAGTTCAACAGTACTGTGGTATTCCTTTGGATACTTCTAATGGCAAATTTCAGACATCAAGTTCTTTTTGTATGAAACTACTACATTTGTAATCTGTAGTTTTAAACTTTTAGTTTATAAATGTTCATCAGCTTTAGTTCGTATGCTGCCATTTCAAGTATGATTAATGAAGTTACCTTTATCACAGGATGAAAGTGAGCAGTCAGCATACTGGTACGGAGCTGGCAGCATTGATACGGTGACTAGGTCATCGTTTAATGGTGGTATTGTGTTTTCCCATGTTTAGGGCATCGGCCTTTTGAAGCATTGCCTTCAGCTTTCTTAAGTCTGAGTTTTAAGTTTGTTTATTTCCATCCTAACTTGCTTTTCCCTCTTCGGTTTTGCAGTACTCTGAAGGTAGTCGCAAGTTAGGGCTGTTTCATTGCATACCCAAAACAATGAAGACATTACGGTCCACAAAATGTTTGTGCTTGAAAGATGAACAAATAAAATTAAACTTCTAAATAACCAAAGCCGTTGTTGAAAATACAAATGACAACGTTCTTGTTTTTTTTGCCCTTATATCCCGATGTGATTTCGCGGAGGGTTACGACGCTGTTGAAAACACAAATGAAAACACAAATCCCTTGTGTAATTGCCACTTGAAGGAGGACAGTCACTGTAAAGACAACATGATAATGTACACTTACAGTGAGTGTACATTATCATGTTGTCTTTAGAGTGACTATCCTCATTTGTTGAAGAAGAAAAGCATTAATGTGGTTCAATAGCAATACATTCAAGTGGCAATCACACAAGGGACAGTCACTGTGAGATGTCCTCATTTGTGACTGTCCTTATAGTGAGTGTACATTATCATGTTGTCTTTAGAGTGACTGTCCTCATTTGTTGAAGAAGAAAAGCATTAATGTGGTTCAATAGCAATACATTCAAGTGGCAATTACACAAGGGACAATCACTATGAGATGTCCTCATGTGTGACTGTCCTTGTCACAAATGAGGACATCTCACAATGACTGTCCCTTCTGTAATTGCCACTTGAATGAGGACAGTCACTGTAAAGACAACATGATAATGTACACATACAATGAGTGTACATTATCATGTTGTCTTTACAGTGGCTGCCCTCATGTTGTATATTCTTCTCTGTAGATGCTACTATGTGCTAGGGAACTTCTTAGAACTATTGGTATATTCTTACAACTTGTTACACCTGGGATATTCTTCTCTGTAGATGCTACTGTGTGCCGTGGTCCAAACAGGCCCATAAATGTGGTTGAATAGAAATACATTCAAGTGGCAATTACACAAGGGACAGTCACTGTGAGATGTCCTCATGTGTGACTGTCCTTGTCACAAATGAGGACATCTCACAGTGACTATCCCTTGTGTAATTGCCACTTGAAGGAAAAAAGCATTAATGTGGTTCAATAGCAATGTATTCAAGTGGCAATTACATAAGGGATAATCACTCTGAGATTTCCTCATTTGTGACTATCCTTACAGTGAGTGTACATTATCATGTTTTCTTTACAGTGACTGTCCTCATTTGTTGAAGGAAAAAAGCATTAATGTGGTTCAATAGTGATGCAGAGTAGTTAGCAAGAAACTTGGATCTATGTCCCAACCCACTTCAAGACACCAAAATGACTCAACCAATCAATTAGGCTCTGATTTCTATAGGTTAATGTTTAAACTCTGCAAAGTAATGAATTTGAAGGTTTCAAGGATCACACAACAACTTATGGACTCAATCCCATTCAATAACAAATTTCCTTTTAGGGACAAGTTCCCTGATTTTCTATCAAAAGAGACTTTTAAGGTTCTAGATCTTACTTCCTACAGAAAAACTTAGAAACCCCTTAGATATCATCTAAATAACAAGAATCATGCATTGGTTGTGATCTAAACAACCCAAGACATCAAAATAACAAACTGACCTAGTGACCCTGGTAGGTCTCCCAAACCTGCTCTGCAGCCATAACTCTGCAACTTGCCAAAGGACTCTAAGAAGTTATATGTTTTCTGAGTACCCTTTTGGGATTTCTAACAGACCACCAACTCCCAGACCCTGACTCCACTCCAACATATCAATGTCTTCATTGAGTCCGCAGACCTAATGCATGATTTTAGGTGTGGGTTCCAAAACAAAGCATTGAAAATGGGTGTATGAAACCAAGATCAAAGTTTTGGAGTGTTCTCCTGATCCAGATAAACAAGAATGCACAAGTTTTCAAGTCCTCAATACGATGCAAGCTCCTGATTTTAATCTGATTACCATCTTCCCAGCCAAAAACATGGTAGTTTTTGATCTAGGGCTCGCTCTCAACAAATGCAGATGCAACCCCCTGCCAGGCAAAGCAACAATCTGGGTATGATAAGGTGAAATTTTGTAGTCCTTTTGGGTATGATAACAGTTCCAGTCTCCAATAAGATGGTTCATTTTTATAATCTAGCTTCAATTTCTCTTGTGAAAATCTTTTTTTCATTTTATGGGTGGTAAAATATAATTATTATGCTAGAGGTGTGTACTTATCGATGATAATGAAACAAAATGATAAGATTTAAGACTCTTGTTTTTTTTTTTAAATAGCAATTTAAGTTTCCTTCTATTATAAATTACTATTTTTCTATTTTTTAATGTATCTTTCCAGATCTTTTATATCAATTTTATTTATGAAATATAAATATATTAATAACGTTTTAGTGTTTTTAGGATTAGTTTATATCAATTCTATATATCATCATTCGTCATTCAATTGTCAGTATTATTAATTTAGACTGTGCAATTGTAGAACTACTCGAATATGGGTTGGATGGATACTCAAGTAGGGAAACCCTCCTCAAATATCTCAAGCAGTGAACTTGGAAAAATGTGTCCTGAAGGAACCCTTTCCATCAGAGAGATAAAAGTACAAACAAGTAAAAGAAGCAGGCTCTGCAAATATGTTTTTGAGAAGAAAAATGATAGATTATTCGAGTATGGTTCATGAGGTATATCTAAAAAGACATTTTTTTTCTTATTATAATAAAAGAGGAAGTTGTGAATGTCAAAGTTGAGTGAAACAAAAATTATTTTCATCAAATTTTGTTAGGCTTGCTTTTGGGAATAGTTTCTTACAATATTGCTATTAAGATTTTTATTGTGTAGTTTTTAGATTAGGTTTATAAAATTATATTTCATGAGTAGTGATTCATATTAATCAATTAAGGATACTTTTAGAAGGTATTTTCAATGTGTCAAATTTTGATATTTTTACAAGAATTAGATTGTGTAATTTTTTTAATTAAAGTCATTGACTCATATTTCATAAATAATAGTTCTCATGAATCCATCTCTTATAAGATTGAATAGTCTATTTAGGAAGTATTTCTGATAGTATGTCAAATTATGATATTACTATTACCATTAGATTGCATGGCTTTGAAGTCAACCTCGTTGACCCATATTCTTCTCTATAGATGCTACTATGTGCTAGGGAATTTCTTAGAACTGTTGGTATATTCTTACAACCAGGTTACACCTAGGATATTCTTCTCTATAGATGCTACTATGTGTCGTGGTCCAAACGGGCCCATAAATGTGGTTGAATAGAAATACATTCAAGTGGCAATTACACAAGGGACAGTCTGATGCAAAGTGGTCAGCAAAGAAACATGGATCATTACCCAACCCACTTCAAGACACCAAAAATGAATCAATCCAAACAATTAGACTCTGATTCTTATAGGTGAATGTTTGAACTCTGCAAGGTAATGAATTTAAAGGTTTCAAAGATCACACAACAACTTATGTACTCAAACCCAATCAAGTTCAGTTTTCTCTTTAGGGACAAGTGCTCTGAATTTGATCAAATGGTGTTCTTAAGGTTCCAGACCTTACCCCCTTCAAAAAAAATTAGTAACCACTTAGATATCACTTAAATAACCAGAAACATGTATTAGTTTTGGTCCTAACAGCCCAAGGCATCAGAATAGCAAAATGACCTAGTGGCTCTAGTAGCTAGGTCTATGAAACCTGCTCTGCCCCATTAACTCTGCAGATTGCCAAAAGACTAAATGACATTATGTGATTTCTAGACACCCTTTTTGATGTTCTTTTAGACCTCCAAACCTCAGACCCCAACTCCACTCCTGCACTCCTCTTCTCTTGTCAAGTCCGTAGACCTAATGCATGCAATCAGGCTTGGGTCTCAAAACAAGTGTTGAAGAATGGGCTCCTGGAATTAGAATCAGAGTTTTAGATTGTTGTTCATACCTTAGACATTCACAAAAACCAAGATCAGGGGTCCTTCACACACTTCTAGACTCTGATCCTTCATTTCTCATCAAATCCTAGTCAAAAACAATAGAGTCTTTGAACTAGGGCTCGCCTTCACCATGCACAGACTTAACATCATGTTCTAAAGCCTTTGGAATATGAAAATATACATGTCTAACCTTCATCTTGCCGAGAATAAAGAATTTTCAACGGTTAAAACTCAGGTTATGGCCATAAGAGCAGTCAATACCCTGAAAACAAGGGTTTGCAGACAAGGTTCAGAGAAAATACAATAACTTTGATTTAAAACAAGTTAAATCCTCCAAACCAACTCTCAGAGTATCTAATATCTCTAATACAATTTCCAAGCTAGTTTGATCATACAACCATCATCCGTACATCCATACAGAGTTAGTTTTTGCACAGGAAATGCTCTAAAATAGGGTTATTTATTAAATTTTGAAAGCAAAATGGTTCTCCAAGTCTCCTCTGCCATTCCTTCAACCATTGGAAGCCTAAAAAGGCTCTGTGGATAGTTTCTTAACCATCTAGATGGTTATGTCTGTTCAATACAACAAATAACAACTTTTGAAGCAACTTTTAAAAGTTGCATTACATATTGTTAACAATTTTGCAAACATTCTTGCCGAGAAAGGCTAAAATGTGTTTTGAATAGTTTTAGACCTTTATTAATCTTCCAAAACTCCTAAAACACCTAACAGACACCTAGCAATCAAATTACATCCAAAGACTAATTGATACCCAAGGCTTATAACAATACCAAGGGGTCATAGTCCAAACATGTGGATGGGTTACAAGGAGATGTTAATCAATCCTGTAACCATTATTACAAACAAGAAAACTTAAATACTAAACCATTGAAAACATCTTAAAACATTTAGTCTATCAATCCTTCAACACAAGGCTCCATGGTGATATGATGTAACCTTAGGAAAGTAGGTGCTTGTTTCAATAGGATGGGATGACTTCTTGGCTTCATGGTGTCTTTCTTCAATCACATGGTTTTTGGTTTGCATGAGGGATGCCCCTGCATCATAGTCACTATGAGATGTCATCATGTGTGACTGTCCTTGTCACAAATGAGGACATCTCACAGTGACTGTCCCTTGTGTAATTGCCACTTGAATGAGGACAGTCACTGTAAAGACAACATGATAATGTACACATACAATGAGTGTACATTATCATGTTGCTTTATAGTGGCTGCCCTCATGTTGTATATTCTTCTGTGTAGATGCTACTATGTGCTAGGGAAATTCTTAGAACTGTTGGTATATTCTTACAACTTGTTACACCTGGAATATTCTTCTCTGTAGATGCTACTATGTGCCGTGGTCCAAACGGGCCCATAAATGTGGTTGAATAGCAATACATTCAAGTGGCAATTACACAAGGGACAGTCACTGTGAGATGTCATCATGTGTGACTGTCCTTGTCACAAATGAGGACATCTCACAGTGATTGTCCCTTGTGTAATTGCCACTTGAATGAGGACAGTGACAGTAAATACAACATGATAATGTACACAAGTACCGTGAAGGTAGTCGCAAGTTAGGGCTATTTCATTGCATACCCGAAATAATGAAGACGTTACGGTCCACAAAATGTTTGTGCTTGAAAGATGAACAAATAAAATTAAACTTCTAAATAACCAAAGCCGCTAACAATAAATTCAACACAGATATGTCCTCATTTCTAGGTATTTTAGCTCTGTAACAGCTGAATACCAGATTACATAATAATGACAAAAGAAAAATAAACCCAACGTACTCAGAAATTGTAGCTGTGATTTCGCGGAGGGAATCTCTCTCGGCGCTGTTGAAAATACAAATGACAACGTTTCTCTACATTATCATGTTGTCTTTACAGTGACTGTCCCTTGTGTAATTTCCACTTGAAGGAGGACAGTCACTGTAAAGACAACATGATAATGTACACTTACAGCCCGTGTACATTATCATGTTGTATTTAGAGTGACTATCCTCATTTGTTGAAGAAGAAAAGCATTAATGTGGTTGAATAGCAATACATTCAAGTGGCAATTACACAAGGGACAGTCACTATGAGATGTCCTCATTTGTGACTATCCTTACAGTGAGTGTACATTATCATGTTGTCTTTACAGTGACTGTCCTCATTTGTTGAAGGAAAAAAGCATTAATGTGGTTCAATAGCAATGTATTCAAGCGGCAATTACACAAGGGATAATCACTCTGAGATTTCCTCATTTGTGACTATCCTTACAGTGAGTGTACATTATCATGTTGTCTTTACAGTGACTATCCTCATTTGTTGAAGGAAAAAAGCATTAATGTGGTTCAATAGCAATGCATTCAAGTGGCAATTACACAAGGGATAGTACGTACATGCCCATTAAAGTTGGTGTTTTGTTATCCAGCATGACAATGGAGACAGCATACTCTGTGTCAATTTTACTGATCAAATTTCCCTCTGCCAGGCAAAGCAACAATCTGGGTATGATAAGGTAAAGTTTTTGCAACAATTTCTTGCTGCTGCTAAGGTTACCATTGTTTATGGTTTCTGTTATATAGTTCTATCTATATTGCTATATGGCCTTTTGTTTAGGATTAAGTAGACGAGGGAAAATATTTCTTTTGTGGATTGTAAACAAAACATTGAATTATTTCAGAGAACATATCTAAATCTATAAGATGCTACGATGGAGCACATGACCATGTACTTGTGAATATTAGGATCCATGTTAATCAAATGACTGCTTTATGCAAATTACTTTTGAGTAAGTAAAAGGCAATACAATTTTTTGAAGTGTGCAAGGATTTTTATGATATACAGGTGTACGAAGAAATGAATCTGTGTTGTTTTGTATCAATAT
Source organism: Chamaecyparis obtusa (assembly GCA_027943335.1). Classification (NCBI taxonomy): domain Eukaryota; kingdom Viridiplantae; phylum Streptophyta; class Pinopsida; order Cupressales; family Cupressaceae; genus Chamaecyparis; species Chamaecyparis obtusa. Next base: position 3,154,859 of record BSBK01000214.1, read on the forward strand.
CAAACATCTCTGATATATTTTCATGTTTTTATCATCTATTTTGCAGATGGAAAGTTGAAATGCCAGCTATCCTAGAGCAGTCAATAAGAATATTGTCTGATGCTGGTCTTGGTATGGCCATGTTCAGTCTGGGTATGTTTTGAATTCTTCTCTATCTCTCTGATTGAGGAGTACTTGATATATGCATGTGCTTTTTTCTTCTTTGATGGTTGTGAAGCTCTGTTTGTTCTAAATACCACCGTATTGCAATTGTATTAGTTTCATTATTTTCTCTAAAGTCACTGTATTTTTTCTTATTATAATAAAAGAGGAAGTTGTGAATGTCAAAGTTGAGTGAAACAAAAATTATTTTCATCAAATTTTTTTACTGTCACAAGGGACACTAACAAAGCCCTAGCTTTTCCTCTGATATAGCCTTCTCCCATACCTCATCCTGAGATTCTTTATCTTCTGTGTCATCTGATCCTCCTATACAAGTTGCAAATGAAATTTATCGCTCATGTATAAACTGAGATAATATAATGCACTCAATATTTGAATCGTCGTACATGTATAGAATGACAGAATATAATGCATTCAATATTTGTATTATCGTTCATGTATAGATTGAGACAACATGATAATGTACACTCACTGTAAAGACAACATGATAATGTACACTCACTGTAAAGACAACATGATAATGTACACTCACTGTAAGGACAGTCACAAATGAGGACATCTCACAGTGACTGTCCCTTGTGTGATTGCCACTTGAATGTATTGCTATTCAGCCACATTAATGCTTTTCTTCTTCAACAAATGAGGATAGTCACTGTAAAGACAACATGATAATGTACACTTACTGTAAAGACAACATGATAATGTACACTCACTGTAAAGACAACATGATAATGAGGATAGTCACTGTAAAGACAACATGATGATGTACACTCACTGTAAGGACAGTCACAAATGAGGACATCTCACAGTGACTGTCCCTTGTGTGATTGCCACTTGAATGTATTTCTATTCAGCCACATTAATGCTTTTCTTCTTCAACAAATGAGGATAGTCACTGTAAAGACAACATGATAATGTACACTTACTGTAAAGACAACATGATAATGTACACTCACTATAAAGACAACATGATAATGAGGACAGTCACTGTAAAGACAACATGATGATGCACACTCACTGTAAGGATAGTCACAAATGAGGACATCTCACAGTGACTGTCCCTTGTGTGATTGCCACTTGAATGTATTGCTATTCAGCCACATTAATGCTTTTCTTCTTCAACAAATGAGGATAGTCACTGTAAAGACAACATGATAATGTACACTGTACATTATCATGTTGTCTTTACAGTGACTATCCTCATTTTTTGAAGAAGAAAAGCATTAATGTGGCTGAATAGCAATACATTCAAGTGGCAATCACACAAGGGACAGTCACTGTGAGATGTCCTCATTTGTGACTATCCTTACAGTGAGTGTGCATCATCATGTTGTCTTTACAGTGACTGTCCTCATTTGTTGAAAGAAATAAGCATTAATGTGGTTCATTAGCAATGTATACAATCATTTTTTTTTTTTAATTAACCCAGGGCCGTCGCAATTGCGACGGGCTCCCGTCGCAATTTCTTGGGAGCCCGCCGCAATATCAACGGCCCTCCGAAGCAATGCGACGGGAGCCCGTCGCAATTGCTTCGGAGGGCCGTCGCAATTGCGACGCCCTGGAGTCGCAATACGACGGAGGGCCAAAATGAGTAAAGGGGCGACTTTGCAATGGCTAGGTGTCACAATTGCGACGGCTACCCATAGACGTGGCAATTTGCGACTAAAAAACTACGACGTCAATGGGTGTCACTATTGCGACACATAGCCATCGCATTTGCGACACATAGCTGTCGCAAATTGGCCTCAAATGTACTAGTGAATGAATCATCCATAGTTTATTTGGTCATCTTAGGACAATAGAAAGAATCAACAATGAGGAATAATGATCATCCAGTTTTAACATTTGTTGTTTGGTCATTAATGCATAGAATCCCTTATAATTGTGATTAATCAATTATTGGTCCCAAATCAACAAGTATGTGAGGAATATGTATTTTAACCATAGGCCTCCAAAGATCAATATGTATAAGTACAAAATTAATAAAATATAGATCTTGGAGGATCTGGCAACACATTTGTGGAATATGGAATACATATGGTTTAATATTACTTAGTGTGTGATTAATATTAACACACCTACTCATGAGTCCGTTAATTAAAATTAATGCAATTTGAAGTATGGGCTCATTTGTAGGTATTTGGAATTCACTAAGTAGAAAAGAAGAACAAAGTGGATTATAATTTAATAAATAATATTGTTCTTCTAATTTAATTAAGCCAAAATCACATTCCTTAAATGCATCAATATATTCCAATGTCGATTCAAGCACATCATTATATGGTAAAGGGATATGTGAAATTTTATAGGTATTATTAACCACCTTATTATGAAGTGTTATATGAGGCAATATAGGTTCATTTGGTGGATACGGTGGAGTGGGTAGAATATGGTGTGAATGTGATAATGAATATGGCAAGAAGTGTGAAGGAGATAAAGTAGATGGGAATAAGAAGGATGGGTGAAATGAAGATGGTAAGGATGGATATGGTGGAATATAAGAGGGATATATGGGTTGTTGTGAGCATGCATGATTACATTCATTGTGCATACTAGGTGGAGAAGTATTTTTTGAAGAAATATGTTGGCTTTGTAACGAAACAAAGTGACTATACATGTTACCAACATAATGCATACCTTGATCTTCTTGGGTTGGTATTTGAAATGGAGTACCAGGTACGAGGAAGAATTGTTCACATTCATCCTTATCATGGCAAGGTTGACAGATATCTTGTACTTCATGTACAATATGCTTTTGGTTGTTCAAGCATAAGCACTGGTCATCTTTCCTGTAGCAATTAGAACAACACATGGTTAAATTTTCACCATCAAAATCACATTGCTCTAAGAATTCATCAATGATTTGCTCATGTTCAAACATAGAGATAGAATTAGTGCATACCTCTGATAAGGGAAGATCAAGATCATTAAAGATGCATTCATTAGGTAGAGAGGGTATTAAAATATCACATTTGATTGGTGCATGTTCCCCACCAAGTTCTTCTTTTGTTTTTAAATTTGAAGGTAGGGGTCTAGGGATGGTAGCCACCAGTGGGGTCAAGGGGGTCAAGGGGCAATGCCCCTTGCAAGGTCCTGGGGCAGCGCATTTTGCCTCTTGTGTTCCCTTCAAATTTTGCCTTTTTCAAGCAATTTTCAACCAAAATTGATATATTTGAACAACTTTGAAAATGCATTATTTTGAACATTTTTTCTTCAAAATAGTTTTTTCAATAGCTCACAACTAATGATAATGTAAAATTGTATCTAATTTCTAAAGCAACTAATGAATCTAATTTCTAAGGCCTACTTGCAAACTCTTAAATAAAACTCTAAAGCAATGCATCTATATGATTTACGCAATGCAAATTAAGATTAGTTACTTTAAGCAAGGCTAGAAATTGCAAAAGCTTTCATCCTAATGCATTGTTCCTAACTCAAATCAGAAAACTAACATTCCTTTGACACCTTTCCTTGGCAACGGCACCAAAATGATAGGCCAACACTGGGGTGAATAATAATAAAAGAATTAATGATTTATAATGAAGTTCATCTGGTCTATACATGTCAATCTGAGAGCGTAAGCTTGCGAAAGGTGTCCGAGTAGTATGCCATCAAGGGATTTTAGTTGTGAGATGAGGGTTTATGAATGCAACTAAAACACTCAAAACTAAATCTACAGGAAATCAAAATGGGTACAGCGACAGGAACTGTCACTTCCTGATGCTACAAAGATCAGAAACAAAACTATCTTCTTGAAATAAAAATAATAATGACAATAACCTATAGATAAAATAGTAATGAAATTATTTCTATGTTATATTCTAATTACTAGATTGCTGATCTAACAATCACAAATAGTTTCTTCCTACCGAAAACTCTATATTCCAATCTCCAGATTTGACCATATATGTAGGTCATTGCTTATAAAAAAATACTTAACAAAATATTTATTAGATATCTACATAGATGGCTTACGGCCAAGAAGATATAATAGAATAAGGCCACATGAATAATATTTGTAATTGCATGTAAAGATAGGAAACTGAATACTAATAAAGTTTCCCACGTGAGTATGTGCAACAGAATTTTGCCTTGGTTATTTTCTATTGTTTCCCTTGCATGGCTGGAGGTCATCGTGTGATGGAAACAAAGGTAGATATTAAGTGGTTTAAACTCCATATAGATTGTAATACATGTGTCCAACCAGCATATATTCTCAAATGAGATTGCAACAGTAGACATTTTATTCTGGAAGAATAATAGTTCATGTCCAAATGTGATAGGAAGTTACAGTGCCAACTAGCAGGCGACAGGAAGTTGCAGTCCCAACTGGCAAGCGACAGGAAGTTGCAGTCCCGACTGACAGGTGACAGGAAGATCTATGCCACAAATAAACATGCTGCAATAATAAAGATTAGTAAAATGCAATCAACAATGAATTTTCCATATTTTAATCCCAAACCAATATTAAACACTACTTATTTATATTAAACTATATGCAATGTTATAATGGTAAAATAGAATGAAATAGGATAGAAATGGAATGGAGAAGTAAGTAGGAAAGTGTGTAAGATGGATTAGAATAGGGCATTAAATAGGGTATAATTGGCTCTCATCACTTGCCCCCCTAGAATCTTGGGAATCTGGCATCCGAATTTGTGATGGCATTCATGGGCCTATTTGGAGTTATTTTCCATCTTTAGGAGGTGGTGGTCATGAATGCGGAGGCAGATAGGTTTTCTTTTTATACCTCTCACCTTTGGTGATGGAGTCTAGTTCTTCTTTCCCTCTTTCTTGGAGGTGAATGTTGTAGCTCTTGAGAAGAAGATTGATGTTTTGGCTCCTTTCATTGAAGATAATACAGTATTCCTTCTCATTCCTATTATTTTTGAGTTTTCCTATTTGAATTCATGTTAAAGTTATTGTGATCTTGTCATCCTTTACTTTGCATGTCTGTTCAAGTTGAATGTTCAAGAAGGTGTTTTGCAGTTATTTTTATAATCTATGTACATTTGGTTTTAAGTTGTGGGAGTCTTTTCCCTTCTTTTAACACAAATACCTCTTTATTTCAAGAATTGTCAAGGCAGACGGGGTCAAGTTGTGAGTTACCTAGTTATTCTAAGTGTCATTGTGAGTTTTGTTTTAATCTGTGGATCTATCAAAGTTTGGTGAATCACCTAGTTAGTTTCAATTTTCATGCACTCTCTCTCCCTTTTCCTTCAAAGTTCAGTTAAGTTTCAAGTGATTCAAGGGGAAGCTAGCCCCGAATCCTGAGGTCTACTCTCTGATAGGTTACCCACAGCCTGAGAGTAGTCCCATGTTTCACGAGATTGCTAGGTTCTATACATAGCCATACTCGGGTGCAATCCCTAGTGACAACAATTTTTGGCACGCCCGGTGGGACTTTGTTTCCTATCATTCATTGGGATTTTGGTGTGATCCTTAGTACAATTATCCTTTAAGAGGTGATTTGTTTCAAACACCATGGTGACTCTAAGAAAAATCTACTGGTTTGAGCAGTTCAAGTGTTGTTAAGTTTCAGGAAATATCTTTTTATCAGCTCATTTGATGAGCAAGCATGTCAATGCCTAATGCATATTCTCCCTATCACCCCCGATATCATGAAAAAGCCACCCATGCACCATCATTCATGCCATATCAAGCTGGCCAAGCAGCAGCATATAATCAAAATGGCTCACAAACAGCAAAATTCCAGCTTGCACCACCATTCCCTCCCACCCAGCATCAAGCATCTTGGCAACACTCCTATGAACCACCCTATGAGGGACACCATTATAATCCTCAGAATCAACCAAATTCCACTTCAAATTCGAGCTCCAAGGACTAGTTGAGAGTTTTTCAAGAGAATATGAGATCTTTCATGAAAGACTATGTAGAGATGGTGGCTCAAAAGGAGGAGCTCTCAAGGCAGCTACATAACAAGATAGCAGGTGCTGAACAGACCCTTGAAGAGAAGAACCAGCAAGGAAAGGCCTATGAAGAAAAGATTGAAGAATATCAAGAATTAATAAAGGCCATCTATCTTACAGCTACAAAAACTAAGAAGGATCTCCGAAAAGAGTTGGAACAAAATGATGAATTCCATGATCATGAACGAGAGACACTTGCCAAATAGATTGAAGAAAAGGATAAATTGATTGAGGATCTATTGGCACAAATACCAAGGCAAGAAGATCTAGAAGCCACTGCTACCCCAATGCAAGAAATCTCACCAGATCCATCTGAGAGCAATGCAAACATAATGCAGTCTTGGAGACCCTCATGGACTATGTATCCAGGTTGGGAGATGCCAACTCTTTTTAAGGAAGAGATCTAGAAGGAGATGCCTCATGCTGCTGAAGAGAACCTAGAAGCTTTGCAGCCCAGACAGGAGACTCACAAGGTTCAAATCCCAAGTTTCTTGCCTGGTAAGTCCACTAGCACTCCTATTGAAATTCCAAGCTTTAGGATTTCTCCTTCAATTCAGAATCTTAGTCAGTAAGCCCCTGATCTCCATGCATGTTTAGAGCCTATTCATGACCCTAGCTCAGATTTCCAGCCACTTCATCCTACTCTTATAGAAGAAACACCTATGATGTTTGACTTCCTAAATGATAGTGAGCCTATCTTGTAGTAGATAAAGCCCTATGAACCAATTCCTGAAGAGCCCCCTACACCTCATAGCATTTCAAGAAACTAGGAGGAGAATGAATTTTATCCTTTGGGTGCACTTTTTCAAGATGATTATGAGGAACAAGTAGATTTTTTGCATAGTGATGGATTAGAGCAGCCAGATGAGGATAAAAAAGAAAGTGAAGAAGGTGAGAGCCTAGCTGATTTGTTTGAGGAAATGCCTTCTTATATTGAGCAAGATGAGGTAGTGCAAGATTCATTAGTTGAATTCTCTAATTGTGACAAGGAAGATGATGTAGTTGTTGCTAACTTAGGATAGCAAGAAAATTTTGACTCTATGATAAATGCTTTCTGGTTAGCTTTTGTTTGTGTTCCTCATCTTCCTGAAATAGATAATAACATGTGTGTTCCTAATAAAGAACTTTCATTTCAAGAGGCTAATGTTGTGCCAGTTATAGAATCTGGTCCTATTTTTAATAAGGTGGTGGATAAATCTCAAGAATCTTACTTCTTGGACCATGAGGAGGGGCCAGTTATGGTTAAAGACCTGAGACAGTTGGATAGCTTTGATGAGCTATTTGAGGTTCCAACTAATGAAGAGGATGATCCTCTAACTATAGAAGAAGGAATATTATGGAAGACTATCATGGATGAGCAGATTTTTTATCAGCATGCTGAAGTTGTTAATGAGATGCATACTAAGCAGCGGGAGAGGCCTAGTTTTATGCTCTCTAGGGGCTGTCCTATCAAATACCTGGCATAGATGGGATCAAATGAAACATGAATACTCAAGGACTCAATGGAGAGTGATGTCAGAAGTCCACTCACTGGTGACCAGGAGCTTACTTAGCCTTATTAGTCTCCCTAGGAAGACAACACCTATGATCTAAGCAAGGTGAGTTGTCTAGACTATGAATTTCAAGAGTTGATATGCCAGATAGTCTAGTATGTTTTTTTATTTCATATTCTCCCTATTGGCATTAAGTGTGAAAAGTATAACATTTTGAGGAGAATGGGAAGCTATTTTAACAATCAAGTTAATGGATTTGTTTAACCAGTTTGCTGAGACTAGTTAGAGTAGGGTAGGGTAGAAGCTTTGTTTCCTATTTCCCCTAAGTGCCTAGCACAAGCTTGCTTCTAGTTTAGTTTTCAATTTGGTTTTAGTAACAATAAGCTTGAGTAGTTTTCCAGGCAGTCAGCTTTAGTTTGGTTGGAGAGAAGGAGGTTGTTTTGGTTGGGAGACAGGTTCAGTTTGAGGCTTAATTACTCTATGCCCAATGGATCTATAAGGTAGCTGGTCGGGATGCTTAGCAGACTAGCACTCCATAGAGGTCGCTAGAATGTTGTCGTATTTTTACTCACCTTTGGAGACCTAGTTACTAGATGAGCTAATATACCCTAGTTTGCATTACTAGGTGATCTTGCTTAATATTTGTGTTCATTTCATTTGCAAAGTACATGAAAGGGAAAGGAGATAATTTATGCATCTAAGATTACATGTACATATATCAATGTTAAGTATGTTGTACAAAAGGGAAAGAGCTGACAAGAACATCTATCTGAGCTCACACATGCCATGAGCATAGCCATTGCTGGAATTGCATAAATGAGTGCAAATATACATAATGATAAACATGAAGTACGGGGGTACCAGACATTTCTTGGTAAGGATTCTGTCTCAATGGTGTTCCCGGTGTGCTCCTTTCATCCTATACCTGCGGATGAGAAAAGAGAAGTGGTTTAGATCCTTTAGATCTAAACAATGCTTGGTATCACAGTACCTATCTACAACATGCATACATGTACTTAGCCATACACCTCTAACAGGGGCTATGCTCAGGGCATGTGCATCAAGGAGCCTATGGAAATAAATGAAATACCATTATTTTTACTAATGTGTTTGTTCCATGTGCAGATGAGCGACCTTGACTTGTGATGTAGACGATGCCAAGAAAACCTCATTTCCTTGGCAATGGTTTCATCATAGGCCAAAGAACATCCGTGATCAACAGTGTAACATTCAGTGGATGGCAGCATCAGTGGGACAAGCTGAGATCATAAAGCCAAATCTCATGGAGCATGGTCAAAACAGGGCACTAGCAGATTCAGGAAGCATTCATCATCAACATGTTAAAGGTACATGAATCCCCATATGCTAAGGAAGGTACATTGCAGCATAAAATTAGTTTCAAGCCTGCATATCATAAAAATGCTATGACATGAGGAGTCCTCTAAACATAATGAATCCATACCTAAGAGTGGGAAACACATGATCAAATAATGTCATCAAACTATACAATCAGTGAATAGACATGAGATGGGGGCACCATGAGATCTACATAGCACAAGGTAACAAAATATATCTCCATCAATGGGGCATATGGATCAATGTCTTAAGGAAATAATAGAGCACCATCAGGGAATCAGTGCCAATCAAGTGCAAGCATCACATTAACAGTGACATAGCATAGAAACAAAAATTAAACAATGATGCACATTTATGGAGCAATGATCATTACATCAATTCATCATCAAACGGAGAATAAGGCATATATCAGCAGGACACAGAGATAGCAGTGAGACTAAATGCAGTCAAACACCATATTGTTGATCACGGCACAAGAGCTCTATAATGTGGTGACAGCATTACAACAAGAACAGAGTAGGGTATAACAGGAGCAGAGATAGTAGTGAGACTAAAATGCAAAATACAATAAGCATTCGGTGACCAATATAGCCACAAGCATGCTAGCCTACAATTATAGACAACAAGTGAAGCCATGAAATACAGCTCTCAAAAACAATGCATTGATCCAATAGAACCCACAGGCATAGTAGCAGAGGAGGGATTCCCTAACAGAACCTATGAGCTAGCATGAGCATACGAAGAGAACTATGCAGTAAGGTAGTGGTGTCATCGTGCCCTAACAAGACCCAGGCCACCATAATGAAGTACGGTGTTTTAGCAACGCATAGTTTGGGGTCAAGTAGAGATTAGTGAATGCAAATGTCGATAGTGAAAAGAAAGTAATCAACAAGGAAATTTAGTAGAGCTAACATTAAACTTCATGCCTGTGAATAAAAATGCCCTAGCTCACTACCCTGAGCATCAATGAACAGTCATGTTTCATGAGTAGGAACACATCATGATGCCAATAAGGCCAACTCATGGACCATCAAGGGGGATGAGTAAAATGTTTTAGAAAAATGGAGTCAGTAGAAATAGTGAACATATCATCAAATGGGTGTGCCCTCGAAATGTAGAAGGAAGATAATATGATCTACAATATGCGATGAACATAGTGCCATCAACAATAAGTTACAAAGATCTCATGCCCTAGCTCATGGGTACCATATATTAGAACATGAACTTGATGGATAAACAAGCACAGTCCCATAACATTCAGAGGGCATAGATGTCGTGCCCTAGGGTTAGATTGAATTCGGACACACAAATGAAATAGCGAGGTTCCCATGTTCAACATGCAGAATTTACCAGCAATGAAATGCTACAATAGGTTGATCAAGTAGTACAATGTGCCCTAGATAGTTCACGGGCTCCAAACATAAAAGGAAATGATCAGATACCAAGGCAACAACATTGGTATAGTGGCGCTAGTGGAGAAAACTCAAATACTAGTAGATAATTGCAATAGTCAAGCCTAGGGCACGATGCTATGAGGATTAGCTATCAACCGATGAGCTTCAAAGGCTTGGGAACATCAATGATGATATTGTAACAAATCATAGCAAACATGATCATAACAGTAAACAATAACAATGCAAATAACAGTGCCCACAATAGTGGAGGTGCCATTACTTTTCATTACAGAGGCAATGGCTAATAGTGCCCTCGAAATATTGAAGCCAATTATAAAATGATGTACAAATCAAATGCCTACCTCAAGATATCATGCTGGGATCGAGGTTGCTATTTCCAAATTTGAACTCAGAGATTGCTAGTGAGGATAGAAAGTTTCCAGTTGCCAAGATTGAGGTCTTGATGCCAGAGGTTTCCCATCATTGAAACAAGGGTTTTGATAATAACGCTTGATCTTATTTCTCCCCTCCCCTTTTCTAGGGTTGAGATGCTTTTAGTGCCACATTTTCTTCTAACTTTGGGTTTTGGTGATGCAATTATTTTATGATTTTTCTCCCCATTTCATTTTGGGGTTGAGATTATTAATGTTTTTTATCTTATGCTAGGTGTCTTCTTATGAGGTGGATTTAGTTCATTATAAATATTTTGGATATTCTCCTCATTATTGAGTTGAGAGTTATCTTTAAATTATATTTAGGATCCACTTATGTTTGCAAAATGGTAGAAGGGGATTAAAATTCAATTGTAAAAGTCATGGCTCAATTTTTTTTATTGTAAGATATTGACAAGTGGTGTTTTTATAAACCATTGTCAAATATCATTTATAGCGCATGACTTAGTGGGTAGGTTAGTCTTCTTTGACTAGCTATTTTTAGGGGTCCCACTTTCCTCGCCCCCCTAGAATCTTGAGAATTTGGCATCCAAATTTGTGATGGCATTCATGGGCCTATTTGTAGTTATTTTCCATCTTTAGGAGGTGGTGGTCATGAATGTAGAGGTAGATAGGTTTTCTTTTTATACCTCTCACCTTTGGTGATGGAGGCTAGTTCTTCTTTCCCTCTTTCTTGGAGGTGAATTTTGTATCTCTTAAGAAGCAGATTGATGTTTTGGCTCCTTTCATTGAAGATAATAGAGTATTCCTTCTCATTCCTATTATTTTTGAGTTTTCCTATTTGAATTCATGTTAAAGTTATTGTGATCTTGTCATCCTTTACTTTGCATGTTTGTTCAAGTTGAATGTTCAAGAAGGTGTTTTGCAGTTATTGTTATAATCTGTGTACATTTGGTTTTAAGTTGTGGGAGTCTTTTCCCTTCTTTTAACACAAATACCTCTTTATTTCAAGAATTGTCAAGGTAGACGGGGTCAAGTTGTGAGTTACCTAGTTATTCTAAGTGTCATTGTGAGTTTTGTTTCAATCTATGGATCTATCAAAGTTTGGTGAATCACCTAGTTAGTTTCAATTTTCATGCACTCTCTCTCCCTTTTCCTTCAAATTTCAGTTAAGTTTTAGGTGATTCAAGGGGAAGCCAGGCCCGAATCTGGAGGTCTACTCTCTGATAGGTTACCCACAGCCTGAGAGTAGTCTCATGTTTCACGGGATTGCTAGGTTCTATACTTAGCCATACTCGGGTGCAATCCCCAGTGATAATAGTTTTTGGCACGCTCGGTGGGACTTTGTTTTCTATCATTCACTGGGATTTTGGTGTGATCCTCAGTGCAATCATCCTTTAAGAGGTGATTTGTTTCAAACACCATAGATCTATTTGATATCTACTCATATGACATTTAGGTCATTTTGTTGAAAATTCATGTTGTTTATGATATATAATATGATCATTGGGACAAGCATCTATTGCTTGATACTCCATTCTAATATCTTTCATAATAGTAGATAATTCCTGGTATGAGCGAGGTAGAATATTTGATGGTGGTAACAAAAAGTCACCTATCAATCTATAGAGAAAAAAATTTATTAATATAAATAATATTAATCGTATATGATTCACCCTTTATTAACTATAATTACATATATCACATACCTTAACATACATGACATTGTTATGTTGGATAAACCATTCATAACCTTCAAGTTCAGCAACAAAAATACAACAGAGAGAAGAGTTGTTTGGGAGCCTTCGTAAAGGGCCTTGTATGCCTTCTCGAGTAGAGGTATATCATGAACAACATAAAGGTCATCTTAATCATCATGATCAACTACACGAGTACTAAATGTGTCATGGATCAATGTATTTGTACCATCATCTTCAATTGTGTTTTCTAGCATATAATTTTCATCTTCCATGGGATCATTATCTTCATCTTCGATATTCACACCTCCATTTTCCTCCACTTTGAAAACCATATTCTTTCAAGTTGTGGTGGTCCATGTCATGTGCCCTAGGGTGCTTGACCTATATAAATGATCGACATAAATAAATCATGATCATGATCTCAACATCAAGTGATTTCTCGTATATATAAATTATTAAAACAATATAATGAATAACTTACCAATGAATGATAATCATGTCTCCCTTGAATGTGACCATGCTCCCTGGTAGATTAATAATTTGTGTTTCTTATTAATTAAATCATATTGATTTAATTATTAAGTCACTTATTACCTCTTTCTTTACTTAAGCTAAAACTTAGGCATATAATAATTAATTCTTTTATTAATTATTATTATGCAACCTAGGTTTCCTTTTAGGGTTTTGATCTCCTTGTATAAGGATTGATCTCTCTTGTAAAACCAACACATTCTTTTATTATTGAATTGCAACTTTTGTTTTTACACATCAAGAATGTCTCCTCTTTCATGGATCCTTGCATTCATACCTCCATAGCTTTTGTTTCTCTCTTTCTATGATAGGTGTTGTGTTCTTGGGAGCTATGAGTTGTTTTCTCATCAACTCCAATATGGTATCAGAGCTTCAAATCTTCATGCCCTAGTTCTCTTCTTGAGAGATTCGGTCTTGTTCATCAGATTTGCAAATTTTAGAGGTTTTGTGTCGGATCTAGGAAGACCTCTATTTTTTATTATGCAACCTAGGTTTCCTTTTAGGGTTTTGATCTCCTTGTATAAGGATTGATCTCTCTTGTAAACCCAACACATTCTTTTATTATTGAATTGAAACTTTTATTTTTCCACATCAAGAATGTCTCCTCTTTGATGGATCCTTGCATTCAGGCCTCCATTGTTTTTTCTTCTCTCTTTTTGTGACATGTGTTTGCATGCAGGTGTTCTTGGGAGTTGTGGGTTGTTTTCTCATCAACTCCAATACTCCCTACAATGTTTCTTAGTTTTTTTTATTGGAATTCTTCTAGTCTTTAAGCCCTTAAAAAATTTGTAGGGACAATAACATTTTCCATCACCTTTTATTTTTAAGTTAGACCACAATCTAGCAATTGTCTCCATATTTTGTTCTTCATTGATATTATCTGACATGGTCTTCGCAAGTATGAAATTCTTCTTAGAACTAGTTATATATATAAATTAAAATGTTAGTTATGAAATGATGTTTCAATATAATATACCAAATTGAAATAATTAAACATAAAAAAATTTCAAATCGAACCAAAACTATTTAACATTCAATATACTAACATAATACTTGAGTACTCCAACTACCCGATGTGGGGACGCCCCAGGGACAACTACATAAATGTTTTGTGGAGATCAACATAACACCAATTTCAAAGTATAACTTAGTGGTAAAAATTATTTAGAGTAAGTCTACAATAGTTGGGTCCCAGCCAAATTTTAGACTAGTTTCTTCATTAGTCTGATACTTGAGAAAGAGTTGAATTCACCAAAGTAAAATCAACATTACTCCTCTCATCAATAAGAGTAATGAGACTTCAAGTACACATGTAAGAGATGTCATAGATCTTGTAAGAGATCTTGACCAATAGAACACTTTTAGAAAGATGTAAGAATGTGTCATCAAGGTTGTAAGAAACCTTGTTTGCACAAATTTTGAATTTTCTTGAAAAGATGATTTTTGGATATTTGCTCACACATGTATGAGAAAATAATTAGGATTAATTGTTGTAGAAATTAGGGAATTATCTTAATTAATCTTAGTTAATTAATTGGGTAAGTTTATTATCTAGAAAGTCATGTGTGTAGGGTAGGATCTAGGATTAGATTAGGATTAAATTTAATAAGATTTAATTTAATAAGGTTTAGTAGAAATTAAGCATGTGAAGGGAATAAATAAATAAGATTTATTTATAAATGATTTATGGACGAATATGTATTAAATGGAATTTAATACATTAGGGGGGAATATTTAAATTAAATTTAAATATATTAGGAAGTGAACATATTTAATTAAATAGGTAGTTGAATATAACACATATAATTAATTAATTAATAATTAACTATAGTGCTATAAGAAATATTAAATAAATTAATATATGTATGAAGGGACAATTTTGGGTGTCTACAGGTAATAAGACAAGAAAGATGACCAAATCCAAAAAGGGTAAGAAGAAGGTTGCACCCAACAAGCCCACCTTTGGTGATGAGCATACTGGTGAGTTTAAAATTAAGAGAAAGAGGGGTAGACCTATTGGTTCCACCCTTAAAAATCAAGATATAAATGTCCCCAAGGGTACATTTACCAAATGTTATAATAATTTCAAAGCTTTGATGGACACCACCCCTGATGGACATGGATTTGAAATGTGCCTCACAGAATGTAAGGGGACTAGAATCTCTAGATAGGAAATACATTGTAAAGAGGTTCTTGATCTCAAAAAGAAATATGAGTGGTACAAAAAATGTGAACTTAGTTTTGAAGGCTTTGCAGGCTCTGAAAGGGGGTCAAACTTTGATTGGTTGGTACTTTGTAAGCCTATGGCGTAGAGTGCTTCATGTCATTTATAAAATGAGGCTATAATAACCAATCAACTCAATGGTTCAAAAGTTATGATTTTGAAAAGTTGGGCATTCAAGACTTTAGTTTCAATATAAGCGAAAAGAGGGAGAAAAATCACTTAAGACAAGAAATTGAACTTTTGGGTGCCAAAATTGGAAAATCTCACTTTCCAAAATATTCTAAGGTGTTTAATTATGTTACTTAAATAGGGCTAAAGGGTAATTAGGGTTTTTTTCCAAGATTTTAGATTGTGGCTCTATCTGGCAAATTATTGTAATGAAAATGCCCATGTGGTTATAGCATGTTTTTTTTCTAAACATTGTAATGCCATTTCATTGAGGATGATAGAAAGCAAGTGTTTTTGTTTCCATTAATGTGTTCTTGCAATTTTATATTTATTTCTCTTTTGTGTTGTGTGTTTGGCTAAATAAGGGGAGTACCCTTTATCAAGTGGTATTAGAGAATAAGTTCTAGAGTGTGTAGACATATCACTAAGTGTGAGGCAGTTTGCACCAAGACTGTGGTTGTGGTGTGAGAGATAAGTATAGAAAATGTCACCATAAAGGAATTGCAGTGGAAGAATTACGGGTGTGACAGAAGAGGGTTTTAGAGTCCTACAAAGGCAAGTGCAAGCATTGCAAGAGGAGTTATGTAGAGGAACCGATATTAGGGAAATAAATGCAAGTATAGATGAATCTAAAGAATAAGGACAATTTGAAGAAGAGAAAGAAACAACTAGGGATCCTAATGAAGCTAGGTTTTTTAAGGCCATTTCCAAGATTGGAAAGAGACCCAAGATTGAAGTTTCTACATTTTTTGAAAATCTTAATCCAGAAGAGTTGATTGATTGGATAAATAATATGGAAGATTACTTTGATCTTGAGGAAATATAATATCCTAAGAGGGTCAAATTCGTAAAGGCCAAGTTGAAAGGTTATGCTAAAATTTGGAGCAAAGAGGTTTAGTTGGAGAGAAGTCGAAGAGGGAAGGATAATATAACAAGGTGGGATCAAATGGTGGAAAAACTAAAGAGACAACTCATTCCTATTGAATATGAGTTTGATTTTCTAAACAAAATGAAATGGTTGAAGCAAGCATGAAAACCTATTTAGGAGTATACAAAAGAGTTATATCGAGTTCTTATCAGAATGGGTCATTCTGAATCTGACAAGGAGAAGGCTACCCATTACAAAAATGGGTTGAGGCCGATTATTCAAGAAGAGTTGATAATGGTAAGAATGTCTACCATTGAATATGCATCTTAGTTTTCTTTGAAGGTTGAAGAAAAATTGAACAAGAATTTTGAGAGCAAGAAAAGCAAAACAGGTAGTGGTCGAAGGCCTAGAGGATGGTCTTCTAGAGGCCAAAAAGAAGTTAGAAGAATAATGATGACTCTATTACCACTCAAAATAAGAGGGTAAATAATTCATATCTCCCTTGCAATTAAAATAATAGAGATTAGAAAGGAAGAGGAAGAGGGAAAGAACCAAGAAGTGGAGGTATTCATGGGACATGCTTCCATTGTGGAGAAGGACATAGAGCTTATGAATGTCCCCAACATCAAGAGAGAAAAAATAGAAGACTAGATGGAAATGAACGAGTTGCACATGTAGATGAAGATTCCAAGTCGTCACATTCTAAAGATGTTGAAACAGGAGATGTCCTTGTCACCAAAAGATACTTGCTAAATAATGAGAAGGAACTTGAGAAAAGGAAGAATTTGTTTTATACAAGGTGTAAGTGTATGGTAAAGTATGCAATGTAATTGTTGATAGTGGTGGTATTGATAATCTTGTTTCAGAAGAAATGGTGGATAAATTGAAGTTAGAGAGAATAAATCATCTGAATCCATATAGGATTTCTTGGTTTCAGAAGGATCACAAGGCTTTGGTCAATGAACAGTGTCTGGTAAGTTCAAAATTGGAAACTATCATGATGAGGTATTGAGTGATATTATGCATATGAATGCTTGTCATATATTGTTAGGGTGACCATGGAAAATTGATCACCATGCAATATATGATGGGTATGCAAATACCTATTCCCTGACAAAGGATGGATTCTGACACAATCTAAAGCCATTGAAGGAAACTAAGGAAAATGTAGGTAGTAATTCCATAATATGTGTAGTTTATGGAAGGATGTTTCTAGAGGGCATAAAGCATGAACACATGTATTTTTATTTAATTATAAGATTTGATAAAGATGAATTAGATGTACCAATAGAAGTTATAGGTTTTTTGGATGAGTTTCAAGATATTATATCTGATAATGTACCTAATGGATTGCCACCAATAAAAACTATTAGTCATCAAACGGACTTGATTCTTGGAGCTAGTTTTCCAAATAAGGAAGTCCATAGAATGACTCCAACATAGAGTGAAGAGTTAAATAAACAAGTGCAAGAGTTGTTTTAAAAGGGGTTGATTTGAGAGAGTTTGATTCCATGTGTTGTACCAAGAGTACTAGCACCAAAGAAAAATGGAGAATGGAGGATGTGTACAAATTCTTAGGATATCAATAAGATTACTATCAAGTATTGGCTTTTGTTTTCAAGGATGGATAACATTATGGATTTCTTGAGTGGAGATGAGTGGATGACATTAGAAATATCACCAATCATGAGGAATTTTACACCAGGACTATGGTTGTGGGTCTGAGAGATAAGTACAGAAAATGTCACCATGAAGGAATTGTGGTGGAAGAATTACGAGTGTGGTAAAAGAGGGTTTTAGAGTCCTATAGAGGCAAGCACAAGCACTACAAGAGGATCTTCATAGAGGAACTAATATTAGGTCAAGAGGTGCAAGTGCGAATGAATCTGAAGAATAAGGATAGTTTGAAGAAGAGAAAGAAATAATTAGGGCTCCTGATGAAGCTAGGTTTTTTAGGGCCATTTCCAAGATTGGAAAGAGACCCAAGATTGAAGTTTTTATATTTTCTTAAAGTCTTAATCCAGAAGAGTTGATCAATTGGATAAATGATATAGAAGATTGTTAGAAAGTAAAGTCCAACAAGAAAACTGAGAGGGGGGGGCTGAATCATTTATTAGATAAAAACAATTTAAAATACCATTATTAGATTTAAACCATGTAACCAATATAAACAACAACCATAAAAAGATAAACATACACAATAACATAAGATATGTTGACTAGGGAACCTCTTGATCAGAGAGTAAACCCCGGTGGGAATGATGCCCATAAAAGATGTACTAATATGAAAATTCCTTATGAGAGGATGGACTCTGTTAGGAGCCCTATGAAATAAATTCAGTACATATCAATCCCTGTTAGGAGACCTTGAATCCCTATTAAAAGATTCTAACCCGGTTAAGAGTTATGGAAGGCAGAAGGACCCACTGTCCAAACAGCTTCAAGGGCAAGATCACTTAACTCACTGTCCAACTAATCTTTGGGTAATAGATAAAAAAGGGGGTGTTGTGTTCACCAAAATGTAAGATGATATCCTTTACATATAAAATAATTAGGGAAGGTAAGATCTTCTTCTTAACCCCAAATTCCCAAAAGAAAGATCCAAATAGATTAACCACAAGAAAATGGTCAATGCGTAAATGAATCAATCGATGAAGAATATGAAGAAAGAGGAAAATATTACATTTTTCTATGGAAGGGAGTATTGAAATATTAATTGAATTGAAGACAAATACTAACCTTAAAGTATAGAAGATCTAGAAAATGTTGTTTTCTGGTGTCTGTACTAAGTTTATGGAAATTTTGCAAGCAAATCTAGGACAGGAAAATAGAGACAGAGAAAACCCAGATATATTTTCCTTTTCTAAGAAAGGTCAACCTTGACCCCTTTATGTCGACCTTGACCTATGCTACTCTGATGGAAATTTTGCTCACGGATCCTAAAAGTTTTCCGAAAAGGGTGTCCATATCTACATTGTAATTCATTGTTTTGTACCTGTACCTGCTAGAAAAATGGTTTTTTTGTTTGGATGAGGGGTTTTCCTTGGTCAAACCCTGGTTTTGGAATTAACCTTGAAATTAAATTGAAATTTCAGTAATAAACAAAGTAAATAGAACGATTCACCTTGCTTATGTTGAAAACCCTTGTGGAGGATTTGAATCCTTGAATCCACAAGTATGGATGCTCCAAATGAATGTAGAATTGAATGTAGGATGTCTCAAATCAATTTTTTTATATCTTCAACACCAATCTTGAATGGATCTTGGAATACAAAGAAGCTTGAATGGATATATGGATGCAGAAATCTTCAACAAGAGGGCTCCATAGAGATTGAATACTTCAATGGCTACCAATGGATATCCTTGATGAATTGGATCTTTAATGCTTGAAGATAGATGAATGCTTGAATTCTTTCTTTCTCCTTCTTGCTTGCCTCTTGATTTCTTGATTTCACTTGCTATTTCTTGCTTGATTGAGAGATTGGATGATGGATTGAAATGAGAGGAGAAAGCTTCCTTTTATACTACTCTAGGGCACAAACTTCTAGAGAGGCCAACATAGGATAATTAAATTCCCATTAAGCCTATACCATTGGAATTGGACCTCAATTAAATATCATTTAAGAGTTTACCATTTTGAAGCCTGAAATAGCCGACCTGGAAGCGAGAAATAAATCTTTCCGAAACCTGACATCCGAAAACCTTCGGATTTTGAAATTTGAACCCTAGGTCAAGGTCAAGGTTGACCTTGACCCTGAGGTCAAGAACCTCAAATTCTCAGAGAAAGTTGCAAGGATTAGGTAGGAAGGAAGTGGAAAATGGGGTAGAACAAGGGAAAAAGCTAGATCCAAGTCAAAGACCCATTCAAGGCATTCGACATGACCCCAAACCACTTACTCAGAGAGCTAAACCAATCCTAAATGGAAGTGCTTCCATTTTCTAATGATACACTTTGTATTATCCAAACAAAATAATACCATCAATTACTGATCTTAGCAACTTAGCTTCACTCCTTTAACTATGCCAATCCATACCAGTTGTTCCACTAGATCTACTCAATTTGCATATCCTCTTACAATATCAACATCAACTATATTCCACATTCATATTCTTTTCATATTACAATCAAGGAAAACAATCCTTCCTTTATACCGCACTCAAATAATTACAAATGAGTCGGCCAACTAGGCTTAACCATTACAAAATATAAATCATTACACGTTACATAATATTCCATAATCACATAAAACTATCAGATTCCAAACAAAATAAATCTTCATACGTGTGACCTCCGACCATGTTGTCTCATCCAGGTCACCACCAAAATGTCTTCAACATCTATACCACTTCGCATGCCTAGATTCTATCCCAGTAAGGAGATATAATCCAGATATCACAAACTGCTTCTCAAGAACACTATCTGAATACTGTTTCCACTAAATTACACATAACTATCATGAATAATTAAATTTCCTTATGTTCTCTTCAATATAACCTTAGGAAACAATATAGAATCAGTCCTCAACTCCGCATATCTTGATCTATAATTATCCACATGCGCTAATATAAAAATTGTCTACTTCTCTGTTATCCTCCATCAGATCAATGTGTTGACATCAATGACAAACACAGTCTTGAATGCAACATACAGCTACTATAGAATGAATTTGAATACTCCCCCATATGACATATTCATTATTCATTCCTAACAATCTCCCCCATTGGCATTGATGGCAACATAGATGAAAAACATCCAAGTTTCATGAATACCAACTTGCAACACTACTGCTCTGCATTATCTTTTCAAATCCTCTTCATCAATCAAATCAATAAAATGTTTTTCAGTTACTATCCTTCTCTCCCCCATTGACATCAATGACAAAGAAAACATCAATATGTCAATCTAATACAAGCTCGAATATCAAAAGACACTATTCAAAAAATACATTCACAAGAGTCCTTCATGACTCAGCTCAAAAAACACATACTCCACGATAGAGGAAGTATCGGCATACAGTCCAGAACTTATAGAGCTCATATACCAGTGGGATGATGCAACTCTCTACATCACTAATCAAGAGTAGGTTGGGCATAACCCCAAGAATACCTCTCAAATACTCAAATGTATCCTTAGGTAAAGGCTTCGTAAATATATCTGCAATCTACTCTTTTTTACTAACATACTCAAGTCTAACTTCTTTTTCTGCAACTTTCTCTCTTACAACATGATACTTAATTTCTATATGCTTTGTTTTAGAATGTAACATAGGGTTCTTAGACATACTTACTGTACTGGTATTATCACAATGTATGATAATAGGCTCATTAAACTTGATTCCAATATCCTTCAACATTTGTTTCATCCATATTATCTGATTACAATTATTTGTTGCTGCTACATAGTCTACTTATGTTGTGCTCTGTGAAATACAATTTTATTTCTTACTTATCCAAGAAACAAATCTTCCTCCAATTCCACCACTTGTACTCTTTTTGTTATTAACACTACCTCCCCAATCTGCATCTGTATATGCACATAGGGTAAAGTCATTTGGATTTTCGTACCATAACCCATAGTCAATTGTGCCTTTGAAATACTGAAATATCCTTTTTACTACTGCATAATGTGATTCTTTAGGATCAGGTTGAAATCTTGTAAAAATTCTAACTGTGTGTGATATATCTAGTCATGTATGTGTTAAATACCACAATCCTCCAATCATTGATATGTACTTATTTTGTTCAACTGTAGGTGTTTCATCTGTGCTAGATAACTTATGACCAATTACCATAGGTGTGCCAACAGGCTTACAATTTTCCATTCCAAATCTCTTCAACAAGTCTTTTAGATACTTTGTTTGACATAATAAAATACCATCACTATTTTGTGCTATCTGTAATCCTAAAAAATGTTTTATTTCACCAATCATGCTCATTTCAAATTTTGTCTTTATTTCATCAGCGAATTTATCACTAGCTTCATCTTCTCCTCTAAAGATAATATCATCAACAAAGATAACTACAATCAATAATTCATTTCCGATCTCTTTCAGATACAAATTACTATGTGCAGTGCCTTTAGTAAATCCTAATTTTATCAAATACTTATCCAATCTTGCATACCATGTTCTAGGTGCTTGCTTCAGTCCATATCAAGATTTGTTCAGTTTACATACCATGTCTCCTTTATGAGTCAAAGGAAAACCTTCAGGCTGCTCAATGTAGACTTCTTCTTCCAATGCTCCATTCAGAAATACTGACTTCACATCCATCTGATACACTTTGAATTTCTTATAAGCTGCATAAGCCAAAAACATTCTTACCGCTTCAATTCTTGCAACATGTGCAAAATTTTCTTCATAATAAATTCCTTCTTGTTGTGAGTATCCCTTACATACCAATCTTTCTTTGTTCCTTACAACTTCACCTTGTTCATTCATCTTGTTTCTGAATACCCATTTAGTTCCTATAATATTTTTATCTTTAGGTCTAGGGACCAATTCCCAAGTCTTGTTCTTCTCAATTTGATCTAGTTCTCCCTTCATTGCTTGAATCCAATTATCATCTTTACAGGCTTCCTCAGTAGTTTTAGGTTCAATTTGAGAAATCAAACATAGTTCTTCTTGTACCTTATTTCTTGTCAGAACTCCTTTTTCTATGCTTGCAATAATCTGATCAGTAGGATGATTCCTTGCTAGATTCTTGTTAGGTGTTATTGTCTCAGTTCTTGCTTCAACTCTGTGTTCTAATCTAAGTTCTTCTCTTATTTCCTCAATGTATTTATCATTATGCAAATCACTGTCAGTTTCATAAAATAATTTAACATTTTCTTGATCAATTGTAGGATGAACTTCTTCATCTGATTCATAATTAAGTATTATTTCCTGAATTTTGAACTTCTTATCAACTTTAACATTTGCGCTCTCAACAATAGTCTTAGTTATTTTATTGAAACATATATAAGATTTTATTTTCAATGAATAACCAAGAAATATACCTTCATCACTTATGGGATCAAACTTACCAATGTCGTCATCTCTCTTAATATAACACTTACATCCAAAAAATCTGAAATACTTAACTAATGGTGCATGTCCAAACCATAATTCATAAGGTGTCTTGTCTGTGTTTATTCTAATTTTTACTTTGTTCATTGTATATATTTTTGTGTTCACTACTTCTCTCCAAAAACTTTTCACCAAATTATTCTCAAATAACATAGCTCTTGTTGCTTCAGTTACTGATTTGTTCCTTCTTTCTACAATACCATTTTGTTTAGGTGTTCTAGGAGCTGAAAGTTGTCTCATAATACCATTCACTTCACAAAAAGTATTAAATTCCTTAGAAGTAAATTCTCCACCTCTATCAGACTTTAAAAATTTAATCTTCATTCTAGATTCATTATCAACTTTGTTCTTAATCAATCTAAACTTATCAAATGCTTTAGACTTTTCTTTAAGAAATGCTACCCACATCATTCTAGTAAAGTCATCAACAAAAATTATAAAATACCTTTCACCATAGAATCCTCTAGTTCTTGTGGGACCACTCAAATCTGTATGGAAAATTTCCAGTTTTGCTACTATGGTGAACTTCTTATTGGGAAAAGAACTTATTTTTTGCTTAGCCATAACACATTCTTTGCATATCATGTTAGTAGGTTTCATAATCTTTGGAAAATCTCTTACTGCAAATGTAGTACTTACTTTCATAATTTTATCAAAATTTATGTGACAAGACCTTTTGTGCCATAACCATCTACCATCAATCTTAGTAATCAAACATGTCATCTCAGCAGGATTCAACTAAAATACATTACCTCTGGTTCTTGATCCAGTTCCAATCATATTACCATTCTTATCCTTGATTCACAAGTCTTCTCAGTAAACCAAACTTGGTATCCCTTATCAACTAACTATCTAACACTCAAAATATTATGTTTCAATCCATCCACAAGATAAACATCATCAGTGTTAGTCTTTCCATCAAGAGTAATAGATCCTATTCCCTTTATCATGGAAGGTGCATTGTTTCCAACTCTAACAATTCCTCCATCATAGTTGTTAAACTTTATAAATTTCCTCATATCTCTAGTCATATGATGTGAACAACCATTGTTTATGATCCAATCAGTTTTCTTTTCTACTTGAGAAACTAAAGCTTTTTCTTCTCTAACTTTAGTTTCAAATTTTTCTTCTTTTATTGCTACAAATCCTATGTCATCATTTTCATTATCACTTTCACTTAAGATTTTCTCAATGCTAGCCTCAAATTATTCATCATTATCATAGTAACATTATTTAGATCTTTTAGGTTTAAATTTCTTCTTATATTTCTTCACTCTATTAGGGAATTTAGATGTGAAATGACCATATCCTTGACAAGTCCAACATTTAAAGATTTTCTTACATTCAGGTTCTCTTTTCACAAGCAAGGAAATTCCTTCCTCAATCTTCTTGTCTTCTTTGGTCTTAGATCTTCTACAACTAGCATAATCTCCACTGACACTTGTACTTCTTGTCAAGGTAGGGAAAACACTAAGTGTGTTGAATGTTGTCTCAATTCTAGGTAGATCCCCTGACTGTCTCAAGCCTATCTTTGCTACTTATAATCTTCCAAGAAGAGTTTCTTTCGTAAACTTTTTACTACAAGGTATAACTTGTTCAATAATTAGTGTTGTCTATTTAAAAATAGGGGTAAATGTCTTTAAGATCTTCCATATGATTTCATCTTCTATTTTTTTTCTTCACAATGTTTGATACCTGAAACAATCTCTAATATCCTACCAATATAACTTCTAACAAATTCATCTTCCATCATTCTTGCATCTTCAAATAAACATATCCAATTTTGTAATCTGGCTCTCTTAGCATACACATCACCTTAAAAAGTAGATTGTAAAGCTAACCAAATTTCATAGGATGTCCTTTGAGTTTTTACCTGATTGTATTCGTTCTCCAAAAGGGATGACAAAAGTGCTTCTATGGCAAGTATGTTACACATGAATAGATCACTTTCCTTATCAATGCAATCTTCAAGTTTTTCTTCTTCAATGATAGTCTTATCATTCTTTATGATCAACCAATATCCTGGTCCTAAACATAGCAGACGTGTCTTCATGTTTTCTTTCTAGCTATCATAATTAATTCCATCAAACTTAGGGCTTTTTTTCCTGAAATGACTCACCATAGATCTCCTTAAGTTGTTAAACTTTTCCTTCAAGGACCTACCGCTCTAATACCAATTGTTAGAAATTAAATTCCACCAAGATTAGATTTCAACCATGTAACCAATATTAGATTACCATTATAATACCATTATTAGATTTCAACCATGTAACCAATATAAACAACAACCATAGAAAGATAAACATACACAATAATACAAGATATGTTGACTAGGGAACCTCTTGATCAGAGCGTAAACCCTGGTGGGAATGATACCCACAAAATATTGTACTAATATAGAAATTCCTTGTGAGAGGATGGACTCTGTTAGGAGCCTTATGAAATACATTTAGTACATATTAGTCCCTATTAGGATACTTTGAATCCCTGTTAAAAGATCCTAACTCGGTTAAGAGTTATGGAAGGCAGAAGGACCCACTATCCAAACAACTTCAAGGGAAAGATCACTGAACTCACTGTCCAATTGATCTCTGTATTATCCAAAAAAAATAATACCAACAATTACTGATCTCAACAACTTAGCTTCACTCATTTAACTATGCCAATCCACACCAACTGTTCCACTAGATCTCAATACCAGATCTGCTCAATTCACATATCCTCTTATAATATCAACATCAACTATATTCCACATTCATATTCTCTTCATATTAAAATCAAGGAAAATAATCCTTCCTTTAAACTGCACTCAAATAATTACAAATGAGTCAACCAACTAGGCATAACCATTACAAAATATAAATCATTATACGTTACATGATATTACATAATCACATAAAATTGTCGGCTCTTCCAAAAAAAAATATTCACACATACGACCTCCAACCATGTTGTCTCATCCAAGTCACCACAAAAATGTCTTCAACATATGTACCACTTTGCATGCCCAGATTCTATCGCAGTACGGAGATATAATCCAGTTATCACAAACCACTTCTCAAGAACACTGTTTGAATACTGTTTCCACTAAATTCCACATAACTATCATGAATAATTGAATTTTCATATGTGCTCTTAAAAATAACCTCGGGACACAATATATAATCATTCCTCAACTCCACATAGCTTGATCTATAATTCTCCATGTGCAGTAATACAAACACTATCTTCTTCTCTGTTATCCTCCAGTAGATGAATGTGTTGACATCAATGAAAAACATAGTCATGAATGCAATATATAACTGCTACAGAATGACTCTAAATACTCCCCCATAGGACATAATCAGCATTCATTCCTAACAAATATTACTTTGAGATTGAGAAAATAGAACATCCTAAGAGGGTCAAATTTGCAAAGGCCAACTTGAAAGGTCATGCTAAAATTTGGTGGAAAGAGGTTTAGTTGAAGAGAAGTAGAGGAGGGAACGATAATATAACAAGGTGGGATCGAATGGTGGAAAACCTGAAGAGACAACTCATTCCTATTGACTATGAGCTTGATTTTTTAAAGAAAATGCAAGGTCTGAAGCAAGCAGGAAAATCTGTCTAGGAATATACAAAAGAGTTCTATCAAGTTCTTATCAGATCAGGTCATTCTAAAGCTAACAAGGAGAAAGTTTCCCATTACAAAAATGGGTTGAGGTCGATTATTCAAGAAGAGTTGATAATAATAAGAATGTCTACCATTGAAGATGCATATTAGTTTTCTTTGAAGGTAGAAGAAAAACTAAACAAGAATTTTGAGAGAAAGAAAAGAAGAAGCGATCATGGTGGAAGGCTTAGCGGGCAGTCTTATGGAGGAAAAAAATGAAGATTAGAAGAAGAATGATTACTCTAGTAGCACTCATAATAAGAGGCTAAATAATTCATATTGTCCTCACAATCAAAATAATAGAGATTAGAAAGGAAGAGGAAGAGGGAAAAGACCATGAAGAGGAGGTTTTTGTGGGATGTGCTTCCATTATGGAGAAAAAGGACATAGAGATTATAAGTGTCCCCAACATCAAGAGATAAAAAATAGAAGACCAGATGGAAATGCATGAGTTGCACATGTAAATGATGCCAAGGCATCACATTCTAAAGATGTTGAAAGATGAGACATCCTTGTCACCAAAAGAGACTTGTTAAATGATGAGAAGGAACTTGATAAAAGGAACAATTTGTTTCATACAAGGTGTAAGTGTAATGGTAAAGTATGCAATGTAATTGTTGATAGTGGTAGTATTGATAATATTGTTTCAGAAGAAATGGTGGATAAATTGAAGTTAGAGAGAAGAAATGATGCAGGAGCATCCTGGGTGTAAGAGCAATCTTGCATCACCCAAAAATATTTATGTTTTTGTATTCAATAAGGGCTATCTTGTGCAGAGTTTCTATTTATGGAAACTTGCTATTTTTAGTAAGTTGGTCTTACGATCTCGGAATGTTCTAATTTTACATGTGGAGGTTCATCTCAGTCATATCAGCCTACCAGCAAAGTTTCATGGCTAGATCAGGTCTAGTTTTGAAAATATTGAAGATTTTCGGTATTGGCAGCAGGGTACAGAAACTTCAAACTCAGTTTTGAAGGCTTTAGAGGCCACAGATGAGGTTGAAAATTTGGGTGACGAGTGCTTTGCATGGGTCAAGCTTGTAGAGCACCTTGTGGCATTTCTAAAATGGGGTTATAATAGTCAATCGGGTCAACTGGTGATGACTTATGGTCTTCGGAAGTTGGGTCACCTAAAATGGCGGAAAATAATTTTTTCTTCAAAATTTCTGTTTGGGTTTCAAAACTCATTTTGAGCTGACTTTGATGTAATAAATTGTAAAATAAAATAATTCTAAGTTTGGTCGGCCCTAAGGGCTAAATTTCTAGAACCTTCTCGGGCGGTGGAAATTGCCTATATAAAGAAGGCCCATAGTGTTGTCTAGGGCAGTTCTAGTTAGTAGATCTGGGTATTGATTCGAGGCTTTGTCCTATATAATATTGTAAGGGAATGCCCATGTGGCTTTACATATTGTAATTTTGAAAGTTTGTAATTCCACATTTATGGAGATAATAAGAAGCTAATTTTCTGTTCTTGCATATTATTGTTGTTGTTTCTCTATTTCTGTTATGTGTTTGTGGTATTAAGGGGAGCACCCTTCATCAAGTGGTATCAGAGCAGGAGTTCTTGAGTGTGTAAACAGATCACCAACTGTGAGGCAGTTTGCAACAGGACCGTGGTTAGGGTTTCAACGCACATCGTGAAAATGCCTCCACGAAGAGAACATGGTGGAAGAGCTGGTAATGTGACACCTGAGGTTAGAGAGCTGCAGAGACAAGTGCGAGCATTGTAAGAAGAGATTCATAGAGGAATGAATCTTAATGTCAGAGACGAAAGCAAGGATGAAGCCAAAGAAGAATATCAAGAAGGAGAAGCTGAAATTGTGAACCAGGAGGAAGAAAGACTTTTTCGAGCGATTTCCAAGATTGCAAAAAGACCTAAGATTGAGATTCCTACATTTTTTAGAAATCTTAACCCAGAGAAATTGATCGACTGGATCAATGAATGTGAGGAATATTTTGAGTATGAAGATGTTGAGGATCCTGATAGAGTCAAATTTGTGAAGGCTAGATTGAAAGGTCATGCGAAGATCTGGTGGCAATAAATTCAATTGGAGTGAAATAGAAGAGGGAAAGATAAAATCACAAGATGAGATCAGATGGTGGATAAATTGAAGCGATAGTTCATTCCTGTTGATTATGAGCTTGACCTACTAAAGAAAATGCAAAGTTTGAAGCAAGCAGGAAGATCTGTTCAGGAGTATACAGAGGAGTTCTATCAACTCCTCATCAGAACAGGCCATGCAGAAGCTGATAAGGTGAAAGCAGCCCGATACCTTAATGGGTTAAGACCAAGCATTCAGGAGGAGTTGAATCTGGTTCGAATGAACAGTATTGAGGAGGCATACCAGTTTGCCCTAAAAGTAGAGGAAAAGCTGAACAAGAAGTTTGAGTGCAGACAAAATGGAAGAGGTCATGGTGGAAGATCTGGTGGACGGTCATATGGTGGCCGAAATGAAGATCCCAAAAAGAAGGATGAGGCCAGTAGTAGTTAGAATCAGAGAGGAAATAATTCCAATCATTTCCAGGATCAGAGTAATAGGGATCAAAGAGGAAGAGGAAGAGGACAAGGATCTAGAAGAGGAGGCTTCCGTGGAACATGTTTTCACTGTGGAGAAGAAGGTCATAGGGCATTTGAATGTCCTCAGCGCCAAGGCAAAATAGACAGGAGAAATGAAGGCCAGGCCAGAGTTGCACATGTAGATGAAGATGCTAGATAATCAAATTTTGAAGATGCTGAAAGAGGAGAAACGCTAATTAACAGAAGAGTCTTGCTGAGCGGTGAGAATAAACCTGAACAAAGGAGGAGCCTATTTTGCACTAGATGCAAGTGTGAGGGTAAATGCTATGATGTGATTATCGATAGTGGAAGCACTGACAATTTGGTGTCAGAAGAGATGGTGACAAAGTTGAAGCTCAAGAGATAGAAACACCCACATCCATATCGGATTGCCTGGGTGCAGGATGACCACAAGGTCATGGTCAGTGAACAATGCCTGATAAAGTTCAAGATCGGCGGGTACCAAGATGAGGTACTATGTGATATAATATCTATCGATGCATGTCATATGTTGTTGGGTAGACCATGGCAGTTTGACAAATGTGTTGTACATGATGGTCGTGCAAATACCTATTCCCTAACAAAGGATGGAGTGCGACATAAGCTAAAGCCATTGAAGGAGACCGAAGAAAAGGTATGTGGTAATGCAAGAATAACATTTGTTGATGGAAGAAAATTTCTAGATGGTATGAGGCATGAGCATGTGTGTTTTGCTTTAATTCCAAAAGTTGGTAAAGAAGTAGAGGATGTACCCTTAGAGGTTGCAGATTTGTTGAATGAGTTTCAGGATATTGTATCTGATAATGTACCTGATGGATTACCACCGGTAAGGAAGATCAGTCATCAAATGGATTTGATTCCAGGAGCCAGTTTTCCAAACAAGGCAGCACACAGAATGACACCAGCAGAAAGTGAAGAGTTGAACAAACAAGTACATGAGTTGTTAGAGAAGGGATTGATTTAGGAGAGCCTGAGTCCATGTGTTGTACCAGCAGTATTAGCACCAAAGAAGAATGGAGAATGGAGGATGTGTACAGATTCCAAAGCAATAAACAAGATCAAAATCAAGTATAGGTTTCCATTGCCACAAATGGATGATATTATAGATTGTTTGAGTGGAGCTGTGTATTTCTCAAAGATAGATCTGAAGAGTGGATATCACCAGATTCGGATCAGAGAAGGAGATGAATGGAAGACTGCCTTCAAGACAAAGGAAGGGCTATATGAGTGGTTAGTCATGCCTTTTGGGCTAACCAATGCAACGAGCACTTTCATGCAGCTCATGAATGAGGTTTTGAAAGAATTTCTGGGTAAGTTTGTCATTGTTTACCTAGATGATATTTTGATTTTTAGCAAGACATTGGAGGAACATATGATGCATATTCGTATGGTGTTTGAGAAACTGAGAGATGAGAAATTATTGATTAACTTGAAGAAGTGCAGTTTTGTGAAGAAAGAGTTAGTGTATTTGGGATTTGTAGTTTTAGAAGAAGGTCTAAAAATGGACCCAGAGAAGGTACAGGCTATCCTTGAATGGCCGACTCCAAGGAGTGCTACTGAGGTAAGATCTTTTTATGGTTTGGCTAGTTTTTACAGAAAGTTTATCAGAAATTTTAGCAGTATTTGTGGTCCCTTGACTGAAACAATGAGAGGGGATAGAAAAGAGTTTAAGTGGACTAATGGGGCAGAAAAGAGTTTTCAATTGTTGAAACAAAAAGTTACAGAACAACTTATTTTAGCACTTCCAGATTTTAATAAGGTGTTTCAAGTAGATTGTGATGCTAGTGGTACTGCAATAGGAGCTGTTATGAGCCAAAAAGGTAAACCTGTTGCTTATTTCAGTGAGAAGTTAAATGATGCTAAGAGGAAGTATTCTGTTTATGATCAGGAATTTTATGCTATAGTTCAGGCATTAAAGAAGTGGAGACATTATCTGCTTCCTAAGGAGTTTGTTTTGTATACTGATCATCAAACTTTGCAATATTTGAATAGTCAAGGAAAGTTGAATCAGAGGCATTCAAAATGGGTTGAATTTTTGCAGAGTTATACATTTGTTTTGAAACAAAGAAGTGGAAAGTCTAACAGGGTTGCAGATGCTCTTAGCAGAAGGCAACTATTGCTGACAGAGATGCAGATTGAGGTGGTTGGGTTCAAGGAACTCAAGAATTTGTATCCAGAGGATCTTGATTTTGGTGAAGCTTGGAAAGCTTGTATAGAACCTGTTACTCTAGACAGGATGAAATGGTTGGATTTTATCATCCAAGATGATATGCTATTCAGAGGGAGTCAGTTGTGCATTCCACAAAGTTCTATGAGGGAGAATCTCATCAAGGAGAAGCATAGTGGAGGATTGGCTGGACATTTTGGTCGTGATAAAATCCTTGCTTTGGTTGGTGACAATTATTATTGGCCACAATTGCAGCAAGATGTGAAGAATTTTGTACAGAGTTGTAGAGTATGTCAGATGGCGAAAGGAGTGAAGCAGAATACAGGGTTGTATCAGCCATTACCTATACCAGAGAAGCCTTGGGAGGATATCAGTATGGACTTTGTTCTTAGCTTACCAAGGACACAGCGGGGACATGATTCAATTTTTGTAGTAGTTGACAGATTTTTGAAGATGGCACATTTCATTCCCTGCAAGAAGACTAATGATGTTGTTCATGTAGCAGAATAGTTTTTCAGATAAGTGGTGAGACTACATGGTTTGCCAAAGACCATAGTTTCAGATAGAGACACTAAGTTTGTTGGATATTTCTGGTGTACATTGTGGAAGAAGTTGAAGACAGATTTGAAGTTTAGTTCATCACATCATCCACAGACTGATGGACAGACAGAGGTGGTGAATAGAAGTTTGGAAAATTTGCTAAGATGTTTGGTTGGAGATAAGCCAACAGGATGGGATTTGATTTTACCACAGGCAGAATTTGCATACAATAATTATGTCAATAGGAGCACTGGTAAATCATCATTCCAGATTGTATATGGAAGTAGTCCAAGAAATGCATCTGAATTGAGAAAGATAGATAAAGGAGAAATAAGTAGTGCTGAAGCTAAGGATTTTGCAGAACATTTGAAGAACATCCATGAGGAGGTGAGGAAGCATATTACCAAGATGAATGCATAGTATAAGGCTAAGGCAGATGAGAAAAGGAGGCATAAGGAATTTCAGGTTGGGGATGAAGTCATGGTTCATTTGTAGAAGGAGCGATTTCCGGTTGGAACATATAACAAGCTGAAAATGAAGAAGTTTGGACCATGTAAGATATTGAAGAAGCATGATTCAGGAAATGCATATGAGGTAGAATTGCCTAGTGAGCTGAATATTTCACCAGTGTTTAACATTTTAGATTTGACAGAGTATCACGAAGGAGGTGTTGAAGATGAGGTTGCAGCAACACAGTGGAGTATTCTAGCAACCAGTTCAGATATCAAGGAGATTGAAGACATACTGGACAGTCATGTTGGCAGAAGCACAAGGAACAGGACATATGAAGAGTATTTGGTCAAATGGAAAGGATGACCTGTTGAAGATTCATCATGGCTAACAAAGGAGGAGGTTAACCGTCTTGGTTTTCCTCTGCACACCTGAATCGTGACAGGGTCACTTCTCAAATTACCCCAAGTGTCTGATGCAGGAGCATCCTGGGTGTAAGAGCAATCTTGCATCACCCAAAAATATTTCTATTTTTGTATTCAATAAGGGCTATCTTGTGCAGAGTTGCTATTTATGGAAACTTGCTATTTTTAGTAAGTTGGTCTTACGATCTCGAAATGTTCTAATTTTACATGTGGAGGTTCATCTCAGTCATATCAGCCTGCCAACAAAGTTTCATGGCTAGATCAGGTCTAGTTTTGAAGATATTAAAGATTTTCGGTATTGGCAGCAGGGTACAGAAACTTCGAACTCAGTTTTGAAGGCTTTAGAGGCCCCGGATGAGGTTGAAAAATTGGGTGACGAGTGCTTTGTGTTGGTCAAGCCTGTAGAGCACTTTGTGACGTTTCCAAAATGGGGTTATAATAGTCAATCGGGTCAACTGGTGATGACTTATGGTCTTCGGAAGTTGGGTCACCTGAAATGGCGGAAAATAATTTTTTCTTCAAAATTTTTGTTTGGGTTTCAAAACTCATTTTGAGCTGACTTTGATGTAATAAATTGTAAAATAAAATAATTCTAAGTTTGGTCGGCCCTAAGGGCTAAATTTCTAGAACCTTCTCGGATGGTGGAAATTGCCTATATAAAGAAGGCCCGTAGTGTTGTCTAGGGCAGTTCTAGTTAGTAGATCTGGGTATTGATTCGAGGCTTTGTCCTACAGAATATTGTAAGGGAATGCCCATGTGGCTTTACATATTGTAATTCTGAAAGTTTGTAATTCCACATTTGTGGAGATAATAAGAAGCCAATTTTCTGTTCTTGCATATTATTGTTGTTGTTTCTCTATTTCTGTTATGTGTTTGCGGTATTAAGGGGAGCACCCTTCATCAAGAAAACATCTGAATCTGTAGACACCTAAAATTGTCCATTCACATCCTAATATTAATTTTTATTAATATTTTCCTTTAACATTATAATTGATTTTTATTAATTAACTATATTTTTATATTCCTCTATTTATTTAATAAAATTTAATTTAATTAAATAAATTCATTTTCCATTTACATTCTAATATTAATTTTTATTAATATTTTCCCTTAACATTATAGTTGATTTTAATTAATTAACTATATTGTTATATTCTTCTATTTATTTAATCAAATAAATTAATTTTTCCTTTGTATTTAAATACTATAATATATTAAACTCGATTTAATATATTATCCCTCCATTTCCCTTTATAAAATAAATCTTATTTATTTTATTCCTCCACTAGCCTAAAAATTCTTCTAAACTATGTTTAAACTAAAATCATTTTAATTTAGCCACTTGTCCTCTTTTTCAAAACTTACATTTTTCTAATATTCCTCTAATCTTAATTAAAAGGTGGATTACCTCTAAACATGTGCACAATCACCTTTTCTAAGGTGGCCACCTCTCCATCTTTTTTCTCCAGCAATCATTTTCAAATCCTTTTTCGCTCTTAAATGAAGTTTGACTTTTCCAAACCCTACCTAACATCTCTTGCAAACCTTACCTAACCTTTAATCTTAGCCACTCATTTTTTTGCCTCTTAATCTCCACCATCCAATCCTTTTGCAATCTCTATAAAAGAAGGTATCTCTCTCATTTGTAGGCTAATAAGAGTCTTGCAAGCATAATCATTAAGCATTCTAAGCATTTTAAGCATTCTAGCAATCTAGCATTATAGGATTTCAATTTCTTAGCATAGTTTATTTGCATCTTCATTCTTAGTTTAGATTTCAATTCTTGCATCATAGATTAACTATGATTTCATAGCATATTTTGAATCTTGCATTCTCATTCATAGTTATTTTTCATTTCATTTCTTATTCAAAAAATCAAAATATATTGCATCAATTTGCTTGTGCACTATCTTTTTCATAGATCTTGCACTTGCATATCATTGTGAGATTTGGGGCAAGTTTCTCATACTTGTCTCCAAAACCCTCATCTTTCATTTCAAAGTTTTGCATTTAGATTTCATTTCATTTGTGTTGGGAGAGCATATCGACAATAATCTTAAAGAGCAAATCAAACAAGATTATTGGGTGCCCTTGTTTTAAAGCTCATTGAGGTTGTAGTGAAAATTACTTATTTTGTTGCATTTGAAATTACTAACATCTAATGTGATTATTTGGTGTTTTGGTATTTTATATTTTCAGAAAATCGGTCCATATTTTCATTGCATACATAATCCATATAGGATTTCTTGGTTGCAGAAGGATCACAAGTTCAATGAACAGTGTCTAGTAAAGTTCAAAATTGGAAACTATCATGATGAGGTATTATGTGATATTATGCCTATGGATGCTTTTCATTTGTTGTTACAGAGACCATGGAAATTTGATCGCCATGTAGTACATGATGGGTATGCAAATACCTATTCCTTGATAAAGGATGGAGTCTAACACGAGCTTAAGCCATTCAAGGAAACTAAGGAAAATGTATGTAGTAATACCAGAATATTTTTAGTTGATGGAAGTTTCTAGAGGGCATGAAGCATGAACACATGTATTTTTCTTTAATTATAAGAGTTGATAAAGATGAAGTATATGTGCCTATAGAAGTTTTAGGTTTGTTGGATGAGTTTCAAGATATTATATCTGATAATGTACCTGATGGATTTCCACCAATAAGAAAGATTAGTCATCAAATGGACTTGATTCCTGGAGCTAGTTTGCCAAATAAGGCAGCCCTTAGAATGACTCCAGTAGAGAGTGAAGATTTGAACAAAGAAGTGCAAGATTTGTTGCAAAAGGGGTTGATTCAAGATATTTTGAGTCCATGTGTTGTACCAATAGTACTAGCACCAAAGAAAAATGGAGAATGGAGGATGTTGTAAAAATGGTCAACACTCCCCTCGGGATTCGTGACATGGCTTAACTACCTCATGTGTCTTCTATAAGTCTAGTGGTTGTATTGGGCATTAAAAATTTGATCTTTTGGTGCAACAACAACCACTACTTGTAACAAGTGGTATCAGAGCTTGGTCACAGGTTCGAATCCCCTCGGGTAATGCTGAGGGGGAGATTTTTGTAAAAATGGTTAGCGCTCCCCTTGGGATTCATGACATGGATTAACCGCCTCCTATGTCTTCTATAAGTCTAGTGGTTGTATTGGGCATTAACAGATCAATCTTTTGGTGCAACGGCAACCACTACTTGTAATAGAGGATGTGTACAAGTTCTTGGGCTATCAATAAGATTACTATCAACTATACATTTTCATAGATGGATGACATTATGGATTGCTTGAGTGGAGATAAGTACTTTAAAAAGATAGATCTAAAGAGTGGATATCACCAAATCCATATTAGAGAATTAGGAGATGAGTGGAAGACAACATTCAAGAGAAAGGAGGGCTTGTCTGAGTGGTTAGTCATGACTTTTGGGCTAACCAATGCACCAAGCACATTCATGTGTCTCATGAATGAAGTATTGAAAGAATTCATGAGTAAGTTTTTTATTGTTTATTTGGATGATATTTTGACCTTCAGTAAGACATTAGAGGAGCATATAATGCATATTAATAGGATCTTTAAGAATTTAAGAGAAGAAAAGTTGTTGATTAACTTGAAGAAGTGTATTTTTGTGAAGGAGTTAGTGTGTCTAGGATATTTTGTCTCAACAGATGGTCTTAAAATGGACCAAGAGAAGGTGAAGACTATCCTCGAATGGCCTACTCCAAGGATTTCTATTGTGTAATATCTTTCCATGGTTTGACTAGTGTTTACAGAAAGTTTATCATAAATTTCAGTAGTATCTATGGACCCTTGACTAAAACTATGAGAGGGGACAGAAAAGAGTTTAAGTGGACTACAGGAGCATAAAATAGTTTAATTGATTTGTTGAAGAGAAAATTTAAAGAGGATCCTATTTTGGCACTTCCATATTTTAATAAGGTATTT
Organism: Chamaecyparis obtusa; assembly: GCA_027943335.1. Taxonomy (NCBI): domain Eukaryota; kingdom Viridiplantae; phylum Streptophyta; class Pinopsida; order Cupressales; family Cupressaceae; genus Chamaecyparis; species Chamaecyparis obtusa. The sequence goes on from BSBK01000214.1 coordinate 3,191,879, forward strand.
TAGGTAGACTCTGATGCTAGTGGAAATTCCATTGGAGTAGTTTTGAGTTAGGAAGGTAAGCCCATTGCTTATTTTAGTGAGAAGTTGAATGATGCCAAAAGAAAATATTATGTCTATGATTAGGAGTTTTATGCTATAGTTTAGGCATTGAGGAAGTTCAGAAATTATCTTTTTCCTAAAGAATTTGTTTTGTTTACTAATCATCAAATTTTATAATTTTTGAATAGCCAAGGGAAGTTGAATTGGAGGCATTTGAAATGGGTTGAGTTTTTGCAGAGTTACACTTTTATTTTGTAGCACAGGAGTGGCAAGTCTAATAGGGTTGCAGATGCCCTGAGAAGGAGGCAAAATTTGGTGACAAAGATGTAGATTGAAGTTTTTGAATTCAATTAACTCAAGAGTTTGTATCCTAAGGGTACTGATTTTGGTGGGGCCTAGAGAGCTTGCATAGAACCTATTACTCTAGACAAGACCAGATGGTTCAATTTTATAATACAAGATGGAATTTTAGTCAATGGGAGTCAATTGTGCATTCAAAATAGTTACATGAGGGAGAAACTAATCAAAGAGAAGCATAGTGGAGGATTGGTTGGACAATTTGTTGATTTAAAACTATTGCTCTAGTTTGTGAGAACTATTATTGGCCATAATTACAGCAAGATGTTAAGAAGTTTTTGCAGAGTTGTAGAATATGTCAGATGGAAAAAGGAACCAGATAAAATGTAGGGTTATATCATCCATTACCTATACTAAAGAGGCCATAGGAGGATATTATTATGGACTTTTTTCTTGGTTTACTAAGGACTTAGAGAGGGCATGATTTCATTCTTGTGGTTGTAGAAAGGTTCTCAAAGATGGCACATATAATTCCTTGCAGAAAACCTAATGATGTTTTTCATGTGACATAATTACTTTTCAAAGAACTGGTGAGACATGTTGGTCTACCAAAGAGCATAGTTTCAGATCGAGACACTAAGTTTGTGAGATATTTTTGGAGGACATTATGAAAAATATTAATGATAGATTTGAATTTTAGCTTAGCAGACCATCCACAAACAAATGGAAAGACATAAGTGGTGAATAGGAGTTTGAGAAAACTATTGAGATTCTTAGTTGGAGATAAACCAAAGGGATGGGACTTGATTTTACCATAGACATAGTTTGTATACAATAAATCTATCAATAGGAGCACTGGTAAATCACCATTCTAGATTGTATATCAAAGTAGTCCTATAAATGCATCAAAATTTAGGAAGTTGGAAAATGGAGAAAAGAGTAGAGTTGAAGCTGAAGACTTTGCAAAACACTTGAAGAATTTTCATGAAGAGGTGAAGAAGTAGATTAGAAAAGGAGACATGAAGGATTTTAGATTGGAGATGTAGTTATGGTTCATTTGAGAAAGGAGATATTTCTAGTGACAACATACCACAAGTTGAAGATGAAGAAATTTGGACTATATTGTAAAATATTTGAGAAGCATGATTCAAGAAATGCTTATGAAGTAGAGTTGCCTAGTGAACTCAATATTTGACCAGTGTTTAATATTTCATATTTGACAGAGCATCATGAAGGAAGTATTGAAGTGTTGGAGATTTTCCAGTAAGCTAGAGTTGATTGTATGTTTATCATTGATGATAACATATGGTAAGCAGCATGCGTGGAAGCCTGATGGAGAGAGCCTCAAGTACATATTTACTAGATATGTTATTAGTATGATATCATCGACATAGAGGTTGATTCTGAGTGAAGAGAGTAATACAGTTGTTTGTATCAGTGAGTGTTCCTGATAGGTCCCAGGAAGAGTTATGTATGTGATTTGCAGTATGGTTGTAATGGAGCCTTGCGGGTTTATATTTATGTTGTAGATATGTTAGTGAAGCTATGTTCATGGATGTAGAGTCAGTTGTGTAGTACAGGTTGACTTATGAAGTCTCCAATTGCCAGTTATAGTTTCTAGAGTTTATCAGATGGAGCCGACATTGTTTTTGTTGTTGTCGTAGTTGCACCTATCATTTGGATATGCGTGATTGGATTAGTATTTGGAGAAAAGTTAAGAATATTTGGTTAAGAGCGCATGACATAATTCAGCATGAGAAGAAAGTATCAGTTAATTTGGTGGAGCCGACAATGTGAAGCGACGCATCTACTCATATGGAGTTGCGTAGTCCTAATTTGTGTTGTGTGCTTAGTATAGCCGACTGAGATGTTATTGGAGAGTTTTATTGTTTCTCTAATATGATTTCAAGATGGTTCTAACAAGATGACTTGATTATATCATTTAGAGGAAGATATTTATAGGTAGTCATTTGATTGCTATGCATGGTAGATTGTTGAAAGATAAGAGTAGAGCAGAAGGTATGAAGTATTGAGCCATCAGTAGAAGGTCTATGTGATAAAGTAGAGAGTGTATTCTATTCATTGGAACTGGTCAAGACAGCAGGTCTACTCGCAATTCACCAAAGATCCAGATATAGTGTGTATCTGTTAAACAAAAGGTTGCAGCCTTCACCCCTTTGAGCAGTGTGCTTCCGAATAGTGTGTCCTCACCCCTAACAGGGTTAATTGTAAATGACTCCTAATAGGGTCCAACCCTTGACCAGCTCATTGTACTTAATGCATTGTAAAGATCAACTCCTAACAAGGCTGTAAGATCTTCTAATAGGGATCATAATACTTTAGTGCATTTTATAGTGGGTGCTAATTCCCACCAGGGTTTTTACCTATTTTGATTTCCCCGTAACCAAAATTGTGGTGTTGTGTTAAGTGTTATCTTATTGTGTTTATGCTTAATGTTCTTCTATACTTAATTAGATAAAGAATTGAATCTTGTAGATAACTGATTCACCCCCCCCCCCCCTTTCAATTATCTCTTGGGACTATTCCTAACAATTGGTATCAGAGCCAAGTGCCTCAGAGAGAAATTTTAATAGCTTGAGGTTGATCAGATGGAATTCTTTAGAAAAGAAAGTCCTAAGTTTGATGGAGAGAACTATCTAGACTAGAAGAACAAAATGATGACACATTTGCAATGCATTGCCTTTTGAGATTTTTGAAGTAGCTACCAAAGAAGTTAAGATTCCCTCTCTAGCAGATCTTGCAAAGGAAGATGAAACTCTTAAGTAGAAGGAGATGTTCACTCAAAATGATATTGCCAAAGAAGCCCTTATCAGCGCATTGTCTGACAGTGAGTTTTCAGAGATCAAGAAAGTTGATAAATCCTACAAGATATGGAAGTATCTAGAAGACATGTTTGAAGGAGACATCCAAGCCAAGAATGCACGCAAAAAGACATGGAAGAAAAAGTACAATACATTGGAGATGCTACCTTAAGAGAACATTAGAGCCTACAATCAAAGGATTAATGAAGCAGTTGTAGGAATCAGAAACAGTGGTGGAGAGATTTCTGAAGAAGAAATAATAGATAAGTTGATGACTACTTTGACACCAAAATATGAGAGCAAGATAAACATCCTAGATGAGACTATACAATTTTCAAAAGACTTCAAAAGAGAGACCTTAATCAAGAATATTTTAGCATTCGAGATATCAAGTTTGAAGATAGAGCCTAAAATTGAAACAACCTTCAAAGCCTCAGTCCATGGTAAGAAATCTTTGAACACTTCTGGTAATTTTGATGATGATGATGAAGAGAAAGAACTAGATGAGTTCATTGCTTTGATTGCTAAGAAAGAAAGGAAAGGAAAAGGGAAATATGAAGGTCAATTACCATTCAAATGCTTTTCATGTAACAAGATTGGTCACTTTGCATCTAAGTGTCCTACAAGAGTCAAGAAGTTCAAAACTAACTACAAGCCTAAGTATACAAAAGAATGTTACTATGCTGGTGATGGAGTATCAGATGAAGATTCAGTAGAAGATGAAATTAGATTCATTTCTCTTGAAGACATGGAGAAAATGTTTGATGAAATGGACCTTGAAGATGAAAAGAAAGCACAAGAGTTAGCATTGATTTCACAAGCTGGCATCAGGACAGATTGGATCATTGACAATGGTTTCTCACATCATATGACAGGAGATAAGAATAAATTTGTACATCTGGATAGATACAAAGTCGGCATGGTTAGATTTGGAGACAACACTCCTAAACCTATCATAGGTAGAGGAGCTATCACCTTGGATAGAAAGTGATGAAGGGTACTCCCCTTAATACGACAAACACATAACGAAAATGGAGAAACAACAACAATTTGCAAGAACAAAAAATGAGCTTCTTATTATCTCCACAAAGGTGGAATTAAAAATTTTAGAATTACAATATGCAAAGCCACATGGGCATTTTCCCTTACAATATTCTGTAGGAAAAAGCCTCGAATTATTACCTAGATCTACCTAGAACTTCCCCGAACTGCCTAAGACAACACTACAGCCTTCCTTATATAGGCAATTTTCCACCGCCTAGGAAGGTTCCAAAATTTTAGCCAATAAGGCTAACCAAACTTAGAATTATTTTATTTTACAATATATTACATCAGAGTTGGCTCAAAACAACTTTTGAAACCCAAATAGAAATTTTGAAGGAAAATCATTTTTCACCATTTCAGGTGACCCAACTTCTAGAGACCATAAGTCATCACCTATTGACCCGATTGACTATTATGACCCCATTTCGAATCGGGTGTGAAGTGCTCTACAACTCTTGAGTCAAGAAAGCTTCATTCAACCAAAGTTTTGACCTCATTTGAGGCCTCTAAAGCCTTCAAAACTGAGTTCAAAGTTTATGTACCCTACTGCCAATACCATAAAAATTTAATATCTTCAAAACTAGACTTGATCTGGCAATGAAACTTTACTGGCAGACTAATATAACCAAAATGAACCTCCAAGGAAGAAAATAGACCATTCTGAGCACAAACGGAAAACTTACTAAAAATAGTAAATTTCCAAAAATAGAAGCTCTGCACAAGATCGCCCTTATTGAAAAGAAACCAGAAATATTTTTGGGTGATGCAAGATTGCTCTTACACCCAGGATGCTCCTGCATCAGAAAGAACATCACTGATGATGTTCTTTATGTTGATGGTTTGCAGTATAGCCTACTAAGTGTTGGACAGTTGCTTGACAAAGGATATCAGTTGGAATTCAAAGACAACAAGTGCATCATTAATAACAAGGAAGGAGAAATGATTGCATCAAGTTCAAAGACTAAAGGTAATATTTTTCAGCTTAATCCTGAAGCAAGTTATTTTGTTGCTAAAGTAGATGACAGTTGGTTATGGCACAAAAGACTATGTCACATCAATTTTGACAACATACTAAAGATAAGCAATGTAAAGGTAGTAAGAGACCTTCCTAGCATTGCAAAACCAATTGATATAATATGTAGGGAATATGTAATGGGAAAGCATGTGAGGAATTCATTTAGAAGCAAGCATAATTTGACAGAGAACAAATTGGATCTAGTGCATACAGACCTATGTGGACCAACTCAAACAAGATCATACTATGGTGAAAGGTATTTTATTTTGTTTGTTGATGATTATTCTAGAATGATGTGGGTTGCATTCTTAAAAGATAAATCAAAATCATTTGAGAAGTTCAAAATATTCAAAGCTAAGGTTGAAAATGAGTCTAGATTAAAAATTAAATGTCTGAGATCAGATAGAGGATGGGAATTCACCTCTGATAGATTTTATGAGTATTGTGAAGAACATGGGATAAAAAGACAGCTAAGTGCTCCTAGAACCCCTCAGCAGAATGGGATTGCAGAAAGAAGGAATAGGATCATACTTGATACAGTGTGCACCATCATGATTGAAGGAAAGGTCACACACACCTATTGGAGAGATGCGGTCAATATTGTAGTCTATACTATCAATAGAATTCAATTGAGGCCAAGCACATACAAGACACCTTATGAGCTATGGTTTGGGAATGTACCTACAGTCAAATACTTTAGAATCTTTGGAAGCAAGTGCTACATCAAGAGAGATGAAGCTATAGGCAAGTTTGATGCAAGAAGTGATGAAGGTATTTTTCTTGGTTACTCCACTAAAAGAAAAGCTTATAGATGTTTTAACTTAAGATTGAAGAAGATCATTGAAAGTGCTCATGTTAAGATTGATGACAAGTTTATGATTCAAGAAAGATATCATGATTATGCACCTATGATTGAAGAAGAGCCTAGACCTACCACTAGAGAAACAGTTGTTGATGAAATGTTTGACAACATTGATGTATTATTCAATGACCCTAAAACTAGTGAAGAAGAATCACAAAAGTTAGATGAGAGATTCACACCTAATGTTCCTAAATTCACATTTAGATGTCATTAAAGGAAGACAACATTGGAGATCAGAACAGTAAAGTCATGACAAGATCAAAAGCAAAAAGTTCAACAGCAAATGAAGAGGTATGTTTACTTTCCCAGATTGAACCTTTAAGTGTTGAAGATGCATGTAATGATTCAGATTGGCATGAACAAATGAAAGAAGAGCTAGATAAGATAATTAAGAATGATACATGGGAATTGGTCCCTAGGCCTAGTGATAAGAATGTGATTGGAACCAAGTGGATATTCAGAAATAAGATGAATGAAGATGGAACGGTGGTAAGAAACAAAGCAAGACTAGTATGTAAAGGATATGCGCAAAGAGAAGGAATTGATTATTCAGATACTTTTGCCCCTGTAATCAGATTGGAAGCCATAAATTTGTTTATATCATATGCTACATTCAAATACTTTAAGGTATACTAGATGGATGTCAAGTCAGCATTCCTAAATGGAGAGTTGAAGGAAGAAGTTTATGTAGAGCAGATTGAAGGATTTACTTTATCAGATAGACTTGATATGGTATGAAGATTGAAGAAAGCCCTCTATGGACTTAAGCAAGCCCCTAGAGCATGGTATTAAAGACTTGATGGATACTTGACTAAGATTGGATTCAAGAAAGGAGCAGCAAATTGAAACTTATTCATAAGAGGGACACCTGATGGACTATTGTTAGTTGCTATATTTGTGGATGACATTATCTTTGGTGGTAATGACAATCTTAGTGCTGAATTTTCTAAAGAGATGCAAAGCGAATTTGAAATGAGCATGATTGGACCTGTTAGATTAGGTGAAAAACTAATCTCCCAAGAACACTTGCATGCATAACCCTGTCACATGGAAGAAGAAAAGAATAGAAGCAAGAAAATCATGGAGGCCAAAAGGCCAGAGACATCATATGCACAATATTACATTATGATAATCTAAAACTGTTAAGAAATACAAAGAGGTGAATCCTTATAAAAGGAATCACGAAACCCTAAAGAATAATAAGATGCTTAAGTTTAACTTAAGTGTAGAGTATAATAGACTAATAATTAAATTAATTAATTATTAGCTATAATATGACAACTCTAACACCCCCCCTTAAGTGTAACTTAGAGAGAAGCTAAACAACTAAGGACTAAAAGATGCATGAAAACAAAAATGCATGAAAGAACTATGGGTCCTGGCAACTAGGCCTGATCAGGTACCCAAATATAAGAAATAAACTAGATGAAGGAAACAAAGCCTCCAATCTAGGGAAAGTCCCAAAGAAAGGAACAAGAAAGAGCATGAAGCATCTTTGAAGCATGAAGCTGCAAACACTGTCAGAAGAAACTGCTGGAACCCCAACTGAAATAGTGCATGACCAAGTAGAGAAGACAAAGTCTGAAGAGCTGATCAATCAAAGAGGTGACCTCCAAAAGTTGGAATGAACAAGTGTCTAAATAGTAGATGAACCATCTTACTGAAATGCATAGGTGCCTAGCCACTGCATCCGCCTAGTACATAGGAACAAAAACTGAATACGTAGATCACTCAATCAAACCAAGGAAGCAATAGAGCCAACAGGTGAACCCCCCCATAATGCTGAATAGGGAGAGGGGTGACAGGAACACTGAAATGCAATGCCAGAAACATCTGCAAGAAGAAGAATCAGGAACACCAACAGTGCAACAGAAGTACAAGCACAGGATAAAGGGTGGTGTCACCGACACACAGCATGGGCTAATGTCGTGGAAGGAATGCTCACTTGACAAAGGTGGATGAGCACAAAAAGGCAAAACATCATAACCCCCCATGGCACTTTATAACTAAGTGCAAGTACAAACAAACACAAGGTGTACAAGATCCCAAATATGCAAAAGTAGGCACTTTATCTCAGTGTGTTTACAAGAAAAAGAATGCAACAGAAGAGAAGCATACAATGCTCAGAAGTCAGAAAGAAGAGTGAGCCAGAAGAACAGAAGAAGAGATCCCAGGACTTGTAGAACCCAAGTAATCTGCCAGAGTGTGAAAGTGAAAAACTCAGAGGAGAGAGAACCTGGAGCAAAATCTAGATAAAAGACCCCTGCCACTGAAAAACTCACTGAACTAGCTTTTCGACGATATATGGTGAGCCCAAAAATGAGTTCGGATGAGCGAGATATGGCTCCCGGAAGGCAAAAAATAAACATCACCTTTGACAGAAAAAAAACATTGTCAAAACAACAGAGCCAAAAACTGTAACCTCCATAATCAGAAAGAGCTTTCTGATGATATAAAGAAGTCCAAAAAAGACCTTTGTATGCTCCAGATAGAGCAAAAAAGGCCCAGGTACCCTTAAAAAGCACCAAAAAGGATTTTTAAGCCCCTGGGGCTGGAAAAAAATAGAGCCGCTAGGTGCATGGCATGCACAGCGGGCTAAAAATGGAGCCCTTAGTCACCCATGCAACCACCGCAAAGTCTTGTGGGGCTTAAAAACCCGCTGGGCGGCCCAAGCGATAGCGCACTCGGTGGAGGAGTTGGGTGGTGATAGAGTGGGCCAGCAGGGCAGCGGAGGAGGGCTAGGGTATTGTGGCAGTGGGCACTGAGGGCGGCGGTCTCCAACGGTGGCATTGGGCGAAGGTCTCCAGCTGGGCGTGCGATGGTGATGGGCGGTGGCAGTGGCGGAGGCTCTATGGAGGCCGCAGCTAGGCACAGGGTGGCCGCTCGGCGGTGCGCTGGTGGCCGCTGGATGATGCCTTTTTAAAACTAAAAGCTACGTTATTTTTAATGCAAAAATCAATAAAAATTGATTTTTTTTGGTTTCTGTGCCCGTACGACCCTAGGAGGCTAAAAAATTCACCCAAAAGTCCTAGAGGTCAAAAATAACAAATTTTATATGGTTTTTTACTCTCTCGGGCCTTCTGAGCGCAATGGTGGCATCCATTTTTCCTCAAAATACCCCCCAAAAAAATTTCTTTTTTGCAGGCAAAAAAGAAATAAAAAATAATGTCCTGCTTCTGAATCACTTCAACAAAACATGAACAAGCAGCAAGATGGCTCTAATACCATGTTAGATTAGGTAAAAAAACTAATCTCCCAAGAACACCGGCATGCATAACCCTATCACATGGAAGAAGCAAAGAACAGAAGCAAGAAAATCATGGAGGCCAAAAGGCCAGAGATATCATATGCACAATATTACATTATGATAATCTAAAACTGTTAAGAAATACAAAGAGGTGAATCCTTATAAAAGGAATCACAAAACCCTAAAAAGGAAACCCTAAAGAATAATAAGATGCTTAAGTTTAACTTAAGTGTAGAGTATAATAGACTAATAATTAAATTAATTAATTATTAGCTATAATATGACAACTCTAACAAGACCTATCAAGTACGTTTTGGGACTGAATGTGTAGCAGAAAGACAAAGGTATTTTCATTAATCAGTCTAAGTATGTGAAAGAGATATTGAATAAATTCAATATGGATGATTGCAAGCCAATAAGTACTCCTATGATAATAGGATGCAAGCTTTCAAAAGAAAATGATTTAGCAGAAGTAGACATGACCTTGTATAAGTCTACGATTGGTAAACTAATCTATCTTACTCAATCGAGACCTGATATTTCCAATGCAGTTGGTATTGTTGGAAGATTTGCAACAGATCCTAAACAAATTCATCTCATGGCAGTAAAGAGGATATTCAGATACTTGAGAGGAACTATAGACTATGGTTTATGGTATCCTAATTCGTAAAATGTAGAACTTCATGTATATACAGATGTAGATTGGGCAGGTTACGTCAATGATAGAAAGAGTACCTTAGGAGGAGTAGTATTTCTTGGAGATAGACTTGTTACTTGGACAAGTAAGAAGAAAAATTGTATTTCTCAGTCCACAGCAGAAGTTGAGTATGTTGCAGCAGCATTAAATTGCTCTACAATTGTGTGGATCAAGTAGATGATAAAAGATTTTGGAATTCAAATTGATTATCCTATTGTTATTCATTTTGATAACACTAGCACTATCAATATGTCAAAGAGCCCTGTGATGCATGTAAAGACTAAACACATTAAGATAAAATATCACTTCTTAAGCGAGAAAGTTGTAGAGAAAGAAGTAAACTTGGACTATGTGAGCACAAAAGATCAGCTAGTAGACATATTCACAAAGCCTTTACCTAAGGATACATTTGAGTATCTTAGGGAGAAGCTGGGAGTAATTGCCTTCCCTAAATCTGATTAGAGTTTGCAGGAGTGCATCAGTCCTCAGTGACTGATGAATGGTTGACTACTCTACTTCAGGAGTAGTGCCAGTGCTTAATTGATTGGTGTCATTTTCCATTGATGTCAAATGGGGAGTAAGTTTAAGTATATAGTCATGAAAAAAAATAGTAAGAGGATATAATAGTTGATATTCAGAGCATTCAATAGTAGATGGAGGATTCATTCTTGAGGAAGTTTTGTTGAGGAAATGGAGAATGTTATAAAAGAATTGTAGAAAGGGGGAGTGAGTATTTAGCAAGAAGAAACAAAACAATAAGAGATGGAGGATTCATCCTTGGGGGATTTTTGTTGAGGAAATGGAGAATATTAGAAAATAATTATACATTTGGATTGGTGGTGTTTTTCATTCCATATGTTTCCATCAATGCCAAAGGGGGAAATTGTTGGAGATTTGCCAGCAAGCTAGTGCTGACTGTATGTTTGTCATTGATGGCAACATATGGTAAGTAGCGTGCATGGAATCATGATGGAGAGAGCCTTGAGTACATGTTTCCTAGATATGTAATCAACATGATATCATAGATGCAGAGGTTCGTTCCTAGTGAAGACAGTAATACAGTTGTTTGTATCAGTGAGTGTTCCTGACAAGTCCAAGAAAGAGTTATGTGTGTGATTTGCAATATGGTTGTAATGGAGCCTTGTGCATTTATATTTATGTTGTAAATATGTCGATGAAGCTATTTTCATGGACGCATAGTCAGTTGTGTAGTACAAGTTGAGTTATGAAGTCTCCAATTGCCAATTACAATTTCTAGAGTTTATCAGATGGAGCCGACATTTTTTTTGTTGTAGTAGTTGCACCTATCATTTGGATATGCATGCTTGGATTAGTGTTTGGAGAAGAGTTAAGAATTTTTGGTTAAGAGAGCATGACGTAATTCAGCATGAGAAGAAAGTATCAGTTAATTTGTTGGAGCCGACAGTGTGAAGTAACACGTCTACTCATATGGAGTTGCGTGGTCCTAATTTGTGTTGTGTGCTTAGTATAGCCGACTAAGATATTATTGGAGAGTTGTATTGTTTCTCTAATATGATTTCAAGATGGTTCTAACAGGTCGACTTGATTATATCATTTAGAGGAAGATATTTATAGGCAGTCATTTGTGATTGCTATGCATGGCAGATTGTTGAAAGATAAGAGCAAAGAAGAAGGTGTGAAGTATTGAACCATCAGTAGAAGGTCTATGTGACAAATTAGAGAGTGTATGCTATTCATTGGAACTGATCAAGACAACAGGTCTACTCACAGCTCACCAAAGATCTAGATATAGTGTGTATTTGTTAAATAGAAGGTTGCAGCCTTCACCCCTTTGAGCAGTGCACTCCTAGACAATGTGTCCTCGCCCCTAACAGGGTTAATTTTAAAAGACTCCTAACAGGGTCTGACCCTTGACTAGGTCACTGTACTTAATTCATTGTAAAGATCAACTCCTAATAGGGTTGTAAGATCTTCTAATAGGGATCATAATACTCTAGTGTAGTTTATAGTGGGTGTTAATTCCCACCAGGATTTTTACCTATTTTGGTTTCCCCATAACCAAAATTGTGGTGTTGTGTTAAGTGTTATCTTATTGTGTTTATGCTTAATGTTCTTCTATACTTAATTGGACAAAGAATTGAATCTTGTAGATAACTGATTCACCCCCCCCCCCCCCCCTCTCAGTTATCTCTTGGGACTATTCCTAACATGAAGATTGGATAACAAAAGAATAGTGAAATATTATAACACCTAATTTAACTACAGAGGAGATAGAAGACATCTTGGATAGTCCTGTTGGAAAAAGCACAAGGAACAAGAAATATAAAGAGTATATGGTCAAATGTAAGGGATGACATGTTGAAGATTCATCATGGATATCAAAGGAAGAGGTTGATCACCTTAGTTTCCCTTTGAACACTTAAGATGTGACAAGGTCACTTCTCAAATTACCTCAAGTATCTGACACAGGAGCATCCAGGGTGTAAGAGCAATCTTGCATCACCCAAAAATATTGTCTAGTTTCAGTAAGGGCTATCTTTGGACAAGGTACTATTTTTAGTAGGTTGTTCATTTGAGGGTGAATTATTCTATTTTCTTCCCTATAAGTTCCTTTTGGATCTATTAGTCTATCGGTAAAGTTTCATGGCAAGATCAAGTTTGGTTTTCAAATTATTGCAAGTTCTGTTTTGGTAGAATGGTACAAAAACTTTGAACTCAGTTTTGAAGGATTTAGAGGCTACAAAAAGGGTCAAAATTTGATCGAATAATGATTTACAAGCCTAGTGTGTAGAATTCTTCGTACCATTTCTAAAATGGGGTTATAATAGTCAATCGACTCAACGACTCACAAGTTATGTTTTTGGAAGTTGGGCCTTCAAGACTCTAGTTTCAATATAAGTGGAAAGAGGGAAAAAAATAATTTAAGGCAAGAAATTGAACAATTGGGTGCCAAGATGGGAAAATTTCACTTTCTAGAATATTATAAGATGGTTAATTGTGCTACTTATATAGGGCTAAAGGAGAATTTAGGGTTCAATTCCAAGAGTGCAGATTGTGGCTCTATCTTGCAGATTATTGTAATGAAAATGCCCATGTGGTTGTAGCATGTTGTTTTTTCTAAACATTTTAATGCTAGTTCATTGAGGATAATAGAAAGCAAGTGTTGTTGTGTTGTCTGAATTTCAATCACCCATTTTTTGGCAATATTGGAGTCATATGGTCATCCCTTGGATAGGAAGTCTTTGCTGGGTTCCCCTTTCTTTGCCTTCATGTTTTAGCCGGGTGGGTTGTTTTCAAGGTCTCATTATTTGGGTAGGTTGTGGACCCCAACCCAATAGAGACTTGTGCTCCAATTGATGTTCTTTCTCCAGCAGGATGATGTTTGAAAGCCATGATCTCTAGATGTTTAAAAGAAATCAGGAAAAAGGATGCAGTGGCAGAGCTAGTTTTGATTATCCAGAGAATGATTGCAGAGGAAAGTTTTTTTTAATAAAATGACATGCTCTACCCAAAAGATGCTGAACTCTTTGCAAAAGATAGGAGAAAATGTTGATACAGTGAGGTGAAAATGGATTATAATATTATAGATAAGAGGCTTCTTGCTAGGAACAAATATACGATTCGGTTCTCTGAACCTCAACGATCCCAATGTTGAAAATAGTATTCAATTTGGAGTTGAAACGAAAGAGATATGGCTTTTGGCTTAACCACCTTGCAACCTTTTTCAAATCGACGGTCGTCACTTTCCCGGGATGGTGCCAAATTACCTTTGTAGTTTAGCGAAACACTGCCACGTGGAAAGAGTGGTTGCATGATCGCATAAAGTTAAAAAATGTCTTGCGATCATGCGACAACGTAAGTCACCAAGTGAAGGTTAAATAAAATATGCTCTGCTGGACCCACGTGCACCAATCATAGAGCGATCGCATGATCATAAGGAATAAAATAATACCATGCGATCATGTGACAATGGAAGCTCAGGCAAGTGAAAGTGTGTTTTGTTGGGACCCACGTAGGCCAACAACGCAAGTGCGATGATGAGATGGAATAGTTATTAAATATTGCGCCAATGATAAAGCGGTCACATGATCGCAAGAATTAAAATAATGCTATGCGATCATGCGACAATGAAGCTGAATGATATAAATTCCAATTTGGCATAAAGGAACAAGTGCAAGGCAGCTTAAAACAGAGATCTAATGTCATGAAAGTGCATATCGACCTCCATGATGGCATAAAGTTTCAAATAGATCCCGGTGATATGATGGTCAATTTGTGACAGAGAGTTTGCAAAATATAGCATTGCCAAAGTTAGTAATGGTCAAGTATATGAAGCCTCAGCTTGTTTCATCCTTGGCATGCATTTGGTCATTTCTTGTCTAAAATGACTCGATATAATCAAATAACAATGGTCTGAAATCTGATGAATGCTCGGTCATCCCAAAGGTGACTGTCACCTTAAACGGTGAAGTCTTGTAACGTGGTATACTAAGGAAAGCACATATTGGTTGAATCTCGATCTAGGCATGATCAAAAGACATTTGAAGCGGAGGAGTAATAGTTCAGGAAAGTATCAAATGCATTGCTTCTATTATGTGATCACAAAGATGAATCACGGTATATGGTTAACTCAAATTATAACCAGAATTATATATCACAAGAAGATAAAAGGCTTGATGCAGTGTGAAGGTTGAACCTTTATGAACAGGGGATAGGATACTCTGATCCAAGGAATCGAGCTATCTCAGATTCATCTCAAATAGCACAAAGGAATAACTAAGAACTAGTGAATGTTGTGATTCGAATATCTATTCAATTCACCTTACTGGGCAAAGGAAGGCGAAGGGATAGGGTCAAATTCATTCTTCTTCATTATGTTTGAAACTACTAAATTTGGTGCCTTTTGATATTCATGAAAATTGAAAGATCATGAGTTCTTACGAACTCTATGTATTGTAGAACTCTATAAATACTGTCAAAGAACTCAATGTAAGGGGTCGGCAAACTTGCAATTGAAGCAAGGGTGATTCCATTTACTTATCTAATTTCATGTTTGTTGTACCAGTAGTTGTCATTTTGCATTTGAATAGACAGAACGATTGTGTGTAAAGCTATAATTGCTTGTTGGATTCTATTTCATGTTGGTAATTGCAGTGAAAGTAATTCCATTTACCTTTCATGTATGATTCTTCTCCTATTCACCATGTTATTTAGATGCATCTGAATGGAAAGTAAAATTATATATGGAGTTGTGATTCCTGCTTGAATTCCATTTCACGTTAGTAGTTGCAGTATAAGCAATTCTATTTGTTGTCTACATATGATTCTACTTCTATTCTCATTAGTAGGATATGCATTCTTAGAGTAGGTAGGTTTAAGTTAGAAGATAGTCTTCATGATAATCTATGATCAACATTCCATTGGGGATTATAGGTTATCCACTTTATCCTTGCCTGAATTGTTTGTGCCTACAAACAATTTGGTTAAAACTCATAAGAAGAAACCTGATGATCAATAAAAAACCACATTCATTGCATATCAAACACAATCAGGGAGCTGTACATGTCAATTCAGAGGGTAGTGATAGATGACTTACACTGACCCAATTGTTGGTGACATCCTTTTGTTCTCTCACCTTGGGTGTTAAGAAGAGTCAGAGATTGCAAATCTAACGGGAGGACAAACTGTTAACCAACAGTTTTTGGCGACTCTATTGGGGAGAACTTTAGGGAAAAGAAGAAAATATTGAAGTTTTTCTCAGAATTCAGTTCACTTCCCCTCTTAGCTTTAATTCAGTCATAGAATACATGATTAGCAATTATGGTCGTTCCTTGGGGAAATGCTATTGGACCTTTGAATCTTGCAGCAAGTCATGATTTACCAAAAGGTTTCAGAAAAAACTTTCCAAGATTCAATGGTGATGGCTCAATATCTGCAAAACAACATCTGAATGCTTTCCATAAGGCATGTAGTGTGGTGGATCCTCAGCATGAAGATGTTGCTATCAGATTGTTTGTAGATAGCCTTATCGGTGATGCTGCAGAATGGTTTCAAGATTTACCTATGGGATGCATTATCGGATGGACTGATATGAAAAAAAAAATTGAAGAAAGGTATAAGACCGTTGAAGATGCTCAATTCTTACTGTTACAACTGGCTCAAATGAAGAAGGAACCATCTACCTCCATGAGAGATTTCAATGCCAGATTCAATAAACTTATCAGAAGAATACCTACTGCCAGTGCACCCACTGGAAATAATCTCAAGACATTTTACATTAGTTCTATGCCTCCAAAACTTGCTTATCAATTAAGAAGAGCTAATGTAATGGATTTGCAAGCTGCTCAAACACTGGCTGAAGAAATGGAAGATGATATGCTAGTCTCCGAGAGATGGAAGAAGGGATTTCATGATGGATTCACAAGTAGTGCAGTCAGTACTTCAATCAGTACAGAAGATATGTTGTTGAGATTATCTAATGAAATTAATGCATTAAAAAGACAAATTACTGCTTCAGCTCATTCATCTTATCAGCCTTACCAAGAAGGATTAAAACACCAACGTAGAAATGAGAATTCACAGATTGGCTATTGAAGCTCCTTCTAAAAAATATAATTCTCATGCCTTTCATCTCAGGCAAGAAGAAAAAGAACAAAACTTTGAATATCCAGGAGATAAAGACTATCATACTCCTCATGGCGACTCCGTAAACTTTTATTGTGAGTATGAGATAGATTCTGAAGATGGAGATAATTGTTTTAATACTTTGGAGGAACCTCAGCCAACTATTAAAGATCAAGCCTCTAATAATCAAACTCCTTCTTACAAGGTGGATAAGAGTAATGTTGGATCACCTTGGATAAGTCATCAGCATGAAGAAAATGACCAGCAAAAAGAACGTTCCCAGCCTATGGAGATTCTTGAAGATTAAGAAGAAAAGGTAAACAAAATTGAAAAAGAAAATGTGTCTATGTTCCCTTTTCCTTGTGTTGATGAAAGTTGTGAAATGGGTGAAAAGAATGAGGATAAAGTTTCAAACTATTTTTCTGAAGATTATCCCAAGGTTGATGGATTATTTAAAAATGAAATTTTTGATGTTATTGAAGAACATAATAGTGTTGATTCTTCTTTCATTATAGCTGGTAAAGATCAGATTTTTGAAACATTTTTCTTTGAAAATAATACAATGCTAGATATTTCTGATCAAATATGTGTGGATGAAAAAGATGAAGTATGTTATGATATTCAGCCTACTGAAAATAGTGTTGAAGGGATTAATGCAACAGCAGATTTTGAACATATTGATGAAGTACTGCAGCGTCATATAGAAGACAGAGAATTAGATAAAGATTTTCCTAGTCTTGAAACAAAAATTGATCAATTCATGGTGCCAGTCACATGTGAATCTTCTTCTATAGTCAATTCAAATATTGAAGTTCTAAATCCAGATGAACATCTTGAAGGTTTGACAATTACAACAAATGAAGAAGATATTTCAGTCCTAGAAGAGACCGTGAGTAATAAAGATGCTTTTTGTTTCAACTCCGGTTTGAGATCAGAAGTTATTATTGGCAATGCTTGCAAATGGTATGATGATATTTCTCTTCTAAAGGATTTGCAATGTTCTGATTTTGTTAATCTTGATTTGAGCATTGATATCTCTACTAAGGATGATGATAGAGCAAAAAGAGATGATAATGTTGAAAGAGACAGATTGGATTATTTTCCAGTAGTACATTCAGAATATGTTGAATATTTTCTTCCATCACAGAAGGTTGAATGTATAAGAAAGGATGTACATGAAAGCATAGATGAATCAGAGATCTATAATGAGGCATGGTTGTTCGGAAAGGTCCTATGGGTTATCATGTTGCAAATAGCTTTTGGACTCAAGTTCAACAATGAAGGAGTAGCCAGAGGTTACCAATGTTGTTTCAAATTGGTGGAGCATCTTCCTCTATTCAGGAAAGGTTCATACTTTTCTCTCCCTGTAAATGGCCACATATGAATCTTTCTTTTCTTTTGGTCCTGCTGGTGAGGTCTCCTCACCTTTTGTAAATAGGTTTTCTTTCCAATTTTGGTGTGTCTAGTGTAGCCTTTCCTTGCTTTGTTAGTGGTTTTTTTCTCTTGCTTTGTTTCAGTCTGCCCTACTCCCCTCCGCCCTCCTTGTATGAAGCTGCTCATTGTTCTCTTTGGTCTAGACTCCGCAACCCAATGCATAAGGCACCTGTCTCACCAGAGAAGCTAAATTCTTCATGCACCTTGCAGTACATGATCCCCCAGTCGGAGCTAGCTATTGTCTGACTTTCAGTCACCCATTTTTTGGCAATATTGGAGTCATATGGTCATCCCTTGGATAGGAAGTCTTTTTTGGGTTCCCCTTTCTTTGCCTTCATGTTTTAGCCGGGTGGGTTGTTTTCAAGGTCTCATTATTTGGGTAGGTTGTGGACCCCAACCCGATAGAGACTTGTGCTCCAATTGATGTTCTTTCTCCAGCAGGATGATGTTTGAAAGCCATGATCTCCAGATGTTTAAAAGAAATCAGGAAAAAGGATGCAGTGGCAGAGCTAGTTTTGATTATCCAGAGAATGATTGCAGAAGAAAGTTTTTTTTAATAAAATGACATACTCTACCCAAAAGATGTTGAACTCTTTGCAAAAGATAGGAGAAAATGTTGATACAGTGAGGTGAAAATGGATTATAATATTATAGATAAGAGGCTTCTTACTAGGAACAAATATATGATTCGGTTCTCTGAACCTCAACAATCCCAACGTTGAAAATAGTATTCAATTTGGAGTTGAAATGAAAGAGATATGGCTTTTGGCTTAACCACCCTGCAACCTTTTTCAAATCGACGGTCGTCACTTTCCCGGGATGGTGCCAAATTACCTTTGCGGTTTAGCGAAACACTGCCACGTGGAAAGAGTGGTCGTATGATCACATAAAGTTAAAAAATGTCTTGCGATCATGCGACAACGTAAGTTGCCAAGTGAAGGTTAAATAAAATATGCTCCGCTGGACCCACGTGCACCAATCATAGAGCGCTCACATGATCGCAAGGAGTAAAATAATACCATGCAATCATGCGACAATGGAAGCTCGAGCAAGTGAAAGTGTGTTTTGCTGGGACCCACGTAGGCCAACATCGCAAGTGCGATGATGAGATGGAATAGTTATTAAATATTGCACCAATGATAAAGCGGTCGCATGATTGCAAGAATTAAAATAATGCTATGCGATCATGCGACAATGAAGCCGAATGATATAAATTCCAATTTGGCATAAAGGAACAAGTGCAAGGCGGCTTAAAACAGAGATCTAATGTCATGAAAGTGCATATCGACCTCCATGATGGCATAAAGTTTCAAATAGATCCCGGTGATATGATGGTCAATTTGTGACAGAGAGTTTGCAAAATATAGCATTGCCAAAGTTAGTAATGGTCAAGTATATGAAGCCTCGGCTTGTTTCATCCTTGGCATGCATTTGGTCATTTCTTGTTTGAAATGACTCGATATAATCAAATAACAGTGGTTTGAAATCTGATGAATGCTCGGTCATCCCAAAGGTGACTGTCACCTTAAACAATGAAGTCTTGTAATGTGGTATACTAAGGAAAGCACATATTGGTTGAATCTCGATCTAGGCATGATCAGAAGACATTTGAAGCGGAGGAGTAATAGTTCAGGAAAGTATCAAATGCATTGCTTCTATTATGTGATCACAGAGATGAATCATGGCATATGGTTAACTCAAATTATAACCAGAATTATATATCACAAGAAGATAAAAGGCTTGATGCAGTGTGAAGGTTGAACCTTTATGAACAGGGGATAGGATACTCTGATCCAAGGAATCGAGCTATCTCAAATTCATCTCAAATAGCACAAAGGAATAACTAAGAACCAGTGAACGTTGTGATTCGAATATCTATTCAATTCACCTTATTGGGCAAAGGAAGGCGAAGGGACATGGTCAAATTCGTTCTTCTTCATTATGTTTGAAATACTAAATTTGGTGCCTTTTGATATTCATGAAAACTGAAAGATCATGAGTTCTTATGAACTCTATGTATTGTAAAACTCTATAAATACTGTCAAAGAACTCAATGTAAGGGGTCGGCAAACTTGCAATTGAAGCAAGGGTGATTCCATTTACTTAGCTAATTTCATGTTTGTTGTACCGGTAGTTGTCATTTTGCATTTGAATAGATAGAACGATTGTGTGTGAAGCTGTAATTGCTTGCTGGATTCTATTTCATGTTGGTAATTGCAGTGAAAGTAATTCCATTTACCTTTCATGTATGATTCTTCTCCTATTCACCCTTTTATTTAGATGCATCTAAATGGAAAGTAAAATTATATATGGAGCTGTGATTCCTGCTTGAATTCCATTTCATGTTAGTAGTTGCAGTATAAGCAATTCTATTTGTTGTCTAGATATGATTCTACTTCTATTCTCATTAGTAGGATATGCATTCTTAGAGTAGGTAGGTTTAAGTTAGAAGATAGTCTTCATGATAATCTGTGATCAACATTCCATTGGGGATTATAGGTTATCCGCTTTATCCTTGCCTGAATTGTTTGTGCCTACAAACAATTTGGTTAAAACTCA
>BSBK01000214.1:3217500-3235530 GCA_027943335.1 Chamaecyparis obtusa
CTTAAAAGGACAATGGACTTTTTCTCCATGGAAATGATAGAGCCAAGACCTTGTGTAGTAATTCAAAGAATCCCACAAAGATAAAAGTGATACGAATCTTGTTAGATATTGGTAGAACAATTTTTTTATTTATGTTTTATTGCCAAAGTGACCTTTTTAGGGTTGGGTTCCCATCAATCAATCGATGAGTTCTTAGTGGATCAGATTTCTTTCCTCGAGGTATCATTGGATAATAATAAGTCATGCTTATAATCATGGCAAAATAGTGCACAAAGTTATTAATAAATGGTTCAAATTACTATTGTAAATTTGTCAGAAATGGCTATGTAGTCGATTATTTCTATTGATATGACGGTTTGTTGACATTTATTAATTAAGTTGATAAATAAAAAAATAATGGTTTTGTAATTTTTAATTTAATTAATAAATGTAAATAAATTGTCATGTCAGGTAGAAGTAATCGGCTGCATAGACACTGTCGCATTTGTCACCTTTAATTTTCGTTGAGTATTATATATTTAGATGACGAGTAATTCAGATAAAGAAATTAAGATTATTCAATATTAATATATTATATAGAGAGGTTTTTGTGTTATTGTTGATTTTAAATACATTAAGAGATATTATTAGTGGCTTATAAGAAATGTTTTAATATTTTAAATGATCAAATTTGATAAAGAATATATGTTTATTATTGTGTAAGCTACATTTTTGTCTAATGTAAAGGGTTGGGATTTGAGAAAATATAAGTTTATTAATTGTGTATGTTAATCTATTATTTAGTTAGTCAATAGATTGCATTTTAGTTTGATTTATTATTTGTAATTTTATATTATATAGACAATATTTTTTCTTATATGATATGTGATTTGATGCTTTGCATATTGATATTGTGTATGATTTTTTGGTGTAGGAGCATTCGGGCTAAAAAGCAATAAACGCCGCCCAAAAAATATTTCTTTTTTTTTTTAATTTAGTTGAAGATCTATAGCATTGACTCATAGCATGGAAAGATTTGGATCATAGTATAGCCATCTGTCAAGAAGGAATTCACAAGATTGTCACTGCCGTGATTGATATGTATTCAAAATATGGAGCTTTAGAAAAGGGAATGAATATCCATTAATTCATTTATGGATTTTGTTCTTGATAATTATGTTACCAACATATTTGTTGATTTCAACACCAATAGCTCTTTTGGCAATATTTCATATGATGTCAGTGTAGCCATGGTAGAACTTGTGGTCATACCTGTTGGTTTGTCTTTTCTTTCTACTTGCAAGTTTACACTATGATTGACAAACTAATGTCACTGACTCTATCACCACTCCAAAGTCTGCAAGGAAAAGGGCCAATTAACAAGGATCAAAGAGATCCTCCTGCACTTTGAGCTTAGATGCTCAGGCGGGTGTACCTTTGACTCACTTCTTGAAAGGAATCACAAAATATTAAGCAATTATGTCATCTACAAACTGGTTTTAAAGATTTTATCATTTATATGTATGGTGGATGATGATGAACTGCTTCCAGAGAATGGATCAGTGCCTTAACCTAGGGCATAGAGTCACCTAATAACACATATCAACTAAAAAAATCCTAAATCAAATACTCCTGAATTCAAGATAAGTGCTTTGCCTATTATCCCCCTCACCCTCAAACCTAATTATCAAATTCCTAGCCAACCATGAACTCACTGAAATCACCTTAAAGACTTTAATCCTAACTTTGTTAGGAACTCAAAGATAATTCCACAATACTCTTTGTTTACCATATGCTAACTCACTTTGTGACATTAACATATATGAGCCCAAGATCAGAATAAGAAGACAAACAAGAATCTGAGATTGGAATTAAAGTGCATTCTCATTAAAATCTGCATAATCTATGCATTACCATAACAACAAAATGCTAGGAGACATACCCAAAATCTAGGCTCTCCTTGTTCAATCTTTACATTGATTTTCAACATAACATCCACCCCAACAAAATAAAAAATTCAACCATATATACCCTCTAGTCATCTTGGAATCCCAAAATAGGATGCAACAAGCTATGGATGACTAGGGCAAGGGGTTAGGGTTTTCACCCACCAAACCAACCAAAAATTCAATCACAATTTATTTCATGGGAGGAAAACCAAGCGACCTGCCCTGATCAGATCCTAGGATGATCTTCACTTATGATAAATCTCCTGATTTGTACCGAAGACCATGAATTTTCTACATTCACCCACCCGATTACCCACTTGCAACACGCCTCAAGAAAATTCTTCACAGTACAAAAACCCCTGCAATTAGTCATCAGACACCCTGGGCCACTTTGCAAAAGTTGGCAAGATCATTCCTACCAAACCCAGCCACTAAAACATTAAAAATCAGTCCTTCTGTCACTGAAAACCCTCTAAATATTTGAATTTCTTGAAGAAATGGCTAATCGACAACTTTAAAACACAACCGTGGATCTCATCCTTTCCCGGCAGATCGGGCGGTTGTCACTTGATCTCAAGGGGAAGGAATATTCCATGAGATCATGCACCCGCCATTAGATTAAAAGGGGATTGAAATGCTGGGCCCGCTAGGACAGATGGCGCCCTGTCGCTAAATCACATGTCAGAAACTCTGACAATAAAAAGTCTTGCGAAATAATGACAACCACACAAATTAAAGGCCGACACTTAGGACAAATTATCGAGAAAACTTAGGCTTAGATAGAAAAAATTAAAGGGGGCCCTGACAATAAAACCTAATGACATAACACGCGAAGTGGTTATCACAATTTTAGCACATGGGTATTTTAGGACTTTAGTAAGTGGAAAAAGTAACACTTAAATAGAATTTGGTCTAGGAAAATTAGGGCTTCTTTTCACCAACGACTAGAAATTTGAAAATTGAACCAGGGTTTAAGGGCCAGAGACAAAGAAAACCACTGCAAAGACCAGGGAAAAACTATACATCCATGAGAAATTTTTACAGGTGCTAACAGTGGCTCTGTCTGGGGATGATGGGCAACCTGTGCCTATGCAAGAATGCAGAATTACTGGATGAAGTAGACCACCAACTGGACAAAAACCTTAAACAACAGAG
Source organism: Chamaecyparis obtusa (assembly GCA_027943335.1). Classification (NCBI taxonomy): domain Eukaryota; kingdom Viridiplantae; phylum Streptophyta; class Pinopsida; order Cupressales; family Cupressaceae; genus Chamaecyparis; species Chamaecyparis obtusa. The sequence continues at coordinate 3,220,584 of BSBK01000214.1, forward strand.
AGCAAAGGACAAAACCCTGCAAGCTAAGACAAAAGGAACAGGGAACAGGCACACCACTATACAGAATGTACACCAAAAATAGACCTAACTACTATTCATGGAGAGAAGGATACCTTCAATTGAAGTATTTCTTCAAGAATTATCCATGAACTAGCAATTCCTGAACATCACCATTTAGTTCCTTTACAATATAAGAATCATGGTCCCATTTTTCATGTATTAGATATGGCCCCAACTAGATTGAATCAAACTTACCATGTTTACCTTTGTCCTCCAATCTAGCATTCCAAATTAATACCAAGTCCTCAAGCTCAAACCTCATTTCAACAGTCCTTTTGTCATACAAATTCTTGACCTACAATTACAACTTGGCATTTCTTGAAACTGATTCTCTCCTAATTTCATCCAGCCTGATGAGGTCTTCAATTCTCAACTACATTTCATCATCTATATCATCATCATACAACTGAACAAACCTATACATCTCCAATAAGTTGTTCTGAGGAATCCTTGCATGTATCCCATATACTAAATCAAATGGTGCACAACCAATTGCCTTATTCACGGTTACCCTATCAGCCCATACAACTAACGGTAACTTTGCATTCCATGCTCTTTTATTCTTATCAAGGATCCTCTTGAGGATTTTTATCAAGCTCCTATTTGATGATTATGCCTGTCCATTCCCTTGTGGATGATAGGGTGAGGAGTATGACATCTGAATTCCTAGACCTTGGTAGAACTCCTTGTACTTAGTAGACCTAAAACACATTGCATTATCACTGACTATCCTCTCAGGGCAACCGAACCTTGTGACAATATTGTTCAACAAGAAATCAGTCACCACCTTATTAGTTGCATTTCTTGTAGGGATAGCTTCTACCCACTTTGTAAAATAATTAGTGGCAACTAATATCCATGAATGTCCCCCGCTAGACTTGTTTGGTATCTCTCCTATGAAATCTATTCCCTATTGTTGGAAAGGAGCTTGCACTTCAACTGGCCTCAAAGGTACATTTCCTAAAAACTTAAGCTTACTAGAGAATCTCTGACAAGCATCACACCTCCTTACCAACTGTTCTGCATCCTTGAAGATTGTGGGCCACCAGAATCCTTCTCTCAAGACCTTTTGAGCAGTAGTTTTACCCATATAATGTCCCCCACAAACTCCCTCATGCATTTCTTTTAACAACTTGTCCGCCTAATTTTCATGAACACATTTCAAAAGTATGCAATCCAAATTTTTTCTATACAATTTGTATCTTATAATCACATACTTTATGGCTTGTAGTTTCAAAGTCCTTTTCTTGTTGTCATCCATTCTTGTAGGACACTTTATGTTCTTTAAGTAAAATATAATGTCTTGATACCATATGCAATCATCCATATCACAAGTGTAATCAATCTCAGTCTAGTTTATCTGACTTGCATCAAGATTGGATTGAGCCATTAGTTTTTCCAATCCCTATCCTCTAATCAATTTGTTAATCTGGATGTCAATATTGAATTCTTGAATTCTATTTATCCCTCTACATCTCCTTCCAGACACCTCCTGTTGTGAAAAAATATCTTTTACTGCAGCACTAGGTACAAAGGCAATCACAATTGCTCCCATCAAATAACATCTAAAAGCCTTGACAACCTTTACCAGTGCATAAGCCTGTTTCTCATTGATATCATATTTCAATTCAACAGCCTCCAAAGATTTACTAAAAAATGCAATAGGTTGCTCATAACCTTCATTATTCTTCTGCAACAAAACTACAGCAATAGTATGAAAAGATGCAAAGGAAAAGATATGCATTGGGATACTGTAATCAGGTGCCTTGAGCACAGTTGCATCTTTAATAGCTTGCTTAATATTATTGAAAGCTTCATCAGGCTCACCTTCCCACTTGATCTCAGATCCTTTCTTCAACATCTTGGATATTGGCCTAGTGACTTCAGCAAAATTTGTAACAAATCTTCTCAAGAAATTCACTTGACCAAAGAAAGACTGAATTCCTTTAACATTTTTTGGCTTAGGGATGTTATCAATGGCTGCCACCCTTTTAGGATCAATTCTAACTCCTTCAACCAAGTGGCCAAGCAACTTACCCTTAGTGACACCAAATGCACATTTCTTTGAATTTAATGAAATGCCATATTCCAAAGCCCTCACAAATATTTTTTCTAGATGAATACAATGGTCTTCTTCCCTCTTGGAATAGGCAATTAAATCATATTGATAAACAACAAGGAAATCATTTATAAAATCTGAAAAGGCAACATCCATTGCCCTCTGAAAAGTTGCACCAGCATTTGTGAGACCAAAAGGCATTCTCACATAAACATATGTTCCCCAAGGTGTAGTAAAAGTTGTCTTAAATTGTTCTGATTCTTTTACAATGAATTGATTATAACCAGAGAAACCATCCATCATAGACATTAATTCAGATCCGGTCACTCTTTGCAACATAGCCTCCATATTAGGCAGACAATATTTATCCTTCAATGAGCTGATGTTCAAATTTTTTAAATCCACACAAAGTCTGATGTCACCATTCTTCTTCCTGACAGGAACCAAATTTGAAACCCAAGAAGAATGCCTAATGGGCTTGATAATTCCAACATCTCTTAGCTTCATTAATTCTTCTTTCATTTTAGGTGCCAAAGTAGGATTTATAGGCCTTTGTTTTTGCCTAAAGGGTTTAGCATCTTCCTTTAAAGGAATAACATGCTGGAACAAGTCTTCTCTATAAACCTTTAAGTCATCATATGACCATGCAAAAACATGCCTAAATTTTCTTAGTAATTCAATCAATGACTTCCTTACTTTATGAGATACATCCTTACCAATGTAGATTTTCTTAGGTGCCTCTTGTGTTCCAAGATTTATCTCCTCCAAATTCATATGATCTTCCCTTTTAATATCCTTTTGAACTCTGTCCTGGTTATCAAACACAGTTTCTAGAACAACAAGTCCCTTAGGAACTTTGTTAGTTCTAAGTTGGATGACCTCATTGCCAAGGACAACCTCTTTTCCTTCTGCAGTCTCAACCAAGGCTGAACAATCTAACTCCTGACCATGATATTGATCTTCACAATTCATGAATCTCAAGATATCCTGGTCATCTTCAAAGACTTGCCAATTCTCAACATTGTCCGGTATACTAGGCCTAGTCTGAATTTCAACCTTAGAGAGGCTAGCAAAAGTAACATCACTAGGATTGATTAAAATATTGGCTAACAAATCAGCCATCTTGTTATTACTTCTATCCTTCCACTCAATATTGAAGGCATCAAAATGCTCAATCAAATCCCACACAACATTCCTATATTGCTTCAACCTTTTGTTCTTGGAAGCATATACTAATCTTATTTGGGACACCACTAATTCAGAATCTCCAATAACCTTTATACATTTAATTCCATGCTTTTGTGCCAATCTTAGTCCTAACAACAATGCTTCATATTCTGTTATATTATTGGTACAAAAGAAATTCAATGTGAAAGAGAACTTGTAAGTGCTCCCATTAGGAGAAATGAGTAAAATACCTACTCCTGCTCCATCTTTGTAGCTAGCACCATCAAAGTACATCACCCACAAATCACCCTTCACAGACCTAGAACCAACCTCATGAGCAATATATGGTAATACAGGCTCCTTTTCAAGTACTATGACCTCAGCTCTAAAAGCATTGACATTAGTATCTACAAAGTAGGTAACCTCATTATCAATATCCTTTTCAATCATATAAGTTACCCTTGGTTCTCTTTCAATTTTAACAAACTGATCATCAATCTTGAAAGTTGCAGAAGAGAGATCACACTACAAACATCCACCCATGGAAGCACTCCATTTCCTAGATAATAGCATACCATAATGGGGTGGAATGTCTACCACCAAGACACTCATGGTCAATTCTTTCTCTAGATAAGCTGCCAATCTGTATGGCATTGCATTTATAGTCCCAATGACTGGTACTTCTCTCTGATCCATTGCACAACATCTGCCTTGTTCTGTATCAACTTTGAGACCTAACTTTTCCATGATCTTAAAAGGCATAATAGTATTGGAAGCACCTGAATCAATCATACAATTTCTTAACTTCATTCCATTCACAAGGATACTCAGGAGGAATGGATCTATATTTTCAAGACTAGCATTGACAGAATTATCCAAGTATATAGGTGGTATGTGAGATACCAATCCTTAGACCTCCACTTCTTTCAAAACTTTATCCTAAGGTTCATTGCATGTAATATCATTATTATGAACATTATCTACCCATGCAATAGCCCTATCTTTATGTTCAGGGATCCTCAACAATTCTGACAATGGAACCTTAACAGTTATCTGAGACAACACAACCAACATATCAACAGGAACAGAGGGAGGAATCTCAATTTGCATTACTTTATTGTCTTTTTGTTTATCTGACATGTTAGTTGTAGCTGTGATCTTTACCTTTTCATCTTTAGCCATTTTTTTAACTGGCTTTCCTATTTCATTAGAAAAATTTTCAACTCCAACTCCCTTAGGTTCCCATTTCTTACCTTTTACATTTTTGAACCTTACTAAATGATCATCCTTTGATCTATTCCCACTAAATTCCCCGAAGTTGGTGTTCTTCATAAACATTCCCGCAACTTTCCCCATTTGTATCCCTTGCCACCATGCCTCTAGTTTGCACTTGAGCTATCATTTCTGCAGTAATTCTATCCATTTCTTCCTTTGAAGGTCTTCTCAGGTTTACTGTCCCTAAGGAAGAAAACATGTTACATGTCTTTTCATCAATGTCATCATTATCAGAAAAAAACTCCTGATGGAAAAGTTCCCTATTGTGCCTTTTTTGGCACATATCTTCTTCTCCATCAACCTCAGAATCATCTTCATATCCCAAATATGAAGTTTCCATGTTGCATCCAATGTCATCATGATTTTCTTCTTGATCTAACTCCTCATTGTTATCATCTTGGTATGCCGACATGGATTGTGCAACCACACAATGCTCTGTAGAATGAGGGGGCTGGCATGCTATACACCATGGTGTATCCTCTATGACATTTATAGAGGACCTTTGTAAAGGATTAGGGACAACTTTATCATTATTTCCTCTTGCAACAGGGACAACAGGCTTGCCATCCTTCCATTGGGTGTTGTAGGGATAATTTTGCAGTCTATTCTGCCTATTGAAATTATTGTTGAATTGAGGCTTGTCATTAGCAGGAACATTACTAATTCTATTAGTAGGTGCTTTTAAATCCTTCAATGCATTCAACACCTTGTCCAACTTATCTTCCTCTTGTCTCTTGTTTCCAACATTTCTCTCATTATCATTTTTATATTTTTTATCTCCAAACAGCTTTGGATCATCTCTTTTTCCTCCCAACTTTCCTGATATTTTCATGTTGTTTTCAATATTGACAGCAATCCTAAAAGCATCTCTAAGAGTTCTTGGTTCCTTATCCATCAATGAGTATCCCATTTTTCCATCAAAGGCGTTGAAGTATGTGGTTAAACAAACATTGTCATCTAACCTCATAACTTGAAACAACTTATGCATACCCTTCTGAAATCTCATATTAAATTTAGCTACAGACTCATTCTAATTTTTCCTTATGGTGTTGAACTCATTCAACATAAAACTAGCATTAGGCCTATCACCATATTGTTCTTTGAAACATCTCTCAAAAGAATCCCATGTATCAATACATCGGTCAGGGAGTCTCTTAAACCAATCTCTAGCATCCTCCACTAAAGATTGAACAAATAATTTCATGACTACATCCTCATGCTCTATCTCATAATCATTTAGCATATCAACAAATAATATAAGATGTTCTTCACAACTAATGGCATTGTTACTAGCAAATTTAGGTATCTTATCTCTTATATCAGTTGGAAAAGCATTTGGGTAGCCAGGTATTCCATCAAAACTAATTTTCCTATAGCCTTCTAGTTGCATAGGTCTTCTTTGAAAACTTGAGCTAGTGCTAACCCTAGGATCAACATTTACATTTACATTCCCATCTACTTGTACATTCGACTGTTACCTAGGATCAATATTTATCTTAGTAGATGAAGAAGGAATTGAACTAGTAGTAGCATTACTAAGAGGAACAGTAGTAGTCACAGACGGCATACCTACTTCATCAACAGATGGGCCAAGAGCACTTGCAGATGAAGCCTTCAAGAACTAGATATTTCTTCTCTTTTCTGTAATGGAAGCTTCAATTTCAGCCTTCTCTAATTCTCTTGCTAGGTCCTCATCTTCTTTTCTTCTTCTTTGTATATTTGTGTCCTTATTTGAATTGGGTGGTGGGACCCCTAGTATTGTCAATGATTTATTTTTCTGATGTCCCACCATCTTTTGCTTTCCTTTCTCACCAACATCAGCAGCAGGCCTAGTGATCTCATGCCCATCTTTATCTTTAGGGAGAGAAGCATAACTTTGAACCTATCTAACCACAGGGCCCTCCTTATCAAACTCATGGTCTTACAGTAAGCGTTCCCGCTCACTTCTCAAAGCATCAAGATCACCAAAGACATCATACTGCAAAGTCTTAGGAGTAGAGGCAAGCATCTTGTTTCTCTCCTTCAACTCATTAATCTTTCTAAGAAGAGATTCTCTTTCTATCAGAGCATTCACTTTTTCAGCTTCTCTCTCCTTTTGTAACCTCTTATGTATGGCATCATGCTCTGCCAACTAACCTGAGTGCACTTAAATCATTTGGGTCTATCATAATATCATCAAAACTTGATGACACATCCATATCAGTGAGATTTTGATATGGGAAATGGACCTATCTTGGTCTCATGGGTTGCCTTCTGAACATATCCTCATCAGGATCTAAATTCGGTCCAAAACCCCTTTCTCTGGCTTGTTCATCCTGACCTGCAGGTAATGAACCTTTGTCTTGAAATACTGCCTCTAGGGTATCATAAAATTTATCTTCAGAGCGACCACTATCTAATTTAGAACCTTTGTATTGTGAATCTTCCTCATTAGAGGATGCAGGTGGTGCTCTATTTCTAGTATTTCTTTGTTCTCTCATGGCAGCACTAGTAGACTCACCATTTCTCTTGATCCAACTCTTGTTTTCCTGTCTAGGTAACTGTTCCAGAGTAACCTCCAGATTTTTCTTGACAAAGGACCTAGTATTTCTTCTTTTATCCATTATGAATAGTCTATAAGCATTGGTATTAACCTTTGAGTCACCACCCACCAAAGTGGGGAATCTTTAAAATCTTAAAGAAAATAACTCAATACATAGGAGAAACACAAAAGTCAACTAAAAACTCCTATCTCTAGACTCTCCCCAACAGAGTCACCATTTTGTTGGTTTGTCTTTTCTTTCCACTTACAATTTTACACTATGATTGACAAACTAATGTCACTGACTCTATCACCACTCCAAAGTCTACAAGGAAAAGGGCCAATTAACAAGGATCAAAGAGATCCTCCTACACTTTGAGCTTAGATGCTTAGGTGGGTGTACCTTTGACTCACTTCTTGAAAGGAATCACAAAATATTAAGCAATTATGTCATCTACAAACTGGTTTTAAAGATTTTATCATTTATATGTATGGTGGATGATGATGAATTGCTTCCAGAGAATGGATCAGTGCCTTAACCTAGGGCATAGAGTCACCTAATAACACATATCAACTGAAAAAATCCTAAATCAAATACTCCTGAATTCAGGATAAGTGCTTTTCCTATTATCCCCCTCACCCTCAAACCTGATCATCAAATTCCTAGCCAACCATGAACTCACTGAAATCACCTTAAAGACTTTAATCCTAACTTTGTTAGGAACTCAAAGATAATTCCACAATACTCTTTGTTTACCATATGTTAACTCACTTTGTGACATTAACATATATGAGCCCAAGATCATAATAAGAAGACAAACAAGAATCTGAGATTGGAATTAAAGTGCATTCTCATTAAAATCTGCAGAATCTATGCATTACCAGAACAATAAAATGCTAGGAGACAAACCCAAAATCTAGGCTCTCCTTGTTCAATCTTTACATTGATTTTCAACATAACATCCACTCCAACAAAATAAAAAATTTGACCATATATACCCTCTAGTCATCTTGGAATCCCAAAAATAGGATGCAACAAGCTACGGATGACTAGGGCAAGGGGTTAGGGTTTTCACCCACCAAACCAACCAAAAATTCAATCACAATTTATTTCATGGGAGGAAAACCAAGTGACCTAGCCTGATCAGATCTTAGGATGATCTTCACTTATGATAAATCTCCTGATTTGTATGGAAGACCATGAATTTTCTACATTCACCCACCTGATTACCCACTTGCAACACACCTCGAGCAAATTCTTCATGGTACAAAAACCCCTACAATTAGTCATCAGACACCCTAGGCCACTCTGTAATAGTCGGTGAGATCATTCCTACCAAACCCAACCGCTAAAACATTAAAAATTAGTCCTTCTGTCGCTGAAAACCCTCTAAATATTTGAATTTCTTGAAGAAATGGCTAATCAACAAGTTTAAAATGCAGCCGTGGATCTCATCCTTTCTCGACAGATCAGGCAGTTGTCGCATGATCTCAAGGGGAAGGAATATTCCATGAGATCATGCACCTATCATTAGATTAAAAGGGGACTAAAATGTTGGGCCCGCTGGGATAGATAGCGCCTTGTCGCTAAATTGCATGTCAAAAACTCTGACAACAAAAAGTCTTGCGAAACAATGACATCCACACAAATTAAAGGCCGACACATAGGAAAAATTATTCGGAAAACTTAGGCTTAGATAGAAAAAATTAAAGGGGGCCCTGACAATAAAGCTAACGACATAACACGCGAAGTGGTTATCATAATTTTAGCACATGGGTATTTTAGGACTTTAGTAAGCGGAAAAAGTAACGCTTAAATAGAATCTGGTCTAGGCAAATTAGGGCTTCTTTTCACCAACGGCTAGAAATTTGAAAATTGAACCAGGGTTTAAGGGCCAGAGATAGAGAAAACCAGTGCAGAGACTAGGGAAAAACTATACAGCCATGAGAAATTTTTATAGGTGCTAACAATACCCTTGTGGATATTGTCATTGACCTTGATGTCTACATATTGGCCTATCTAGTATGTCCTCAGATATGTGTCTAGAGACACATAGCCAAGCTTCTTGAAGGACCTTGCAAATAGATATCTTGTTTAGGTGCATACCCTATGTCCAGTTGGTATTTTCTCTTGCCTCTTCTATATGGAAATGGCTACAAAATATGGATGAAAACTCAAATCCCATGTGTTTAACAGATTACCTCAAAGAAATATTAGGGTTGCAAGATATGCAAAGAATGTCCATTTGTTGAAGAGGCTTTATAAACTCCAATAAATCTAAATGGTAGGTGTAATACTAAATTCCACAACATTTTCCACTGTCCATTAGTCACCATCGATTGAAAATTGGCTCAAGAATAAAAATTAATATGAATACATAAAAATGGATATACGAAAGAAGAGGTCAGAATTGTGAGGATATGAAAGGGGATATAAGGTGGGAAGGTCACATGATAGGATGGGGGAGATGACGAGGTTGGGGGAATGAAATGAAATTGTTCCACTCCCAAATAAAAAAGAGGAAAGATGGAGGGGAGAGTAAGGATAGCGATACATGGAAATTGTTAGTGAATGGAGTGGAGGAGACATCTGGGCTTTGGGGCTTAAAATAGGAGAGTTGAGATTTTCCTAAGAGGTGCAATTCTAGTAGAGGCACCTGGTAGTGCAAAGTGATGAAAGCTAAGCATCTGAGATAAGAGAAACAAATAAATTAATGAGGGTAAAATATCCAAATCTTAGATTCTAAGTAAAGAAGATGGTGAAATTTAGAGAGGTCATTGAAGATCAATGTCTATTAAAGTGATTGAGCAGTTTTGAAGTGAATAAATCTAATAAGTCGTTGTTGCAATCTAAGTGTTGCTTTTGAGCAAGAGTCTTTATTTTTGTTTTTGTGTTTGAGTTTTATGTTAGGAGGAAGGAGGAGATGTTCTTCTTGCATCATATGGTATTAGAGATAGTAGTTATAAGTGTGTGGATAGATTGCCAAATGTGAGATAGTCTACACCAAGACCTAAGGGTCAAGATTGGATTTGTGCATAAGAAAAGAATTGAACATGCGGCAACTTGTGCTAGGACTTGTAGGTAAAGAGTGACATTATGTTAATAGATTTTTGACCATGATGTAGTTCGCACTTGGGAGTGTGAAGTAGTTGTTAGAGTAAAAGGTTCTTTGTCATTTAATTATTCTAATTAAGTCATTGTTTATTCCTCTCTTAAGATTCACTTAGTCTTGCATTGTAGGTATTTAATAATTATTCTAATTATTAATACATTTTTCCCTTTAGGTTTGCACATTCCTTTAGGAAATCATCAAACAAATTCCTCTTTTGGTACTCAATTTGGCCTGAGTGATGTCTTTGTGGTGGCATTTTAGATAACTAGTGTTTCTTGTTTAACAATTTACAGGAAAAAGGGAAAAAGTAAGGTTTTCTCACAATCATAATTAATATGCAAATTCCAATAGAGATTCACTTAATTCAAATCCTATCTCAATTTTAAGATTAAAAAAAAAACCCTTTTCCCATAATCTTAGCACAATTCACCATATAAATCAAAAGGAACAACACAAAGAAGCAAGAACCCTACTTATGAGTTTTTTTTGTTCCAGGAAACCCTAAATTTCCATTGCAAAGCTTTGTTCGACCTTCTCTCATCTCTGAAACACTTCAAGATCCTGATTGAATGTAGTATGAATGATAATAGAAATGAATTAACACTTCAAGATCCTGATTAAATGGATCATGTGTAACAACTTATTAACATCCTATCTCCCATTAATTCATACAAGCAAAGAAATGGCTAGAAAACCTTTTGAATCCAAGTTTAAATTTGGACAGTCGATCTCCTCCAAACTAGCCACATCTAATGATCCAAGTGATTCAACTTGACATTGACCTCCATGATGGAAAATGGGCCCAAGAACTAACCAATGAAAAGGTTCCACATCGCTACTTGAACACATCATCCTCTAACCCTACCTTTTTTTAACCTCAAATGACCAAAGACACGTGGCAAGATCTCATGATTCTATGATTACTAAAGATTTTGTAACTTTGATTGTGGGATCATGAAAATCATTGATTCTTTCCATAATTTACTCGCCGATCAAACCATAGTCATTGAACCTTTTGTTACACTTCGATCAACTTTTCATCAACTTTAAAAGATCATCATCTATTTTCCACATGTGCTAAAAGATAAGCACTTTAGTAGCTTGACTGTTAACCAAAGGGACTAGAATATATAATATAAGGTAGAATATAAAGTCCTTTAGCCAATAATTTCTTGACATATGGAAGCCATTCGCTATCCCACAATCAACAACATCTATAGAGTGACATCATCATGAGATCATGTGCCAATAAGAACATGACATGTAGCCTGTTGCTAGAAAAGATAAAGGGACCCGTCCTAGGTGAACACATGACCCTTAAACCTTAAGACTTAAGTTATACTAAACCCACGACACTAGCAACATAAAACATAGGAACATTAGGACTCGGGGGATAAAAAATAAAAGGGGATGACAACTAAAGACTTAAAATGCTAGGAAAAACATAAAGCATTCCCCTTTCACGACTTTAAAACCCTTCCTTAAGTGAGACAAAAAGGTAATGACAAATTAAAAGATATTAGGGTTTAAACAAAGTATAACCTCAACAAATACAAAACCTTAAACCCATCATAGAGAGAAAAAATAGAGGGATAAAACCCTTATCACCATGGCGACTCAAAAAAAAATCAAGACATTTTCAGACATTATCACCTTGCTCCATAATTTTAATCAAGTCAAGATGATCATTCTGTGTTCATCCTCAGATTATTCAACTAAAAAGTGTATTATCCCTATCAAGGAAGTCACCCCCCGTATATATGGTGTCCCAAAATTTCACAAAATGTGTACTTAACTCAGACCTATTATTGACACCATGGGATCCCTAACTTACAATTTGGCTTCTTTCCTTGCCAAATACATTGCCTTTTTTGTTGCAATTTATCAAGATCATTTATCACAGACTCTTCTTATTTTGTTCAATTCATAAAAGATAAAAAGGATGGAGAATCTAACCTTTTGGTGGGCTTTGATGTCATTTCCCTCTTCACCAAAGTTTCCATTCTTGATTCCATTGAGATTGTTAAGCACAAAATGAATGAGGAGATATTTCCTTCGATAAATATTTTTTTCATTCCAATGTATTATTGATGAGAAAGTTGATGGTGTTGCTATGGGCTCCCCCCAAATACCCCATCATTGCCAACTTGTATATAGACCACTTTGAAGATTTCACTTTCGAATCTTTCCCACTTAAACCAAAATGGTAGAAATGATTTGTAGATGATACCAATGTTTGTTGGCTCCACAGTCTTGAAAAGTTGGAGGAATTCCATGTGCACCTCAATAGCATTGCCCCTTTCATTTATTTCACCAAAGAAATTTAATTGGACTATCAACTATTATTCCTTGATATCTTGGACATCAAGAAACCAGACAGGGTCATCGGGTCTTTCGTAAATCTACTTGCATTGACCTTTATCTCCATTCCTCTTCTCACCATTACCCCAATAAAAAAATTGGTGTCTAGAAAATCCTAACCATGACAACCTTTTGCATTTGTGATGAACAAAACTTGAGCCTAGAGCTTTCCCATCTGCGTATTTTTTTAAAATTGAATAGATACTCTCATAAGAAAATCTCAAAGGTCTTCAAGAAAACCAAGTTCATCTTCTTTGCTAGACCCAAGCCATTCATTCCTTATTCGTTGCTTGTTTTTACCTTGCCCTTCATCCATGGCATCTCCCATAAGATTTTTGAAATTCTAGAAAAAAAAGGCTTGCAATGCACCTTCAAACCCTTTTCCACCCTGAAGCACCATGCCCCTTCTCTTAAAGATTCCAAATATGCATTTCATGGATCTGGAGTCTACAAGATTGAGTGCTCATGTGATTCTCCTTAAATAGGATAAATTGGTCAGTCTTTAAAAACCAGGATAAAAGAGCACAATATTGACATAAAACATGATAGAATACTTAAGTCAACCCTAGCCAACCACTCCTCCACCAAACACCACATTTTATTAGAGAACACTCAAATCTAGTTCAAATCAGATAATTTATTCAAGCGTAAAATCAAATAGACCATTGACAATGGGAACTTCCCCTCTAACCTTAATCGTGATGAATGGTGGAGCCTTAGTTGCTCCTAGCAACCCCTGCTCTCTCTCTCTCTCTCTCTCTCTCTCTCTCTCCTAGTTTTATGTCTTTAAGTGTGTGTGTCATCCAATTGTTTTCATGTTTTTTTACTTCATGCCTTCATTTTTTTATCTTCTTCTAGTTTTTCCTTTTACCTCTCTTTATTTTATTGTGTTCTTGGTTGATCCTCCTTCCTTTTTAATTTGTGAGCTTCTTTCCTTTCTTTTTCTCTTTTCATGTGTAATTCTTGTCTCTATTTTGTTTTTATCTTATACATATATGTATGTATGTAAGTATATGATGTATATATACATATGTGTATATGTATATATGTATGTATGTATGTATGTATGTATGTATGTATACATACATACATACATATGTGTGTGTATACATATATATACATGTGTTCATAGTCCCAATTGTTTTATATATTGTTTTTATTCTCATTCATAGCTCTATATAGATGTGTGTGTGTGTGTGTATTTATTTATTTGCATATCATATTTTATGCATTCATAGGTTCATATTGCTCACACACACACACTTTCTTTATTTATTAATATTTTTATATTATCTTTCGAATTTATTTAGATGTTTTATGAAATTTATTTCATATTTTTTTATTCATTCTTGCATATGGTATTTTTGTATTTTGTTAGTTGTATTAATTTATAAATTTTGATGTGTATTTATTCATAGTCCTGTATTTTATTCTTCTATCCCACATTTTGTATATTTTTTACTTACATGTATCAGTTTCTGGATTCAATTGTGTGAAGTTTTTTACCATCATCAGGATGTTAGAGAGCAAGAAGAAATAAAAGATGATGGTAAAAAACTTCACACAATCGAATCCAAAAACTGATACAGGTATATAAATGGATTGTGGAAATCTATTAGATTTATTTTTTAATTGTTTTATTGGTTTGACTTGTTTTTATTTTTTATTTTTTTTCGCTTTCTTTAAAAATTAAAATTAAAACTTCATAGTTTTAGTTTGGTATTTATTATTTGTTATCTTGACTTATTTTATTAATTTCTTTTTCTTTTTCATTGTTTATTCTTGCTCTTTCTTTATTAATTTATATGTATTTTTTATTTTATTTTATTTTTCTTATGTATTTTATATTTATTATTATTTTTTGTAATTATATAGGCTTATTTCCTTATTTTATTTAGTCTTTCTTCCTTTATTTTATATATTTTGATTTATAGGTTTGTTTCCTTTCGTATCTTTATTATTTCACTTTATTTATTTTTCTCGTAGATTTTGTTAGCATAGTTTTTCACATTATTTTATTTTAATAGTTATTTATAAGTTTCAATACTTGGACTTTTCCTATTTATTTTCTTATTTTATAGGCTTAATTTCTTCTTTTTTGGTTTATTGTTTTCCTTTTATAATTTATCTTTGTCTTTTCATTTCTAATTTTATTTTAATTATTTGTCTTGTTGGCTTATATATATATATATATATATATATATATATATATATACATATATATATATATGTACATATATATATATATGTACATATATATATATATGTACATATATATATATATGTACATATATATATATGTACATATATATATATATGTACATATATATATATATGTACATATATATATATATGTACATATATATATATATGTACATATATATATATATA